>VDFB02075321.1:219318499-219918499 GCA_007258455.2 Sequoia sempervirens | reverse complement strand
ATTTATAGAGAAACCAAGCAATCAGAAAGCCTATAGTTTACGCATGTAAAATGACAACAAGCTTCATGCAAAGCAACTCAACAATAAGGTGGCAATAAAATAAGCTCAAACTTAGCAAACCCTCCTAGAGATAAACTTACATCTTTGACAAAAATTCAAAGACCAATTCAAAAAGCACATGGAGAATTCAAATTCTTCTCCAACAAAGACATCTATAGGAAATTACTTTAAAAGGTGGTGCCAAAGCCTCTCTAGTTGGCACGGTTTTAAAAGGAGTGAAATAGTCAATAAGAAGTCTGCAACACATCATGTATCAAATGAAATAAAGGATGAGTTGATTTAGCCAATTAAAGATGTTGGACTAAGTCCACATTACTCTTATTCACTACATCGACCAAGTCAAAGTTTAACAGATAAAAATTAATCATACGTTTTCACATACATGACATGGCAAGTGACACACGGCTTTACTTACACAACTATTAGCATTTCCAAATCGACTTCCAAATTCATAGTCGTTAATAACTATAATCGAACTTTATTTCCATGGTCATTTAGCGTCTAAAGTAGCCTTTATAAATTGACTTCTTATTGAATAAGAATTAGTCAAATTCTAATTACATAATTAATATGCTAAATGTATATTATTATTATATATATATATGTATGTATATATATATATATATATCTAAATATATATTTATATAATCCTTTAATATATATTTACATATAATATATATAAATAGATATATATATATCGTAAGCCAATAGTGTCAACATACATCCAATTCACTTATAGCCATTCACATTACCATCATATTGATAAGTGTGTACGTGTGGTATATCTGTACCTATGCATATATGTGTCATTAGATCCCATTGACATGCATGTGCATACATATAAACATACTTCCACCTACATCCCACTTACCCATATGATTGTAATAACACAAGAAGGATCTCAAAAGCTCAAATAGATAGAGATCACCTGCAAATGCATGCAGAAGTAAACAAGACTCTCAATGCAAACATACTAGCTAAGGATGAATTACCTATTACCCACAAACTAACTCAATTCAATCATTCTAATGTGGTGTTTGTGTATGCTTAGTTAGTTTACTTTTACCAGTTACCTGACCAAGATCTTCTCCCAAGTGATACTTCCCCTCTGCCTGGAGGAATGAACATTTACCTGCATCCACTAACAAACACACACGACGGTTAATTGTTCATAACATACACAAAAATTCCCAAAGTTAGAATAATAATAATTCAATAATCTTCCATTCACATATATGTGGTATTTCACCATGAATAACATCAACTGAGGTAATATCAAATGAGATAACATTCATATTGATAACAAGGTACAAGCATAATCTATTCATCTCCAGAATTCACACTACATTCATATTTACCCTATGTAGTAATAGTAAATAGTAACTACACAATAACAACGTTGCTCCACTATGAAGAATATGGTCATACAACTTTGAGGTAGTGTTAGTGTGTGTTGAAGGTATCTAAATCCAAATATTCAAGCTTGTATTTCTTTTGTAGTCGAAGATAATGTTATCAAAGTATCGTCTTTTGAAATGACAAAGTTGTAGTTACAAAGTGTATGTTGGAATGCTCTACATTCCACCACAAATAAATATTTTTCTATGTGGTTTTGAGGAATTGTTTTGGGATGTTAGTAGTGTGTGTGTCCCAAGTGGCAAGTGTTGTGGTGGTCCGCCTATCGAGTTGTGAGTGAACAATTGGTTCATTCATTGTTACTTCAACAATTTTGTTATATGGTGTCGACCTAAAGGTTTTGAGGTCGTGCAGAGTTGAGGTATGTAAGGAGCATATTTATGGTAGTAATCATGGGTCATTCTGACCTATTTTGGAGGTGTGCACATTTTGGTTTACTTTGCAAGGCATTTGTATTAGTGTTTTGAGTCAACAAGATATATGGTGCATTGTACATCTAATTAGGCTTACCTAATTGATGTTTTGGATAGTTGTGATATATATACAAGGTTGATTCATTGTGTGAATGTGTGAATAGAGTGTGTAGAGTGTTTGTACAAGATCTGGTGCAAAGAGAAGTGTGAATCATAGTTGTGGTGAAGTATGAAGTGTGTTAAGTTAGTTTTCTAAGATTGAGTGAAACTATATCTTCAACATATGTCAAATACATTGTTAGTAGTCCATCATTGGAAGTGAGCTACCCTTTCTTTTATCTCTTTCTATTTTGGATAGTGAGCCTTTGGCAATGAGCCATTCTTATTTTGGACATTGAGTCCACCATTGTGTATCAAACATTGTAGTCGGTTATAATATATTGTGAGCTAATCCTCACTGTGGTTTTTCCCTTTCAAGGGTTTTCCATGTAAATCTAGTGTTCTTGTGTTCCTTGATGTGATGTATACTTTATATGTTCCTTTCAATTATTGCAAGTTAAATATGATGCTTTGAATTGAAAAATTTAACGAGTTTTAGTGAATGTTGATTCACTCCCTCTCAGTATTTTGAGTGTTCAAAAATTGGTATGAGAGCTTGGTTCCTTCAATTGGCATGATCGCTGAGGTAGATCTTGGAGGTTGAACACATGGCTACAAGGAAGTATCCTATTCCTTCGAAAGAGATTATCCCTAAAGGGTTTACCAAAGAAGATTTTGAAGTTGACATGGAAGGGGAACTCAAATCATCCCTTGATGATCTGGATAAAGTAGAGCTAAGAATATATATCGAAAAAAGGATCTTAATGATGTAGATGAGTGTATCAAGAAGTTGAGAGAGAAACTCAAGAAAGCTACAAAAACATTCAAGGAAACAAATGATCAGTTGAAGCAATCAAATGAGACTATCACTAGTCTGAAAGTGCAAGTTGAAGAAGGTAAAAGAGTTGAAGACTGGTTGAATGCAAAATTGAAAGACAAATCTGAAGAATGTTCAAAGCTTGAACAAGATATTGTGACTTTGAGATCAGATCTAGAGAAAGTAAGGATTCAAATGACAAATTTGAGAAGAGCTCCACCCTGCTTGATGAAATGATTGCAAATCAAAAGGCTTATGAGGACAAAAAAGGTTTAGGGTTTGAAAAAGGACAAATTTCAAAGAAGAATCAAACTTCAAACAATGTTGAAAAGAAGAATGATTAGAAGAGCTATGCCAAATAGATCTAGAAATAGAAGAAAGAATGAAAAAGACCTATTAGAAAACCTGATAGAAAAAGGTATTCATCTTTTAATGGTTACTGTTATTCCTACAATAAGTTTGGACATAGAGTTTCATAATGTAAAAGTAGAATGAATCAGAATGTTTAGTGTTTTACATGCAATAGTTTGGTCATAAAGCTAGTGAATGTGGAAGTTAGATGATGAATGGTTACAATAATAGTATGATGTACCAATCTTCCAATGGTTACTATTATACATACAATGGATTTGGGCATAAGGCTTTTGAATTTAGATATAAAATGGCAAGAAGTAAGTCTATTCAACAAAAAGGTGTCATATGTCACAAATGCAGAAAATTAGGACACATAACCAAGATTTGTAGAAGCAAGAATGTGAAACCCTTTGTTTCACAGAAGAAGACTGATTTGGTAGAGAAAAAGATTGATCTAGTTGAGATGAAGAAGGAAATGAACAATATTTAGAAAAATAAATAAGAGACCGAAGTGAAAAGTGAATCTATGCTAGCTCCTGGTGCAGATGTTTCCTTTAGAAACTAGATGAAGAGCTTTGGCTTAGGGGATTTTTTAGCAAAAAATATTCCAGCCCCCGCCAAAGATGTGGTGTTGATTTCTTCAACAAATTGGTACATGTGTAGATCAGCATGGCTAATCTATTAATAGTATTTCTGGTATGAAATTTCCTATTGTGGAGATTTGTAGAGTGATTGAAGGTGCCTGTGATAACACAATGAAGGTTTGCCAGCTTTTACACCTAACTCTGTCAACTACAATCAATGCATTTTGAGGCCATCAAAAAAGTGTTTGTATGTCCTTTTTCATATGATTAAGTCATTTATGATCAAGTATTTAAAGAGTAAAGAGCAGAGTAGAGGCGATTTGAAGCAATTCTGAAGTGTTGTGTGGAACCCTATTGGCAAAGAAATTACAAGGTATTTATTGTTTCTTGCTTAACCCTAGTTTCAGGAGTGATTCAAGATGTTTAATCCACAAGTAGTTGATGTCTTGGAGAAGACAAGACCTAAGTTTAAGAAACATCCATACAAGTCCATGGAGACAGACCCTGAAGGTGCATTTTTTAGGGTTCCATATGGTGTAATGGACACAAAGGATGTGTGAATTTATATTCAAACAAAAATAGAAGAATATGATCATACAAAGATGGTGTAATACTAGGTTAATGCGCTAACAAGAGATGATTTTGAATTGAAATATGAATTTGAGAGTATGAAGGAGAAGAAATTGGATGTTTGGAATAATTTCCCCAATTTCTGCTATGACAATGAATGGGTAAAATACATGCTTAGTAAAATTCATGATAAGTTCATGTGGTTGGACATTCCACACATGATAAACAAGGAACCAATTAGGGTTGTTACAGGATTATTCTCAAATGGACCTGATTCGACATTGAAGGCCGTGAAGAATGAAATAGTAATTAAGCTCACCAGTGTGAAATTTGACAAATGTTCCCTAACAGTGAAGGACATTGATGATCCAACAATAAAATATGCATCAATGATGATTGGGTATAAGATATTTTATACTAAAGCTAATATGTGGCTCTGCAAGGTACTCCAATTCCAAGAAGATCAGTTAGGACCTATGTCCCCTCTCCTATTGTTACTAAGGTCCCCAAAACAAAAGTTGCAATAATTTCAAAGAAGAAAGAATTATTTGGCCATTTGTGCAACAAATTCCTCCCAAGAGGAGAAGAAAAGAAAATGACACTAGAGAAAAATACATTATCTATGAAGATGAGGAAGATGTAGAAGAGGAAGGAACCCAATTGGTATGGAATAATAAGAAGTCTCAAGCCATTTTGGAAGAGACTAGTACCAAAAGAGCTAAAGTTGATATTGTAGATACTGAAAGTGAAGAGGAAGTGCAAAAAGAAAATAAGAGTTTTGTGTTTTAAAGATAAGAAAAAGAGTTCAAAAGAAGAAGAAAATTTTGCTAAAGGCAAGGGGAAGAAGAAAGAAAAGACCCCTCCAGTAAGGGAATATAGTCCCTTGAAATTTGATGATTTATTTAATAGTATTTCAAAATTTGGTCTCTTGGAAGAGATGGCTAAAATGTATCCAGAGTCTAATGATGAGAATAAGACAACCATTGAAGAAGCCATCATTAAGTACATGGTAACATTTGACACTGGGTTGGATAAAATTGAAGATCAATTTCTTGATGACTTGAAGAATGTTTTAACTACAAGAAGGCAAGAGGCTATTTAAGAAGATGTGAAGATAAAGTCATTTTCCTTGGAGAATAATAGTTCTTCTCTTACAACTGAGGACAGATGCAAATTGTCTAAACTATACAACAAGAAATTTAGAACAAAGCAAAGAGTTAACATTCTAATGACCAGAGACAAGAAAGACATTAAAAGAATAAAGAATGAGACTCCGCAAAAGGTTGAAGATCTTGCTAAAGGATTGAGCTTCCCTTTGGATAGTGAAGAACAAATGCAGAATGATACATCTATCCCAAAAAGAAATGAGCCTGATAATGCATAACATGAGCATGTGCCTAAGCCTAAGGATGAACAAGAAGACATGGTCATAGATAATACCCCTCCAATTATGGATAATGTTGTTGAAGAAGAGAAGGAATATAATATGTATGATGTCGTGAAGAAAGAGGAAGCTCAAAATGATCAGAATTTTCCTCCTCTAGATATGGAGAAAGATATGGAGCAGAAAGTAGAAGAAATCCCAGAGAAGTCTAAGGCACAAAAGGATGAAAACTTGACTCCTCGAGATAATGAGAAGTCTGTTGAACAAGAAAAGAGTGTAGAAGAATGCTCCAACAATGGAGAGAAGGATTAAGATAAAGATGAAAGTGTAAAAATTATTGGTGAATCCTCCAAAATCTCTGGAGATTCATTAAAGGATTTGTTAGATATGTAGTTATAGTTTGAATTGTTGGTGTCTACATATAGTTTTAATTGGTGGTGTCTACATAGCTCTTCTATATACCCATGTAGCAAGGACAAGTTGATATGAGAAAGATCTCTCCCTTGCACAAGCTACAACTTGGTTATGCGTTCTATGCCTCCATAAGGAAGAAAATATTGCAAACCCACCAAAAGAGTGCAGAAATGATTGAAGAAGTTGTTAAGGTGCTACAAGAAGGTATTCCTGGTGCAACTATTGATGATTAATTGTCTGGTAAGCAAAATTTGAAGTTGTTAGATTCCTTTAAGGATTATTCTATTGGTCTAGAAGAAAAGATTGAAAAAGAAATGGAAAAGAAGGTCAATGATAGGAGAATGACCAAAGCATCTAATAAGTGCAATGTTGCACATGGTATAAAAGTGCTTGGAAGAAGCAAAATTTTTGTTTTAGTTTTTATTAAAATGGCCTAACTCTACAAGGAGCATAAACGACCAAATGGACTCAATAGAGTCACAAATAGCTCATGCCTCTAGTTCATATGATCTGGAAAATGATGTAGATGGTGCAACAAGGGAAACAATTGAAAATTTGCATGCACAACTCTTCCTATTGCAAGAACATAAAGAAAATAGCATTATGTTGTATAGTTAGCCTAGAGATTTGGTAAGTGCAAAGCTTACATATTTGACTAGACTGTTAGAAAGTGCATATAAGATGGTGCAAAATAATCTGGTGCCCAATACCCTAGATGAAGGAGAAGCTATTCTTATTCAATTTGAGAATCAGTGTAGTATACTTTCCTTCACCAAGAAGGATTGGGAGATAGGGAAGAAGGACTGGGAGGCACACCTTACAAAATTGAATGTGTCTAACAAGGGTATTTTACCCTCTGATAGTTGAAAGTGTACATTTCCTTTTTGTTTATGTAGTTTTTGATTCTTATGTATATATGTGGAAGTAGTGGATAATGTTGCAGTACATTTTTTGTTTTTTTTTTATGGATAACATTGTTAGGGCGAGAAACTTGATATTTCCTAAGGAAAATATTGCCACATAGAAGTATGTTGTATAGTAATGGGGAATTACTCTCATGTGTATATACTTATATCAATTAAGGAGAGTAGTTTGAAAAGTCTGATATAATGAATCCTTTTCCCTTGATGTCAAAGGGGGGGAGTAGTAAATGTGGAGAGTAGTTTTGGAGAAATTTGAAGAATGAGAGCATGTTGTCATCAATGACAAAGGGGGGGATTTTTGAAGACTTGGGTTGTTGGAAACATGAGCATGATGATGTATAGATGATGTTGATGTATAGTGTGGGGAGATAGTTGAAGATTGATGAGTATGATAGTGTATGGTGTTGTCATTGATGGCAACCCATTATAAAGGTATAGTAGTGTTGGTCTTGAGAAGCGGAGAAGACCAGTTTTTTTGTAGATTTTCCTAAGTCTCAATGTATAGTTATCAGTGTTTAGTGAATGAGTTTTTTGGTCCGCATTGCTCTACTATGAAGAATCTAGTCATGTGGTTTTGAGGTAATGTTGGTGTGTGTTGAAGGCATCTAAATCCAAAGATTCAAGCTTGTATGTCTTCCATAATCGAAGATAATGTTGATAGAGTATTGGATTTAGAAATGAAAAAGTTGTAGTTACTAAGTGTATGTTGGAATGATTTGCATTCCACCACGAATGAATATTTTTCTATGTGGTTTTGAGGAAGTGTTTTGGGATTTTAGTAGTGTGTGTGTCCCAAGTGGTAAGTGTTGTGGTGGTCCACGTATCGAGTTGTGAGTGAATAGTTGGTTCATTCATTATTACTTCACTAGTTTTGTTATATGGTGTTGACCTAAAGGTTTTGGGGCCATGCAGAGTTGAGGTATGTAAGGAGTAGATTTATGGGAGTAATTATGGGTCAGGCCGACCTGTTTTGGAGGTGTACATGTTTTGGTTTATTCTACAAGGTGTGTGTGTTTGTGTTAGTGTTTTGATCTGAAAGGGTATGTGGTGCACGTTACATCTAATTAGGCCAACCTAATTGATGTTTTGGATAGTTGTGGTATATATACAAGGTTGATTCATTATGTGAATAGAGTGTGTGTGCGAGATTTGGTGTAGAGAGAAGTGTGAATCATAGTTGTAGTGAAGTATGAAGTGTGTTTAGTCAATTTTCTAAGCTTTAGTGGAATTGTATCTTCAACATATGTCAGATGCATTGTTAGCAGTTCATCATTGGAAATGAGCCACCCTTTCTTCTATCTCTTTCTATTCTGGGTAGTGAGCCCTTAGCAGAGAGCTATCGACAGTGAGTCATTCTCCTTGGACAATGATTCCACCATTTTGTATCAAACATTATAACCAGTCATAATATATTGTGAGCTAATCCTCACCGTGGTTTTTCCCTTTCAAGGGTTTTCGACGTAAATTTGGTGTTCATGTGTTCCTTGATGTGATGCATGATTTATATGTTCCTTTAATTTACTTCAAGTAAATACGATGCTTTGAATGGATGTTTGAATTGATAAAGTTATTCAGTTTTAGTGAATATTGATTCACCCCCTCTTAGTATTTTGGGTGTTCAACACACCATTACACATTTCTCCAAGGTGAAAATAGGAGAATAATGGATTTAAGTGAGGCTGTTGTGTAAGGCATTTATATGCAAGTTTATTATATTTCTTATTATGCAACTTTCTTATGCTCTATTGGTGTGATTTATGAATTTTATTGTGAATTACTTTATTTGTTGTCATTGTTCACTTTCATAGTTCATTTTCAGGTCATATAAAGTTTTAAAATTAATATTATATTTTTTACTTTAGCAACTCTTTAAGTAAATGAAATATAATAAAATATTTCTTAAATAACCCTAGATTAATTATAAAAAATAACTCTTCACAGATAAAATAACTTGAACTCTTTATTTTTTAAACAACTGTATTTAAAGAATTTTGTTTTAGAATGGTAATAAACAAATCTAATTTTCATGAGCGATGAGTTTATCTTTAGGAGGATGGTGACAATGGCTCTGTGTAGCTGAATGGACTAGGGGAAACCCTAGCCATTTATTTTTTGTTGTACATGCATTGGTGGATTTACATGTGGGCGATTTGTGGTGTGGGAGCCTAGGTTGGGGGTGGTGCTACTTTGTGTGGTATTAAGATTTTGGTGTTCCTTTTTACTAGTGTTTCCTTGGGGTTTTCACTTAGTTCTTGGTTGCATAGTGTTTAGGCTTGGGCTTTCTTTTTCATGCATGTGGTTATCTATTTTTTCCTCTATTCTGGTCATGTTTGTGCTCTAGGGTTTGAGGAAGATTGGGCTCCCAAAGTTGGTTTTTGTGTATTTTGTCCTTTTGGTCTAGTGTTTGGGATGGAGAAGTGTGGTGTACCCTTGAGTTTGGAGACCTATGAAGGCATGGATCTAGTAGATCCTCCTTTGCATGTAAAGGCCATGGAGAATCTAAATAAAATATTGACTAGTGAAGGTTCTTCATCTGAGAAAGGTTTCCCCAGAATCAAGAAGGTGAATGGATGTTTGGAGAGATGGAAAGAGAATATAATCTTGGTGATTCAGTTGGAGTACATTTTCAAGGATGTTACTTGAGAAATCATGCTCTAATTTATAAATTCATGGGGCTTCAACTTCCTTTGCCAGTTCTTGAATCTTGGGCTCAACGAGTTTGAAATCGTGAAGGTGATATGGAGTTAATGATGGCTGGAAATAATTAATTTTTGGTTGTGTTTACGTGCATGGTGGACAAGAATAAGGCTTTCGAAGGTGGCCCTTATTTATTTAATTAGGTTGGAATTTTCATCAAACCTTGGCATGTGGCGTTCAATTTAGCTGAGGAGCTCCCTACGAGGGTCCTTGTTTGGGTTCATCTCCCACGACTTCTGCTTGAGTTTTGGAGGAGTGACATTCTCCATATGATTGCTCTTACGCTTGAGAAATTGGTTGGTTCAGCTCAACAAACTCTGGATAGAAAGGTAATTCCATATGCTCGTATCTTTGTTGAAATTGATTTAAATAACCTTTTTCCATATTTTATGGAAATATGCCTTGGATCCTCTTCTTAGATTCAACAACTAGACTGTGAAACCCTTCCTTTTAAATGTTGATTCTATCATGAGTATGGGAATTTGTAAAGAAAATTCCCTTGATTCAATTAGACAACTGGTGCAACTAATGCTACCTCTAACTTTGTTCCTAAGAATGATAAAGGGAATGCCCCTATGATGGATGGGGTGGTAGATAAGGAGGGATTTATTTTAGTTAAGCTCCACAATAAAGGGAGAGGTCAAAAGAGAAACCTTAAGGATAGAAAAATGATGGGTTATTTAATCAGTTTGATGTTTTAGAGGACTTAGTTCAAGAGGAGGGGTTTCTAGTTGAGCTATCTTCTCTAGTTGGGTCCTTGGGAGTGGATTTTTTAGAAGACAAAGATAGTGATAATCATATTTTTCCTTTGGTGGACTCGTAGGTTGGTTAGATGGATTCAAATTTACCTTCCTAGATACTAGTTACTTTAGAACCAAGTGGGGCTTTGGTCTTGAAGGAGGCTGAAGCCTGAGCTGATCCAGTTCCTTCGCAGGTAAAGGAGGCTTTGGATTCTAGAAAAAGTAGTGGGGGTTTGCATGCCTTATTTCTACAACAAAATCCCCTTTAAAGGGCCTTTGGAGAAATCATCCAAGGTGGGATGAAAGGAAGACCTGGAGAAGGTTAAATTAATTGGTGAGACTCTAGTGGATTCTAGGTTAGTGAAAACTATTAACTCCCACTTCTCCCAATCTCATAAATTATTGTTATTTCATGGAATGTGAGAGGTATGAATAGGATCCCTAGAAAAAAGGCTATTCGAGAGATGCTTGGTAATCATTATCTTGATATTGTATTTATTCAAGAAAATAAATTATCAGTGGATGGTATGTTGAATAGAAATCCTAGCATCTGGACTCATGGCTCTTGTCAGTGTGTTGGGGCTCATGGTAATTTTGGTGGCATGGCTTGTTTTTGGGATCCAAGGAAGGTTGTTCTTCTTTGGTGGATCTTGAATCACTCTTCTACTTCTATGACTATGTCTAGTTTGGATTCTGGTGAAGCTTGTATTTTTACTAATGTTTATGTTCCTACCAATCTTCTTGGAAAATATCAACTTTGGTATTATGTTAGATACATTCAGTCTATGGATCCCTTTCTTCCTTGGGTCATGGATGGGGACTTTAATGTTGTCTCTTGTTTGGAAGAAAAAATAGGTGGCATTGTCAGGCTCAATTCTTTAGCTAATCTCATAAGGGACAACATAGATCTACTAAATTTAGTTGATGTGAAGATGAATAATGGAATTTTCACTTAGAGAAATAGAAGAAGTGGTGTTCAAATACTATATCAAAAAGACTTGATCGATCTCTTGTTATTGGGTTGGAGATGGGTGGACTACCAGCTCAAAGATTTTGGATTGGAAAGGTTTTGATTAGTAGCCAATTAAATTAGCAGATGTTTCTTTCAAAGCTCGTAAGAACCCTTATTTTAAATTTCAACTCATATGGTTGCATGATCTTTCACTCCAAGAACTAATAATTGAATGGTGGCACCAAGGGAAGCCTGCTCATGGTAGGGCTATGTATTCATTTGCTAAGAGATTGCAATATGTGAAATATAGGTTTAAGAAGTGGAATAGGTAGTGTTTCAGCAACCTTCACTTCAATAAAATGATAACTCAAGCTAGACTCAACACTATCACTCACCAAATACAAAATCATGTTCTAACTAATTATTTGAGTAAAGAGAAGTCAATAGTTGTTAAGGAGCAAGACGAATGGGAGCTGTGTGAGGAGATATTTTGGAAGAATTTTTTTTGGATTGATTGGCTTTAGGAAGGGGATAGAAATATTGCCTTTTTTCATAACTCTATTAAAGCTAGAAGGAATGGAAATCTTATCACCTCTCTTATGTCTTCAGAGGGGGTTCAAATTTCTTCTATGGGATAGATTTCTAGTGAGGCGTCTTAGTTCTTATTTGCTTTGTTTAATGAGGACTCTCCCCTGGTGAGTGAAGAGGAGAACTCTATTTTGGATTGCATTCCCTCTTTAGTTTATAATGAGATGAATGTGGCCCTCATTCGACCCATCTCATTGTCAGAATTGGAGAAAGTTGTGTTTCAAATGAAAAAGGAAAATCCCCAGGCCCTAATGGATTTCCTATAGAATTCTTCTAGGAGTTTTGGGAAACTATCAAATTGGATCTCTTAGAGCTAATTCAGGAGTCACAAAGAAATAAACAAATGCTAAGAGCCATGAAATCTACTTTTTTGGCTCTTGTTCCTAAAAGGGAAGGAGAAAAGTGTTTGGATCATTTTAGACCCATTGCTCTCTATAATGCGATTTAAAAAATTATTACTACATTGATTGCAAAAAGACTAAAGTCATGGATCAAATCTTTGATTTGTGAAGAACACAGTGGATTTATTGTTGGAAGGAAAATTCTTGTCGGGATTGTGATTGCTACTTAGGCCATCCATTTTATGGTGACATCCAAGGAGAAGACCATGTTCATCAAACTTGACATTGCAAAGGATTATGATAGGGTCAAATGGGTCTTCTTGTACAAATTTCTTCTAACTTTTGGATTTAGTAGAGAGTGGGTTAATTGGATCATGAGTTATGTAACTTCTACCTCCTTTTCTATTCTTATTAATGGTGAGCCATCTGAGTTATTCAAAGCTTCCAAGGGTATTTGGCAAGGGGATCCTCTATCTCCTTGTTCATTATTATGGCTAAGGGACTGGGAAGATTTATCAAGTCCTATTTTAGACAAAGATTGATTCAAGGTTGGATTTGGAGCAATAGGTTGTCTCCTCATTCCACCTTCAATTTGTGGATGATATTGCTTTGATGGGAATGAGCAGAATTAATGAAGCAATGAACTTAAGGAAAACTTTGGACATTTACTTGGTTGCCTCTGGTCAAAAGATTAATGAGGACAAGTCTTCTATTTTCTTCTTCAATACTCCTCGCCTTATTCAAAGCAGGATTGCCTAGATTATTTGATTTCATATTAGCTCTCTTCCTCTAACTTATCTTGGGATTCCCATCTTTGTGGGATCTCAACTTAGAGATTTTTGGCAAGATGTTCTAGATAAGTTTTGTAGGAAGGTGAGTCATTGGAATCGTAGATGGCTATCATTTGATGGGTGAGTGATTCTTTTGAAATTGATGGCTCAAGCCCTTCTTATTTATAGGTGCTTTGTGCAGGTTTCCCCTTCATTCTTTGTTAAGGAGTTTGAATCCCTTTCCTGTTAGTTTCTTTGGGCAAGAAATTTGTCCTCTTCAAAGTGGAGCCTAGTTAAGTGGGAATTTGTTTTCAGGCTGAAGTAGGAGGGAGGTATTGGGATTAAGCTTGCAGGTTTGAATGGTCAGGTCTTAGCTGCCAAATTATATTCATGTTGGTGTACTTTCTAGGATCGGGATTGGGCTAGAATTCTTATTCATAAGTATCTTCGGGGGGTGAACTCTTCTGATGTGTCTCAATGTAGCCTTTTAGGGAAGGGATCTATGATTTAGGATATTGTCAAAAGAGGGGTAAGATCATCAAAGAGGGTTTATTTTGGATCTATAATAAGGGATTTGATGCTCTTTTTTGGTATGATTCTTGGGATGGTTATCCCCCTATTCTAATATTGTTTCATCATTTATAGCCCCTCTATAACAGTTTGCTTGAAGATGGTTGGAGTAAGGTGGAGGACTTCAAAATGGTTTAGGTTTTGGGTTAGGTGGAGGTGATGCATTGGAAGGATCCTTAGGAGTGGCTTCCAGGTGGTACTAAGGAGGCTCATCAAGAGCTAGCTAGGATTTTGGCTAGTAGAATGTGCAATTCCCTTAAAGGGAGGGATACTTTCGCTTGAGGCCCTAATCCGAAGGGAAAACTTTCAATTGCCTTGGGTTACTTGGAGTTGGATAGATAATTGTTTCGCAGGGTTGGTGTTCCTTAGTGGAAGCAAGTATGGAACAAATTTTCTTGGCCCAAATGTAACTTCTTCTTATGGCTGTTAGTCCAAAATAGATGCCTTACTTGGGATAATTTACAAAAGAAAGGCTTTCAGGGTCCTTCTATCTATGTTATTTGTAATGACAGTGAGGAATGTGCTTCTCATCTCTTATTACAGTGTCCTTATGCTAGGGATATTTGGCACTTCTAGTGAGGGGTTGGAATCATGCTTGTGGTCATGCCACATCTTTGGTTGAGTTCTGGGATAGTTTGGGTAGACCTCTAGCTCATACCTATTTTCTTAATATTGCTTGGGTTATTGGCCCTACTTTCATTATCTATAATTTTTGGTTGGAAAGGAATCAAAGGACCTTTTAGGATGTGAAAATGGTGGTGGCTCGGTTATGGAAAAATATCATCAACAGGGTCCAAGAGACAATTTCAGCAAAATGCGATCTTTCGGTTACTGTGGATCCTAATGATTTGGCTATTATAGGGAATTTGAATTTGGTTGATAGCAGTTCTAGCTATTTTGTTGGTAGAGGACCTCGACAAGCCAAAAATAAAATTCATCGGGAGGGTAAGTGGCTTCCTCCTCCTCAAGGAGTTTTGAAGGTAAATATTGATGGCTCTTTTAGGGGGAATCCTGGACATGTGGGGATTGGTGTTATTAGTAGAGATAGTGTTGGAGGTATTGTGTTTTTATTCTTTGTTTATAAAGGGCATCGTACTAATAATCTTATGGAGGCCCTTTCTATTCTTTATGTTGCAGAAAGAGGGTGTTCCCTTGGTTGGAAAAATATTATTTGTGAATCTGATTCATAGATTGTGGTGGATATGTTGAAGGAGCAAAGGTTGGATGGAGCTAATTGGAAACTATCCATAGTGGTTAAACAAATTTTGAATCTATATTGCTCTTTGGAATATATTTCCTTTTGTCATATTCCTAGAGAGTGGAATAGAGTGGCAGATTGTCTATCTAAGTGGGTTTCAGAGCATGAAGAGAGGTGGGATGTTGGAGATTGGGGCCTTTTTTCTCCAAATTATGTTCTAGCTTTGGAAAAGGTCGTTATGGAAGATAATAATATGTAACTGACTCTTCTATGGGGTTCCTTTGGGGACCCGCTTTGATTGTTGGTTGTTTTTGTATTCTTTCTTGGTTATTCAATAAATTTTTACCCCTTCTTTTTTTAAAATAAAAAAATAAAAAATAACTATATTTAAAATATTTAAATAATAAATATTAAATATATATTATTATACTTATATATATGATCTTATAATATAATATTAGATTATTATTAAATTAAAAAATTTACATTGTTATATGATATATTATTAGTACTTTATTATAAATTAAATATTTAATTTGAAATAATATATATTTATTATTTATCTAGGTTTTATCTAAAGAATTATTTTATTTATGTAAGAATTATTTAATAGTTTTATTTATTTATAATAAATGTAAAATGTCTCTTGCATTAATTATCTAATTAAACTACTTTAAAACAAATTTAAAAATGTGACAAGACAATTTAAAAAAATTAACCTCATAATCCATTATCAAAATTAAATTTAATATAAAATAAAATAAATCAAACTCATAATCACTACCAAAATAAAAATAAAATGAAAAAGTACAAAATTTGATTTAAAAATAAAAGATAAGATGAAAAATATTAAAATATTAAATTGGTTATATTTGGAGGTCATTTAGAAAAAATCTAGACTAGCACATGCACTAATAGGAGGTTCAAGAATTATGTCATATAAAACTATATGTATGTTAATATGTTAGAGAGTATGTGTTTGTGCATGGATGTGCTACAAATTCTAGTTGTATGTAGCTAGATTAAACAATTAATAATAAGTGCTAAATAATGGAATGAAATAAACTTAGAAAAATCTAGATTTTTTCCTTAAAGAAATTAAGTATTATCTGATTATGAAATTTTGTGTACAAATTTAAAATATAAAGCAATACAAATGAAAAAAGAAGGTTGTCATAAAATTGACAAAAAGCACTTCAAATGGAAATAAAATGTTCTCATCCAGTTGTCAAATCAATATTTATATGTATTTCATGTGGAGGCTTTTACCATTAAATGACAACTAGTAAATACCATTAAATGATAGTTGAAACTTGTTTTCTAATGACTCAATAGTGATTTGTAGGTGTGTGACTTGTTTCAAGCACAAATATCACACTAAATGTAGCCTATTGGCTAAAAATAGTTATAAATTATCAATCACCCACTCACCATGAATGTTAATTTCATTCAAAAAATAAATTATATATATTTTTTTATAGATATATGCTAGTGAATGTTAGTATATAGTATTCTGTCATAATATAATTTCTTATATATAATATTAAAGTATACTATACATACAATTCTAACTAGACCAATACAAAGATGTTGTAAAATCCAAATACTCTTTAGTGACTTGTGTATTGATAATACACAAATTATAAGGTTTGACTCTTTTTAATTCTAATTTTAATCATAATGCTAATTCTAGCCCTTACCTTAACTCTAATGTTAACCATGATTCTAAATCTAATTCTAGGTATAACCATAATCCTAATTCTAACTCTAATATTAACCCTAAGTCTATTCTACCCCTAACCCTAATCATGATCATAATTCTACCCTTAGTTGTAACCCTAACCTTAACCAAAATTCTAATTATAACTATAACTAGATAATAGTATCTTAATTGTAACCCTAACTCTAATGGTAACCCTAATTCTATGCTAACATTAACCCTAACCCAAAATTCAACTCTAGCCATAATTATAACCCTAAACCTAACCTTAACACTAACCCTAACCCCAATTCTAACCCTAACCCTAATTATAACCCTAATTTTAGTTCTAATTATAATTGTAATAGAATTATAACCATAATTTTAACCTTATTCCTCACTCTAATTTGAACCCTAATTCTAATTGTAACCCTAACCCTAATTCTATTCATTCAATGAGTGAAGCTCCTCCATCATCTTTGCTTGCTTCATTAATTGCTCAATACAAATACAAAGAAAAATGTGTTTTTTTAAAGTTTTTTTCACAAAAAGGCGTATCAGGTAACCTTAACCTAATCCTCATCATAATTCTAATCCAAATTCTAATTATAATCATAACCCTATTTCTAACATGTTAGGTCCATTATTACCCTAATCTTAACCCTGATTCTAACACAAATCCTAATTCTATAGTTTATTCTAGCCCTAATTCCTATTCTAATTATAACCTAATCCTAATTCTAAACTGAAAATTCACCTTAATTGTAACCCTAATTCTAATCCTAACCATAATGGAAACCCTAATTTAACCTCAACCCCAATGGTAACCCTAATTCTAAACCTAAACCTTAATTATAAACCTAACCCAAACACTAACCCTAGATCTTCCATTATAATCCTAATTCTAATCTTAATCTTATTTCTAATCCTAATTCTAATCCTAATCATAACCTTGATTCTAACTCTAACTATAAACATACTTTTAACTCTTAACTCTAATATAACCCTAATTCTAAAATATAGTTGTAACCCTAATTTTGACTCTAATTCTAACTTTAACCCTAATTCTAACCCTAACCATAATTGTAACAAGATTGTAACCATAACCATAGTTCTAATTCTAATTCTAATTGTAGTTCTAACCCTAATCCTAATTCTATTGTAAACATAATTTTAACCTTAATTCTAACCCTAACCCTAATTGTAAGCCTAAGTCTAATCCTAGCCATAATTATAACCCTAATTCTAACCTTAACACTAACCCTAACCTTAATTTTGATTATAAACCTAACTTTAAACCTAACCCTAATATTAAAATAATTTTTGAAGTGTGATTAAGGGGAGCATTGTTTACATTTTTCTAACCCTAAACATAAGAGTAATCCTTATTCTAACCTTAATTCAAAATTTAACCCCAACTCTAACCCTTATTCCAAGTCTACCTTAACCCACTTTCTATCCTAGTTATAATTCTTATTCTAACCCTAATTCTAACTTTGTCCTTCATTCTAACCATAACCCTAATTCTAACCCTAACCATAATTATAATGATTTTAGAATCATAATAATTAATAATAAATAGGGCTATAATTACAATTTAATTAATAACTAAAAAATTAGTGTTATAATTAATTATTTTAATTATAATAACCAAAAATTAATTATTTAATTAAAATATTTTAAATAATTATTAATTATGATTAGAATTATAATATAATTAATTAAAACATTTATAATTATTTTGAATAAAAAATAATGAATAAATTAGAATTATATTTTGTATATGTTATAACCCTAAAATTAAATAGTTGTATAATAAAATAATATTTATGATTCTAGTCTAATAATTAACTTTAATCATTTAAAAAAGCAATAGTTTCTATTAAATTATTTTTTAGATATTAAAATGATTTAAAAAATAAATTATAATTTCAAAGTTATTTAAAAACTTTTTAAAAAATATTATACAAATTTATAAGATTGAATTATAAAGAATGATTTTATAAAAAATAGTTTTAAAAGAGAGATGTTTAGAAAAATAATATTTTTTTATTAAAACATTTCCTTTGGTTACAAAGACATAGGATGATAAATAAGTTTAGAAATAACCATTTAAATTAATATATCAATAATGTACAAAAAGAATATGTTTTGAAATAACCCTTCTAGTTTGTTAATTCATTGACCATAATTTATTATGGATTCATGAATATGGAATATACACTATTATAGGAAAGGGCACGAGGGACACTTTTAGGGCTTCATTAATCTCTTGAATGGTCTGTCATAAAAATTTGAAAATTTGATGAATACTAGCTAAAATATAAGATAAAGTAATTGTAAAAAGTGGTCATTTTTTTACCATATACATTACCATCCCTCTTAAGAGATTATTTTTAGCCAATCAAATTCAAGATAATTCATTGTAAAAATATATTTTATTATTAAATTTACAAATTTATTTTATAAAAATAATTATTTTCTTGTAGAAAAAATACTAACTTCTAATTTATTATTGAATATACTTATTAATAACTAGTTAAACAATACTTGTTACAATAGTATTGTCTAAAGAAAAGTACTAAAAAATAGTGGTGGGAGAGTGACAATTGATCATATAAGATTGTATAAAGCAATGAAACTTCTGTGGACTAAAGAAATTAAAGAAATAAACAAAGGTTAGGGGTTTTCCATTGACATGCTTAACATAAAACTAAATCTTACAACTAAAAAAAACAAAAAAAATTGTAGACATAACCATTCAACATTTTGCTATCAACAATCATAAATTTCCTTGACACCCCTAAAGTGAAGTTATAAATAAAAATAGAACATGTGTATTATTTTATCCTACTTTAAAAGTATAACATTATTGACTAGCAGATGAAGCCTTATTCACATGGATAAGGGAGGAATGAAAAATATTAATTATCATTCAAATATGCTATCTCCCCAAGGGTTACTTTATAGCTTGATTCCAATTAAACAACAAACTAAACAACATTCTCAAAGAAGAATTTTGAAGAATAGATCATTTTAAACTCCATCTTCAATTATTATTGAACTTTATGCCTCCTACTCAAATAATGGAAATGATATCATTTTTATAATTGTTGGCAATGATATTGGAAAAATTAAGGGGGTTGAGACATCATTCCTAGATAAAATTGTCTCCTTATATGCATGTCAAAATAATCATGGATCTAGTAAAGCATCTACCAAAAAAAATGTATCTTTTTCTCCTTTAGTAAATCATAATTTGGATTTCATGAGATTTCCCTTAAGAATTATGTGTTATAAAGTAGAACATATTAACCATTTAATTAATCATCTCATGTAGCATGTGCAAAACCTTAGGGGTATATGGATGTGGAGGAAGAAATATGTGTCTAACATTGAGAAATAATATTTACATAAAAAGAATTATCTTTTTGTCCTTTATGGAAGAGAAGTTTCTCCTATATGAGGAAGAAAATCATAAGATGGTAAAACATCAAATATAAAATGAGCTATAGTATGACAATGAGGATATTTTCCTAAATCAAGAAAAGGAGATTCTAGGCCTCTAATAATGTGCTACTCCCCATTCTAAAATAAGGATGGATATAGAATCAACTTCCCAACAAAATCTAATAGGAAAATAATGAAAAATTAGGCAATTGTGTATGATGTGGGTGAGTCAAAGATTGTCAAAAAAGAGTTAACTTTGACTAATTCTAAGTCTAAAACAAACAAAGGAAACACATTTAATATATAAAATTGAGCTCTCAAAATCTATGCTTACTTTGGCTAGTAAAAGGAAAAAAAACCAAGCTAGAAAGACTATGAGATGAAGCTTCAAAGAAAATTAGAGCATCCACACAAAAAATAATAGTAGATATATCCACAAAGTAGAGGGGGAAGATTCCTCTACCACCTAAATGAAGTTAAGCTCGAAGTTTATGTTTTGTTTTGTGGTGCCTTATTGAAGTTATTAGAGGTATAGTTTTGATATGGTATGGGGGCCTAATAAGATTCTCTCATTTTCCACCCTTTTTTGTTTTGTTTTTTTTTTGTGGCGCCTTATTGAAGTTATCGAAGATATAGCTTTGGTATGGTATGGGAGCCTAATAAGATTCTCTCATTTTCTACCCTTGGGGGCTCACCTAGTGGATAGCTAAAGTTCCATTAGCCTATGTGAGTGTGTGTGTTGTTTGCAAAGTGGAAAGCGAGTTCCACTTGTGAATGTTTTTTGGACAAACAACCGAGGCATGTTCCACATCACGTTGATTAGTTGAGGCTTGATCCGCCCTTTTATTTTTACCCTCTTCTTTAAGTCTTTGATATTGTATGATTATATTGTCATTGTTGCATACATATGTTTTGATTGTCTACTTTAGTGTGAGTTTGACACAAGGTCATCCTCTCACTAAGGTGGGGGCTAAATGTAGTGATGGAAAATGTATCCCTTTACATTTTCTCTCTTGTTTGGGCCCTCCTAGTTAAATTGGACTTAATTATGCCTTAATTTAGTGTTGTAAGGTGCATCCCTTTACACTTTCACACTTATTTAGGGATCCCTTAATTAATTGAGCTCAATTATGCCTTAATTGGTCCTTTAATTCATTTTCCAATCCCATTTAATTACATTTTCTGAAGAGGAAACCTGACATTCATTAATGCCTTAACATAACATTTTACATTGAGCAATATGTGTCCTAGGTTTAGGGACTTGGGACCTTAGGACCTAAATTTAAATTATGTTTTTGGAGGTATTTTAACATATTCAAATCTGTGATTCAATTTCGGCTTGTGATATTTGAATTTTGAGAAATTAAGGATACACATCTATAAATATAGGGTTATTTCACTAAGTTTCACCTAGAATATTTTGAGAAGCACCTAGTGATTTGAAGTGAGCATTCCTATAGAAAATTTTATGATCAAGAGCACTTGCAAAGGCATTCAAGAGAAGATTTATCAGTTTTATTGCAGCATTCAAGATCCAATTGTCATGTCAAAGTCATCTTGCATCATGCATATTTTTGGAGATAACATTGTGTTGTAGGTTTCATGATCAAATCAAGCATTCAAAGCACTATTTCAAGCAAGATTCAAAGTTCAAGATCCACATCCATTGAAGCCATTTCATGCAAGTTGTAGACTTTCATTCAAAGATTTATTGAAGGATTTGTTGATTGGTAACATTGCTTTGTTCATTCTTCATTCCCTTTTTCATGCTTTTATTCATTTCAAGGTTTGATTACCAAAATGAGGTTTGACCAAGGAAAACCCCCATTCACCCAAAAACAAAAAAAATTCCCTTTCATGTTGTGTTTGTAAATCTAGGTGAAAGAAAGCTTGAAGATCTCTTGAAGAGAAAATTTGAAGAAGTTGACAAAGTTGCAAAAGTTGTCATAATTGTTGTCATCTCACGAAAACTCACCTACAAAAATTATTTTTGACACTACCACTTGGAAAATTGGAAGATTCAGATTTGCATCAGAGGCTCCCGAAAGTTGTAGAAAAACCCTGACAGTGGACCCATTCGCCCCTGGGTGAATGATTCCCAATCAGCCTTTAGAAATTCACTTTTGGTGATTAGTAAACATAGTTCTACCCTTCTCAGATTTGTAATTTAATTTCTAGTTCTGCTTATTTTGAGTATAATATTATTGTTTTAAGTTTAATTTGGCATAATTGGGATAGTTTACTATTTTTAGTTTTTCTCCCAAAAGTGTCTGGTGAACTTGACCCCCATCCTTCAATCATAAGGAAATTTATAGATTCACACCTTGAGTTGACTCACCTAAGGTTTGTAAGTCAATTCTTCATGTGGATCTCATTTCCTAATGAAATAGAGGAAAATAGGTCCATCATAGAAAATCACAAAGAACCTACTATCTATTTGATAACTAAAATCTCGAGAATATGCTTAAATTAACAAAATAAAAAATGAGAAAAAAATAATGATAATAAATGTAAGCTAAACTAGATTGGTAGGAAATGATGCAAATGAGAAGAAAGAGAGGAGACTCATAAGAGGTCCATGAATGAATCCTCCCACAATGCTACAACTCTAAAACCTACACACACAAAAGCGGGAAAATTTTTGGGGTTATTTTAGGGTCAGTCAAACCCCCATGTAGGTGTTCCCACCTCCACGGACAGCCAAATAGATAGAAAAGATAATAGACAAGATAAAGAAAATAGATAAACAAGATAAAGATAATAGATAAGTTATAATAACAATATGCTACTCAAAGTAAAGACGATAATGCAATAGAGAGATTATGATTACCCTCCTTTGGTGAACTAGAATGTCAAAAGGAAGAGCATGCAACCTCCAAGACATGCCAAGAGTACCAAAGTGCTAGTTTAGAGAGCCAAGACATAAGAGATCTTGGTAGAATGAGAGAATGAGAGTGAATAAAGTGAAGAATAATATGATAATGAGAAAGAAGGAGCAAGATCAATTGAAGGAATGAATATAATGATTGGGAATGAATAAAATAGTAAAATAGGAAGTTTGAATGGGATATAGGAATGCAAAGGGATGTTTTCGATGTGTTTGCGAGCTACAAAGTCATTACACTTTGCAAGTAGTAGGAAGTGTAACATCCCAATGACTACGTAGTCAAGGGTGTTTTTGGGATGTTCACGTGGACCACAAACGTCTGTGTAATGCATGGTCATCCATGACAAAATTTCCCTTTAAATTTTTAAAATGAAAAGGGAAAAGACAAAATTAAGGTTAGGTAAAGGAGACATTGCATTATCGAATTTAATTAAGCTAAAGGGGAGGTTATGGAATGTGAAATTGCATAGGATGCAATATTTGGCATTATAGAAGTGGTAGAAGGGGTTGATGGAGCCAATGAAGGTGCATTGGATCAAGGAGAAGAACAATTTTTGAAGGCTATAACTAGAATAAAAAACAAACCAAGGATTGATTCTCCTAGTTACAATGGAAGTCTAAATCCTAAAGAGTTTATTGATTGGATATCTTAAATGGATAAATACTTTGATTTTAAAGGAGCTGGAGATGAAATAATGGTGAAATATTCCTATACAAAATTGAAAGGACATGTGTCCCTATGGTGTGATCACTTGTAGACAAACCAAAAAAGAAGGGGAAAGGAAAATTTCAAGTCATGGGATAGAATGGTGAGCAAATGAAATCTAAATTCTTGCCAACAAATTATCACTTCAATCTATTCTAAAAATTACAAAATTTGAAACAAAGGGAATCTAATGTCAAAGATTACATAAAAGAATTTATCAATTGAGTGAAATAATGGGACTTGTAGAAGATGATGTTGATAATGTGTTGAGGTATGTAAATAATCTGTGTTTTTCTATACAAGATGAAATGAGTCTAGTTAGATTAAAAACTATAGAATAAGTTTATTAGTATGCTTGAAGGTAGAAAAAAATGAATAGAAAAAAAAAAAAAAAACAATGCAAGAGGATGGAGAACAAATGCATGCAATAGAGGGCAGTCTAGTAGTTGGAGAGGTTATTCCATGAAACAAGAAGAGGATACCACTTCTCAGACGAGTTCATACACTCAAGAAACTAGAGGAAGGGGAAATTATTCTAGAGGTAGAGGTGAGTGTTCTAGAGGAAGAGAACACTTTGGAAGAGGAAAAGGCAAAGGATTCACTAGTACATGTTACCAATGTGAAGAAGCAAGGCATAGGACATTTGAGTTTCCACAAATAAAACAAAGCAATGATAAAAACAAAGAGGCAAGAATTTATGTGGCCCAAGTTGAAGAGGAAAGTGTGGCTTCACCTAAGCATGTAGAAGATCCATAAGATGGAGAGTCCCTAATGATAAAAATAATTTTGTTAAGACAAAAAAAGAAAAGAAAGAACCAACACAACAAAGGAATGTCAAACCAAATATAAGTTTGGAGATAAATGATGCAAACTCATCATAGACAATGGTAGCACTGACAATTAGTGTTATAAGAGATGGTGGAGAAGTTGTTGTTGAATAATATGAAGCATCCCAATGCCTACAAAGTGTATTGGCTATAAAAGGGACACCAATTATTGGTAAGTGAGAAATATCTTGTGAATTTTCATATAGTCAGTTATAAGGATGAGATACTATGTGATATTATGACAATGGATGCATGCCATATTTTGTTGGGAAGACCTTGTAAATACAAAATACAAGACATTCATGATGGATAAACCAATTGTAACATGGTAAAGAAAGGTGGAAAGGAGTACACTCTAAATCCTATGATAGACAGGGAGGAGGAAGAAGAGAAAAATCCCAGAGTTTGTTTGGTAACTAGGAAATAGTTCTTGAAGGACTTGAAGAAAGAAAAATCCTGACATGCTTTCATTCCTAAGCCTACAGAGGCTAGGATAGTAGAGAAGAAAGAGGAAATTTTTATGGAGGTACAAGAGATTTTGGCAGAGTTCATAGAAATTTTGGAGCTTCCAAATGGATTTCCACCAATGAGAAGGATAAGTCATTGTATGGACTTGATGCCAAGGGATAATTTTCCAACTAAGGATCCCTATAGGATGACTCCAATGGAGAATGAAGAAATAATCAAACGAGTGCATGATTTTTTAAATAAAGGGTTGATTAGAGAAAGTTTGAGTTTGTGTGTTGTACTAGCAATACTCACACCAAAGAAGGATAGAGAATGGTGGATGTGCATTGAATCTAGATCCATAAACAAAATAACAAACAATTTTTCATGGATTGGTGAGCTTCTATAAGAAGTTCATAAGAAATTATAATGGTGTTTGTGCTCCAATTACAAAGATAATGAAGGGAAATAAAAATAATTTGTTTAGACAGCTGCAACAAAACGAAGTTTTCAATTGTTGAAGGAGAAAGTAATCGAACAACCAATGTTGGCACTTACAATTTTGGGGAAGGTTTTTCAAGTTGACTATGATGCAAGTGGGACAATCATTGGAGGTCATGAAAACCTCTAGCATACTTTAGTGAGAAATTGAATGAAGTAAAGAAGAAATACTCAGTATATGACCAAGAATTCTATGCAGTTATACAAGCATTGAAAAGATGGAGACATTATTTACTACCCAAGGAGTGTGTGTTGTATACAAATCATCATGGTTTAAAATTTATAAATAACCAAGGTAAGTTAAATCAGAAACATATGAAGTGGGTTGGATTTCTACAAAGCTATTATCTTATTTTGAAACATAGAATTGGATAATCTAATCGAGTAGTAGATGCTTTCAGTAGACAATGTTTTTTGTTGAATGAATTGCATGTAAATGTTGTGGATTTTGATTCTATATGTGATTTGTATGAATAAGATGTTGATTCCAAATAAGCTCGGATTGCTTACAAGAGTCCAATAGAAAAGGATAGGACTCCATGAATAGAATATTTTATCTAAGAAGGATTATTATTCAAGGGAAATAAAATGTGTATACCTCAAGGGTCAATGTGCTACATGTTGGTTAACATATTTTACACTATTTGAAATTTTAAACTTTTCACTTTATTGCCCAATCTTAGTGTAGATCAACAACCAACAATTGGGTAAACTATTTCTATGTGAAATAATTTTCCTCTAAATTTTATGAGGTACAACTCCCTCATTGGATAGATCTAATATATTCTTTTCTAAATTCCAAAACTTAAAATGTGGGTATGCTTTTAACCAAAAAGCAAAAAAGGCATAAGACTGAAATCAAATGCTTACAAATCTTTATCATTGAACTTCATTGATAAATCTTAAATGTGAAATACATTAGCACATAGACTAATTATATTTCATAAAATATTAACTAATAATTTTATTGATCAAAGATAATTTTGAAACAAAAGGATACAATAATCAAGAATGATTTTCACACTTATACAAAAATGCAACAACTAAAGAAACAAATCAGAAATATATAGATCTTAATAGATTGCATTCATTCATTAATCTATATTTTCCTCTCACAAACATACAATTTCCAGTTATCTTTTTCTAATTCTTTATTTTAAAAAAACGCTAAGAGACTTCATTCGATAACATCATAACATATATATAATCACAAGTGTAATTTTTTCTTGAGAATAATTGAAATGGTAAAAAATAAAGAGTCTTTTTAATTCCCCAAAACTTTATCATTTTTACAAAATATATCAAATAAAACAAGAAGCAATATTGTTGAGGTGGCACATTCACAGTGTTTTCTTCTTGAGACGGTTGAGTAATTGACACTGTGGTTGTCTTTGTACATGTGGAACACCTTGATTACTGGAGGCATCTCACTATGTTGTGGGATGATCACATTTTTTGTCCTTAACTTCCATAAAGCTTTGTTTCCTTGTGCCAAACCCAATTTACTAGAGTATGTTGTTGCATGTGTGAGGAATTGAGATAAAAATAGATCAATACTACTTAATCTCCTCATATTTTCCATGCTAAAATTTTTCTTGTCACAAAGGTTCTCAATCAATTCTTTAAAATTTCCACATCCTCATCTTGAAGATCACTCTCTTTCTAGAGATGAATGCCAATACTCGAAAGGTTATTTTGGATCTCAAATTTCATTTGGTTACATTCTTTATGAAACTTACTTTGCTATAGTACATTTTATTTTAGGAACAAAATCTTCTATTCCACATTCTTTTTCCACATAAATCATTTTACATCCCCATTGCTTGATATAATATGTTCAACTATTAACTTCCCTGCCCCTAAATCAAGAATTTCCTTGAGATCGTTGTCGGTTTTCAACCAAATGGATTCCGCGTGTTTGGTAGTAGTAATCTCATTATCTAATTCAGCTTTCAACACTTAAATGTCTTGACATATCTTTCTCATGTCTATGATGAATTTTATTCCTCTAATCAAGATTTCTTTAGTCTAGTCTTCAGTGATCTTCCCATCAGTTCTATAGCCATGAATTTTACTAACCATATCCTTCCCCATAGATGAAGTTAGATCAAAAGGAGCACTTATTTGACTTATTAGCTAAGGAAAGGGTTAATCAATAAATTTAAACAATCAATAAAGACCTTTACCTGATGCTTCAACTCATCTTTACTTTTCCTATCCCTAGTTTTCCTTTCCACGAGTCTAGCGGTTGTTACCTAAAAATTGTGTACATCCCATCTCTAGTAAAAGGTCCCAAGTTGACTTTAGTGATATTAAAATAACTAACAATCGCTTTCCTTGCATCATTTTGTGCAGAGGGATGTGTCACTTCTACATATGTATTCCCTGTATTAGCATCCTCCATCAATTTAGATGTGGTTTTTAATTTCTTAGACTTGGCAGTTCTTTGAAGCAACTGGCCAAAAAATCCTTATTAGGGAGATTCAATTGGACTGTATTTTCCTTTTCTTTGAGAGATTTTGTTCTAGCCAAAAGGTGGAAGTAGGAGTCATCATCAATTTAGTATTAGGAGATGTGAAATGTAAATCTCTCCTAAGGGGAGGAGTACCAAAGATTCGTACCTCAAGAGAAGATGGTGGGGTAGGGCTTACCCATGGAAAAAAAAATTGTGGTACATTTGGTGGAGGTGAATTGGGAGAATAGGGAGAAGAATCACTTGCAATAGAGAGGAAGGCACATCCACCGTTTCTTCTTTTGCTACTTTCTTATCCTTCTCTTTATGTGTTTTCCTTTGAACAACATCCCCACAAGTCTTCTTTGGCATTCCTTTCTTTGGAGTATCTTCATCTGCACCTCCTTGTCCACCTAGGATCATTTTTTGAGTAGAGGAGGATGATTGCAGAGTGGAACATGATGGTGCTTGGCTACTTTCCCCTTGAGGTTGAAAATCTTGAGATTTTGGAGGCACAGTGGCATGTTTTTATGTAGTCTTCCTAGCCACCTAGTCTTGAGTCCTCTTGATTACCACTGCAGTCTTGGCATCAATACTTTCCACTTCCTTAATAATCCAATCCATTGACACAATTGGTTGAGTCTATATATGACCAATAAAATTTGGGTCTATCAAATCTGACTCATCATCTTCTATGTCTGAGATATCCCAATTCAATCTAAAAGTTACAATTTTTCTAAGAGGTAACCTCATCTAGGTTCTCCTTTGGACTTCATATTCATTCATGTAGTCTGCCCAATACTCTTCTAAATGAAAAATATGGTAAAATCCTATCCCTAATTGTAGATTGTCCTTAATAAAGTTTTTGTTGTTAAAGGGGAATCTCCTTTCATAGAATTGCATTGTATAATTCATTAAATCATTTTAAATATTAAGGGCATCTGACATTGATTTACAAGATTAATAATCGAGGCCAATAGGGAAATGAATACCTACCTTCTTTCTCTCTTGGCACCTATTATTTAATTTTTCCATTTTCCTAAATACTTCGATGAGAACAAATTTTTCCTCCGCATATTTAGGTAACTTGTATGGAATTCTATCAAAACCTTCAATTCTACTATAGGTAAATCTTTGAAACTGTATAAAATGGCTACCATAAGTGTTAATTAATTGAATGTCCTCTAGATAAATCCTTAAACCTATGCCCCCTTGGATCCCTCTTACCATCCTCAGTGAACACGTCATTCACCCTCCTAATATGCTTGAAACTACTTTCCAGTTGGAGTTGGTTATAATAATCATATAATTGGATATCTTCACCCTGGACCTCAAGTGGTCTCAAACCTGGCAAAGGTCTGGTACATGTGATAGCATAGACCAAATAGGAATACATATAGAATGAATTGTTGAGGGGAAACTGAATGATCATCAAATGCATTTGATTGCAAATAGGTTGAGCCTAATCAAGATATTATTCATCATGGCTAATTATCTAGATAAAGAAGTACATTTAGTCTTCAAAATCATAAGCCCTTTCATTACCCTTTAGTCTGTGCAAAATAACTATCATATCAAAGATCTCATCTATGAAATGGGTCCTTTGTAGTTGTTTGGGTAACTGAGATTTTCTCTTATTTGGGGTGGCAAACCATTCCTGAGCAATAACATTTTTTATATTTTCCCTTCTTTTCTTGAAAACATTGATGGGAAAGAATAGAATTGAAGTTTGCATATTCCTCTCTTCTGTAAATCACAAACATGAAGCAAAAGCATCCCTATTTATCTTAACAACCAGTTGATTATCATTTGTCTTAATTTCCCTTGCATTGGAATCATAATGGTCAACACATTCTATGACTAGGTTTATGCATTACACCGCCATGGGAAAGGCTACAACTTGCAACAACCCACTTTTAATTAATCTCTAGGTCATTAGGGATCTATCTTATTTTCCAATCCTTTCCTAAAATGTATCTAAGTTTATATGCCCTAGCCTAGTATCCCTAATTTCTAGTAATGTTCTTGACAGACCAGAAAAATGTTCGTAACCCAAGTATTTATACTTCATGATGATTACAATTGAATGAATACAACCACAATTTTTGTTCAAGAAATAATTCAACAGAATGTATGGGTTATCAAAATAGCACCTTTGTTTCCAAATTTGCAAAAATTCTTCTTATATCACCTTATGATAGACTAGACCAAGGTGAATTTCACTATACCTTTGTGTTAAGATTGAATGTCACAACACCACTGCTCATAGATCTTTCACAATCCCACTCTATCGTTGCCCATAAATTTTCTCTTGAATGCTTATAGAATGAATTCTTTTACCGACTCAATCCTCTTATAAGTGTCCATAATTAATGTTGGGTGGACATTTATGGCATGCGTTAAATTTTGCATGCATGAGATTTCTAGTCCAATATTTATTTTTGATACTTTTTCAAATTTCAAAAAGAAACAACTATGAGAGCTTATCAGAAAATCCATTGGTTTTGATAACCTCATCAAGTTCTGTAGGAGTTTTGAAACCTTTATAATCATCCGAAAATATTTGTTAAAACACCTTCTAAAGAGTGTGACCTTTATAAAATGAATCCCATCTGCCTTAATTGAGGTTGTTGAAACCTCGTCGAGTCTCAATGAAGGATTAAAAACCTTGATGAAGTTCTTAAATGATTCTTCTTTTCCTTCAAATTGCTTGAAACTTCAGAAAGCCTATATTTGAAACCAAATTTTCAAATGGTGTGAGATCAAAGCTTGAATGAGAGTATCTAGTCAGAGATCAATGAGGTTTCTAAAACTTCGTCAGATCTTGACAAAAGTTTCAAAATCTTGATGAGGTTCTAAAACACTTGTTGTTTAACCAATCCCGATTAAGTGCACAACCTATTCATTTATTGTCAGCTTTTGGCTAAGTTGTGAAAACCTTTTTGGGTCCTAACAAAAAATTTCAATACCTTCATGAGAGTCGATGAAATCAGCAATGATAATCCTTTACTATGGAAACGATAGGATAACACATGGTTGTGACAACCACATTAGAACCCAATGGGGTTCTGGAAACCATATTTAAAGCCAACACCCAATAACAAGGCTTTTTCAAAATTTTACAAGGTTTATAAAGGGACATTGAAAACAGATGTAACACTACACCCTTAATATTAAAGTACATAAGGTTATGAATAGTCAACTTTTGGCTATCTTAACTCTTAAATAAGTCATATTATCATTATTATATTATTATTTAGAGAGTAAGGATGGCCTAAGGATTATATATGGCTATCTAAGTCAACCTGGGTGATATCCTAGGCATAAGTAGGGTGTATATAGAAGGTAGTGACACTTAATTTATTCATCAAATTGTGAATTATGTTCTCATTGGAGATATTTGAAGGTTTTCCCCCTTGGAGTTCCTTATTATTCTTAGCTATTATTAGGTACTTTCAGCATATTTCATATTATATTCTTCTCTTGTGCAAGTTATTACAAGTGGTATCAAAGCATGATCTTGGCACCATTAAGGCAAGGTATTTTCTCAATTTTGGAGGTCATTTTAGGAAGTGCATATATCTCATATTTTGGTGATTTTTTATCTTATTTTTAGATTATTCTTGAAGAACATGTTGAGGCATCTATAGTCCAAATTTCAAAGGAATTGGAGCATAATTGAGATATGTATTACATAATTAGGGTTTCTGCCCAAATTATTTAGAAAGCCAATATCTCCCACATCTTGGTGAATTTGTTCATGATTTTTAGTGGGTTTTTTAAGTAGTGATAGAAGTTCCTAAAATCCAAATTTTAGATGAATTCGAGTATAATTAAGTAATTTATTTTAGAATTAGTCTTTCTAATAAATTCACTCTCAAGGTTACAAACCACCTAATTTTTGGGGTGTTTTTTTGGGAAAGTGTGACCTAGGTGCTAGTAAGTTACAATAAAAAACTTAGATTATTTTGACTTTAATTGTGTTATTTATTGCAAAATTATTTTCTTCCATCATAATAGGGCTTGCAACAAGAGGCAAAAATAATACTACCACACTTGGGAAAACTTCAGATAAGGATGATGTAGAAATTCAGGATATTAACCCTAATGAGGAAATAAACAAGTTCAAGGGAATTTCATTAATGAAGAAGGATATGAATAAGGGAATTTCATTAATCAAGAAGGAGATAATTGAAGAAATTTAATGAATCAAAAGGGACATGCAAAAGGATATGAGTGAATTAAAATCACTTACTCATGGCATGAATTATAAGGGAGAAGATTCACCTAGTAAGGTGGAAGATAATGCTTTTGTTGGACATGATTATTTTGGGCTTGAATCAGATCTCAAAAAGGATCATCCCTTTAATAATCCTATGCCTTGGAAATTCATACCCAAGGTGGATATGAGAAAATTATATGAAAAGGATCCAACCAATTGGCTTTGCCAAATAGATCAGATCTTTGATCTTCATCATGTTCCAAGTCAACAAAAGGTGGTTATGCATCATTATACTTGGAACTAGACCAATTTATTTGGTATCATTGGTTTTGTGATGAGAAGAGAAAGAAGGGTTGTGTGGTCACATGGTCAATTTTTCAAGAGGAACTTGCTATCCATTATGGATATAACTTTATGAGCATTTACTTCTGCTAACTCACTAAACTAAAGAAAATAGGTATGGTCAAGGACTATACTCAGCAATTTCAAGCTCTTTGTCTAAGAGTGGAGAATGTTACAAAAGAAAATTTGAAGGAATTATTTCTAGGAGGTTTAAAGGACCACATAAAATATGAGGTATGTTTGTTTCAACCACAATCCTTGTCACAAGCAATCCTTATGGCAAGACAAGTTGAGGAGAATTTTTTGGCCAATAGGCGATAAGGGATTGTAAACATTAGAGAAAGGAGCTCTCCTACACATTCATTACCTTAATCTACTAGGTTAACCCCACAACAAATTGAGGATAATAGAGAAAAATGTTTGTTTTTTTGTTGTGATAGAAAATACAGTCAAAGACATAAATGCAGTGAAAATAAATTGTTGTATATTGAAGGTTCCAGTGAGGAAGAAGAGAAGGAACCAATATTAGAGGGTGATAGGGAGTCAGATGAGTAACCACATGATCCCTGACCAATAATTTCTTGTCATGAACTCTTAGGTTTTATCTCCCCACAAACTCTTGAGGTAGTTGGTTTCTTAAAGAAGCAGAGAGTAACAGTGTTGATTGACTTGGGTAACACTCATAATTTCATCAATAAAAAGTTGTCTACTCATCTAAATTATTTTATATATCTAGCTCCAAAGTTTCAAGTCTTGATTGCAGATGGTGGTACTGTGAGTTGTTCTAGAAAATGCCACAACATTAAATTATCCATGGGAGATTATCACCTTGATTTTCCAATGTACATTATCTCCATGGGTGCAATGGATATTGTTTGGAAGTACAACGACTTACTACATTAGAAACTGTTGAGATGAGCTTCCAAGAACTATTCAATAGATTTTAATCAAAAGAAAAGATAGTAGAGCTAAGAGGGTTGTAGAAAAATTCCCCACAAATGGTAAACTCTCATCAAATGCAATTTTTTTTTAAGAAAGGAGTTGATAGATTTGTGGCCCAATTATGCTCATTAGAAGCTTATCAATCTAATGTTCCTACCATCCATATTTACAAGTGATTATAGATCATCACTCAATGGTTTTTGGAGGTATACCTAAAGACTTCCTCCTAAGAGGGATCATGATCATTCCATACAACTAGTTTCAAGGAGCCAACCACCCAACATTAGGCATTACAGGTACCCATATATACAAAAAGTGAGATTGAAAAGATTGCTTAAAAGATGCTAGAGGTGGGAATTATCAAGAAGAGCCAAAGTGCTTACTCCTCGCCTATGGTGATGGTACATAATAAGGATGAAACTTGGTGCATGTTCCTAGACTATAGAGTGCTCAACATGTACACCATCAAAGATAAATTTCCTATTCCATTGTTGATTATTTGCTAGATGAATTGAATGGAGCTATGTATTACATAAAGTTAGATCTTAGATCAGGTTATCACCAAATTCAAATTAAAGAAGAATATATTTCTAAGACAACGTTTAGGACTCATGAGGGTCATTATGAGTATTTGGTGATGTCATTTGGTCTTACCGATGCACCATCTACATTTCAAAGTTTGATGAACTTCATCTTTAATAAAATTTTGAGGAAGTTTGTATTAGTGTTCTTTGATGATATATTGATTTAAAGAAAGACATGGGAGAAAAATTTGTAGGATCCAGATCAAGCATTACAAGTTCTAAAATATCACTAGCTTAATGCTAAGCCATCCAAGTGTGCTTTTGGTTTCAAAGAGCTAGAGTACTTGGGACACATAGTTTCGCATGGAGTAGAGGTGGATTCTAACAAAATTAAGGCTATCATGGAATGGCCTATCTCAAAACCATTAATAAATTGATGGGTTTCTTGGGATTGACTAGATACTATAGAAGACTTGTGAATAATTATGGTCATATAGCAACACCCTTCACAACTTTATTAAAGAATAATTATTTCATTGGAATGAGTTCTCTAATACAACATTTGAAAGATTGATGGAGGCTATGTGTAATACTCCAATTATTGCTACTCTATACTTCACCAAGGATTTTATTGTGGAATGTAATGCTTCAGGAAATGGTATAGGAGTAGTTCTCATATAGGAGAGTCTACCCATTGCTTTTGAGATTTTCCAATTAAAGGGTAAGAATCAATTCAAACCTATTTATGAGAAGGGAATGCTACCTATTATTCATGCAAAAAAATAATGGAGGCCTTATCTAATGGGTAAACACTTCAAGGTTAAGATAGATCATGATAGGGCCTAAAATATTTTTTGGAACAAAGATTATCTTCTGAAGAGCAACAAAAATGGGTCACTAAGATGTTGGGATATGACTTTGAGATTGTATATAAGAAAGGGAAGGAAAATATTGTGGTAAATGTGCTATCTAGGAAGGATGAGAAGGATGAAGCTTTATTGTGTGTCATTTCAATATTACAAGAAGATTGGGTAGCAGAAGTTGAAGCAAAGTGGTAGAATGATGTTGGTACAAGTAATATCATTCAATAATTACAGAGTGATCCTATTAGTTTAGATAAGTTTTGTTGGAAGGGAGATGATTTGTTGTATAAAGAGCGACTCTTTGCAATAATTCATCTCAAATAAAATATTCTCATAGAGCTTCATGAGTCTAGTTGGTGGTCATTCAAGATTTTTGAAGACATGCCATCAAGTCAAGAAAGAATTCTTTTGGAAAGGGCTAAAAGGGGATGTTCAAAAATTTGTGGTTGAATATTTGGTTTGTCAAAGAAATAAAGGGGAGACAATTAAGACGCTTGGTCTCTTATTCCTAGCCAACATTGGTCTCCATTGACTTCATCACATGCCTTCCAAGATCTAACAGCAAGAATGTCATCATGGCAATAGTGGATAACCTCACTAAATATGCACATTATATTGCATTATCACATCTTTTTACATCAAGTACAATGGAAAAATCATTTTCAGAGAATATACAAAAGCTACATGGTATACCTTTAAAGGTTATTGTTAGTGACCATGATCCTATCTTTACTAGTCACTTTTGGATAAATTTATTCTCATGTTTGGGTACTCAATTGGCTCATATTTCTTCATGCCATCCTCAATCTAATGGGAAAATTGAGGTTGTTAATAAGTTCTTAGAAGGATATCTACATTGTTTCACTTTAGATAAACAATCTCAATGGGTGTATTGGCTACCACTAGTAGAATGGTGGTATAACACTTCCTTTCGTTATTAATTAAAAATGTCTCCATTTATGGCACTATATGGATATCGTCATCCTTTCATCACATCATCATTTAAGGTGTCACCAAGATTTTACACTATGGAGGACCACATGATTCATCAACAAGTACTTTTAGGACTCAAGGAGATTCTAGTCATCGCATAAAATCGAATGAAGCGGTAGGTGGACCAACACCATAGTGAAAGAAGTTTTGAGGTTGGGGATTGGGTTTTCTTGAGATTGCAACCTTGCAAGAAAAATACACTGAAGCAATAGTAAAAGAACAAGTTGTCTCCAAAATATTATTGCCCATACCAAATCATACAAAAGATAGGCAATGTCACCTACAAGCTTGAATTGCCACCAACAAAAAAGATGCATCCAGGTTTTCATGTTTCTTGTTTAAAGAGGGTAATTGGGAATAATATCCCTACTTGAACAATATTACCAAAGCTTGATGAAGAAGGAAGAATCATATTGGAACTAGAGTTTATTTGTCAAACACACATAAAGAAGCTAAGGACTAGAACATGACTCACTTATTATCTCATCCAATGAAATAATTTATAGTTGAAGATGTCACATGGGAGGAAAAGGAGTTCATTAAGAATCATCCACACTTGATTAGCATTGAGGAAAATTATTGTCTAAAGAGGGGGGACCTACTATGCCCTTAATATTAGAGTACATAGGGCTATGAATAGTCAGCTTGTGGTTATCTTAACTCTTAATTAATTCATATTATCATTATTATATTTTTATTTAGATAGTTAGGATGGCCTAAGGCTTATATATGGTTATCAAAGTTGATATGGGTGATATCCTAAGAATAAGTATGGTATATATAGGAGGTAGTGAGTCTTATTTGTTCATCATATTGTGAATTGTGTTCTCATTAGAGATATTTGGAAGTTTTCCCCCTCAAAGTGGCTTATTATTCTTAGCTCTTATCAAGTAATTTTAGCATAATTTGAATTATATTTTTCTCTTGTACAAGTTATTTCATTACACAATGAGGGAAAACTTGATAAAAGGAAGCATAGTGGACGTCTGAGTGGACATTTTGGTGTAGACAAAATAGCAACACTATTGAATGAAGGATACCATTGGCCTAGAATGAATGCAGATGTGAAGAAGATGGTGCTTTGCCAACATGCCAAACAAAGGGACAAAGCAAAATATGAGACTATATCATCCCTTACCTATATCAAAATGGTCATGGGAACATATTAGTATGGACTTTTCTTTGGGATTGCGTTGAACACAAAGAGGTAATAATTCAATTTTTGTTGTTGTTGATTGATTTTTTTTAAATGGCTCATTTTATTCCATATTAGAAAATTAATGATGCATCCTACATAGCCACATTATTTTTCAAAGAGGTAGTTAGGTTGCATGGCTTTCAAGAGAACTGTTTCAGATAGAGATACAAAGTTTGTAGGGAATTTTGGGTATTCCTTGTGGAAGAAATTAGGAACATAATTGGGGTTCAATTCAGCCTACTATCCTTAGACTAATGGTCAAAATGAGGTTGTGAATAAAAGTCTGTGTAATTTACTATGATGTTTGGTAGGTAACAAACCTAATCAGTGGGATTTAACATTGGCATAGGTAGAGGTTGCTTATAATAATTCAATTAATAGGAGTGGAGGTAAGATTCATTTTCATATTGTGTATGGATATAGCCCTAGGGATATGGATGAATTAAGAGGGTGTAGATTTGACAAGGAAGAGTGATATATTAGAGGATTTTGTTGAATATATTCATGAATTGAATAAAGAGATGAAAGAAAATTTGAGGAAAAGTGCCACCAAATACAAGGAACATGTTGACACACACAAAAGAGAACAATAATTTTAGGTATGTGGTTTGGTTTTGGCTCATCTAAGGAAACAAAGGTTCGCTCAAGGAATGTATAACAAATTGAATTAGAAAAATATTGGCCCATGCAAGGTGTTGTGGAAGTTTTCATCAAATGCATATGAAATAGAACTTCTAGCAGGTATAAATATATCCCACATATTCAATGTTGTTGATTTGTATAAATATTATGGAGGTGAAACAAGTGTACAAGGGGATCCACATACACTTTTACAAGATGCACAAGAATGGATATACAACTTCCTTGAGAAAAATTTGAAGCAACAAACAAAGTAATTGATGCTCATGTGCTCAAGAGGATAAGAGGCAAAGAGTATTAGAAATATCTAGTCTGTTGGAAGAACAAAGTAGTTGATGAAGCTTCTTGGGTCAATATTTCTGAATTGGCTAAGCATGGATTTCTAATTCTAGATTGGCTAAAATTTTCATGAGTTCCAAACTCATGGAACATTTCATTTCCCTGGCGTGTTTGATGCAAGAGCATATAGGTTCACAAGAAATCTAGTGAACCAAAAACATTTCATGTTTTCATTTCCATTTTTCCTTAATTTTGTTGTGTTGTAGTTTTGGTGAGTTGTTGCAGGAGGCAAATTTCAAGTTGCATTTTTGGCTAAGTCAAGAACTAATCTCGTAGAGGATTCTAAAGGGTGACTCCATGTCAAATTTGGAGGAATTTGGACACACCATGGAAGAATTATGGTTGATCAAAGGTTTTACCTCCACTAGGAACCAAGGTACATGGTCCCTGGTTCTTTGTTATGCTATGAGAGGTTTTGGGTCATTCTTAAACCTCCAATAAGAAATAGGTTTAATCTTTCAAAAGTCACCAAGGGGATAGGAACCCCAACAAAGTAATTGGTACCCAGGTTCCCAATAGGATAGTAACCTCTGATGGTTCCTATGTCCTATAAAATCTTTGATAAGACTAAGATTCTTAGTTCCTACCCAAGGTGGAACCTCCAACAAAAAACTTATCAGAGAGTGTTTGGTGTTGATTCCCAAACAGGTAGGAACCTTTGATAAGGAACTTACAACAGAGTGGTTGGAGTTGGTTCTCAATCAAGTCAGGGCCTCTGACAAGGAACCTATGAAGGGTGTTTGGTGCTGGTTCCTGATTGGATCTCGACCCCCAACTCAAAACCAAAGGAAGCTAAAGGTGCTAGTTCCTAATGGGGTCAAAACCCTCGATCAAAATTCCAAAAAAGAAAAAGTGACAAAGGGAAGATTCTTAGGGAAGTAGAAACCGCTAATGGAAGGTGACTAGTTCTTGGATCCCACTAGGTTGAAAAGCTCTGACAAGGAATAAAAGAACAAAAGAACCAATGACCAAACTAAGAAGACAATTATGAATGGAAGATGACGGTTGAATGGCTTGGAGAGAAGGTTCAACTACTTTGGCACGAGAGATATATAGGCAAGAGTAATTGATTTGGGGATTGGGACTGAAAAAAAAAAAAAGATTTTAGATCAAAGTGGAGAGAAGAGAAGGCTGAAAAGCAAATGACTAAATTTGTGATTTTATACTCCTAATTGTTGCAGATAATAGAATCAATTAAATTGTTCCTATATTTTAACATTTGTCATAATTTTGAGATATTGAGGTTGTGTAATTTGGTTGCTTGATAAGGCTCCCTAACTACGGCTAAACAATCCATTTGTATTATAATAATAAAAAATCTATGGAAACATGATTGAAATTGAAAGGAAATTTTTTTGATCTTTAGATTTAGTGCTTTCAAGTATCCATTAAATATGGTTATCTACTATGTGCTTAAAATTGTGAATCTTTATGTGGAACATGTTTTAGATAGCATTGAAGTAAATGAATTATGCTATAAAGTCTTTACATAAGTGATTTAATATTCTTTATTTAATGTTTTCTTTGTATAATTATTGATCATTTTAATTATACACTAGGAGAAATATTCACTTGTTTAAGAACTATTTGATGACAATGATAAGCTACTTAACATTAAATTACTTAGATTGAACCAATCTTAGCATGTCAAGGACTTGGACAAATAAATAACAACACTTGAACTTTCTTTATCAAGTATCTAAACACAAAAGTATAACATTAATAATGTGATTACATAAAGACTCGGTCATAGTAACATAAACATGTATGAGTAAGTGTTACGAAAAATTAAATGAAACCTTTTTTATACTCTTAATTGAATTGATAGGTATAGTTTCAAAAAAAGTCAAAATTTAGAAAATGTTAAAGTTTGGAACCTTAGGTTGTAAAAAAATCCTTATTGTGATTACTAAAGAGCTATTTTCCTTATCCCAATCTTGAACATCAACAAGTAAAAGACATGAAAAAATGCCTAAAAACATTTAAATGTTACTATAGCATTTGAAAAATAATGTACTTTACACTTGAGCTCAAAAAAGTAAAAAGGATCAAAAGCCAATGGAAGAGACCATGGTGAAATAAAAAAATAAAGCATAACATGTAGGAACGCTAGACAAAAAATAATAATGTTTGAAAAAATAAATAAATCAAGTAATGTGCTTAGTGTCCAATGGTACATTGAAGATTGCTAAAATATAATGCAAGGACACTAAACACAAATAATTCATATCCAAATGATAGGTCTAGGCATTCAATGTGCATGAGTTTCAAATCGTGTGTACAAATATGAAATCTTATGATCAAGTTTGTGTGAAATTTTAAAATTAACTCTTAACATACAAGAACACTAGAGATATAAGGAGAAACAAGGTTTGACAATATATATTATGGTAAGTTTCATGCTCAATGTGAAATACTACTTTGAAATTTGTCAAAGCTTACAATGCTAGAAGGCCAAACATAAAAACACTATAGTTCAAAGAATTGGTAAAGCATTCAATGTACAAATTTCAAATGGTGTTTATGTGTGTGACAATAGAACTTTTAGTTTCTCTCTTAAAACAAATTAAGAATACAATTTGGGAAGGTCAATAGCATTTGTGTCTTATTTGCAATTATAATAATGTCTTTCCAAAGGAGGGGTTAATTTATTTAAATTCAATTAAAAATAAAATGTAAGCTAAGAACATCTTCAACAATGTGCCATACCATACTCATAGGAAGCAAAACTTTAACAAAGGGCAAGGAAAAGCACCAATAATGTAGAATTAAGAAAATCAAACCAATAAATCCATGCTTTAAAGTATAATACCCATATATTTGATAATACGGTGATTTTAGGGCTTATTAATTTTCTTGTGATGATATTATACTACTCAATAAACAAATCTTACATTGCAAGTATATTTAAGCTTAGATTAATGAAGCTCCATTTTGCACAATTTTTTTTTCTTTGCACCATTAATTTTTTTCCTTGGGACACACTACTAATACTAAATAATTATGAAAGATACAAACCCAAAATGCAACTATTTTAGACTAGAGCATGAATCATTCTAGAAGAATTCTCAAGATGGTAACCTATTCAAAATTAGATGAGTGTTGGTGTTAGTATTTGCATAAAAACTACTACAAGAATAAGAAGTTGTGGTAGATGTTTTTTCCTACCATTAAAAATATAAGAATGAAATGTATGTGCATCCAAGGTGAAAAAAACTATTCAAAGAGTTTAATATGGATTAGATAGACACTTCGACTTCAATAATCCTCATCACCAAAAAGAGGTTTGAGACTTGACAATTCACAAACCATAAGATCCACCAAATACTATCTATAAATTGTTTATTTAGACTACCCTATAGAGATTATAATATTCTACTCTATAAGAATTCTGACAAGTCTTGTATTAGGTTTTATATCAAAATATACTTTATATTTGAAGAAAAAGTCCTATCTTTGAATATGCATACACATTTATTAATTATCTCAAGAGACAATTTCTCTTGTTCAGAAAAACACATGAATTCTAAAGCTACTCTATTGTGTTTTCTATTAAACACATTATAGGCAATTCACTAATATTTCCTTCTATCAATATTAGAACATATTCAAATCAAATTATGTTTCTCTACTTCCCTAAACCCATGTTCAAAGAAAAAATTATGCATCAAAGAAAAATTTGCTCATAGAATTTATCCTTGTGAGATGAGAAGATACCCAACAAAGGAGCAGGGAGTTGGCTCTTCTAAACAAACCAAACATCTATCAAAATTTTACACTCAAGATTCTCTTTTTCTCTTTTTCTTGTCATTTTTGTCTCATGTAATTTATTTGTATATGAACCCACCAAGCAATCTTAGCAATTCATATGTAAATTGATGGCATCTCAATGTGTTCATTGTGGCACATAAGTTAGCCTTCTTTAAAGAGGAGTAAAAGAGTCAAGGGGAAACTCTTTCAACAGGTGTTATTCCTACAACATTATGTGCTTTCCCAAGATGAAAATGATTGAAAGACAACCCCTATAATAAGGCCTTCACATAAGGCTATTAGGTTATCTAGACTTAATTCATATTCTTTATAGGCTAAGAAAAAATAGCTATGAGCTTTAACCTTCACACTTTTACTAATCAAATGAGCAAAGATTTTTCTTGAGAGGGATAGAAAAGAGATTCCACTCAATAGGGATAGAAAAGAAGATTTTGCTCACTTGAAATTATTTTCTTTAGAGGTCACATATACTTAACCCAAAATGGCAACCATTAAAGAACAAACAATAGCCTTAGAAACTATTCATGTCATATTGATCGTGGGGTCTCCATATGCATTATACCCTTACATGGCCATATACTAATAGTTTAGGCCCATGTCACCCATTGAAGTAATGTGAAGAAAATTCTATTAAGTTAGTAGAAATTTAAAGAAAATATCCTTTTCATTCCTAGAAGAAAAAATTAAAAGGGGTTTGTCAATAGAAATCCAACAAGCCAACTAAGCTCTTAGCACAAAGGATTTGTGTAAATGGATTGTTCCCCCTAAATCTAGTGGAAATGGGTAATACATGCTAAATTTTGAGGTAATGTATACAAGCATAACTATTTGGATTTTATTTCCAAACTTGGAGTGACAAACTCTTAATTTGGAACAATGTGCATATGGCAATGAGTTATTATACATAATGTTCTATCAAAACTTTTCTATTAGGAAAATTATGCATTTTGGATGATAAAATTCTTAGGTTGGGGACTCAAAATTAAAATCAATGCTAATTTAGCTAATTAAGGCACTAGTTTTTCTTTTCATCTGAAGAATCCTAAAGGTTCTTAATTTCTCTAACATGCTAATGGAAGGTTTTTTATCAAATAAAAAAGGAAAATGAGGGTCCTCACCCTTTACAAAAGCCTAACGACAAAAGTCAAAACATGTCTCCAAGATGACCACTAAAAAGATCATTACAAATACAAACAACAAAAATGAGACAACATGAACAACACACAACACAACATAGAACTTGGCACTAAAACCAAACATAAGATTTACAACTACTATTTCAAATAATAACTTGATTTCAAATGTACCTTGATTTGAGAATCCTTACTAGCTTTGGTATTTTGTACACTAAAAGAGTATGTTTGAAGCTCTTAAGATTCAGCATTCTCCAAAAATTTGCAATGCCCATAATTAAAAGGTTTTGATAACTACTCTATATCTTCTATTAAACACAAATATCTTCCTTTAGCTTGAAACTCATAAGAAATCAACACTTTGTAGGGATATTTGATTTATATGTCCATTATTTGCAAAGTGGGATTACATTTATAATAAGTGATTTTTCTAAAGTTCAAGCAATTTGGTCAAAACTTTAAAATATAGATACACTACCAAAAATTGGATATTAGTTTAGTATCTAGTGGAGCAATCATCCTTATATTATAAATAATGGTTTACAAGTGCAATCTTTTTATTTTATGTGTATAATTGTATAGTTTTTATACTTATGTAATTGTTCTCTCTTTTCCGTGCACATATGCTTCAAGTGGTACCAAAACTTCATTAGATCGTTTGAATTTATTGTGAATTTGAACCAAATGCACATTGTACTATCGTATAAGATTGTTGTTCCTTTCTAACTCCCAACTTGATTTAACTTTATATACAAGCCTCTACCCTCTTTTTCTTTACATGTATATATTTTCTAAAATTTTCTTTATATACAAAGTCATTCTCAAATTTTTCCTATTGAATGTAATCATTCTAACACTTTCTTTTGCACAAATATTTTCTTGGATTTTTCACCACATACAAACTCTTCCAAACACTTTAATTTTCAATCAATGTTTTGTAACACATCCCTTATTCATACAATTTGAATATAAGAGTTCAATTTTTAAGTTTGGATGTGCTTTCTCCCAACTTTTCTAATTACATGTAAGTTTATCCTTTTCCTTTGTATTAATATTTTTCCAATCTTTTTCAATTGCATATATAATATCTTCTCCATTTTAATTATAATTTATTTTGAAAAATATATAAACAATTGGGTCCCTTAAAAACCTTAAAAGCAAAAAGTATGAGTAGGTGAAGCATCACAAGGCTTAAAGCAAAAATGATATATGATTTGATAGGACTTTGAATACGATTCCTCATTTCACAAGCTTGAAGATGAATAAGCATCATATGGGTTGAGAACTTTATAAAGATGACCAACCATCACAAATATGATATTTATTTGATTCATCACAAGTAATTGCCACAAGTGTTATGGGAGCAAGTAGGTGGAGAGTCTCTCCAATTGCACCATTTTATATTACCAAATCAATTTTTTATTTTGTTTTTGTTATACTTTGAAGATGGCTAATTATGTTTTGCTTAAAAGCTACTCAAATTTATAGACACTGAGAAATGTTCTAAATCTACGAACAACATTTTTACCCTAGTTCACACCTTTCCACATAACTAAATAATTATTAATTATTTAATTATTCCTTAATTCCACATTCTTCTCCTATTAATTAAATAATTTGATATTATTTAATTCATTCATTTTATCTTAATTCTTCCTTGAATAATTAAATAAATTTATCTTTTATTTAATTAATTATCACTAATTACTTTATTCTTCTAATTTAATTAAATAAATTATTATTATTCATTTAATTGTCCATCTCCTTTTCATTTATAATTAAATAATTGTTTTTATTGTTTAATTATTCATTATCCTTTTCTTCTATAATTAAATAATTACTTTAATTATTTTATTATTCATGCACCATCTCCTAAATTAAGTAATTATTTCAATTATTTAATTTATCTAAATTTATCCATTCTCTAAATAAATGAAATTACTTGTTTTATTTATTTAGCTCATCTTACACATGCAATAATAATTAATCATTTTAATTAATTATTAATCCTCTCAACAAAACCTAACTCATCTTCTATCTAACAATTTCTTCTAGTTCTTTCATGCAATTAGTCATCTCCATATTTAGCTCACTTCACTCCTCATACATTGAGTAAACTAATTTATCTCTTCATCTCAACAATCCTCAACCGTTGATCTTATCATTGCACCTCTTAATCCTCACCATTCATCTGCTTTGAATTTCTAAAAAGAAAGCTATCAACCTCATTCCCATCTAACCACATTCTTTGAGATTTTGCTCTCTTACATCGACATTGAGCTTTTTGAGAGAAAATAAGCAAAATTGAGAAGAGCAATGAAGGGGAATCAGTTTGACATAGAAGCTAAGGTATATATAATTTATCATTTGATTTCTATTGTCATCTTGTACTTCATTGTTAGATTAGGATCTCTATGACTTGAATTATATAGTTTTGTGGTTGCTATCGATGATTCATGTCTTCCTCCTAATTTTTTGGATTGATATAAACTTTCAAATTTTACAATAAAATGCAAGGATTAAGTTCTACCATTAATTTTTAACAACACTAGTTTCAAATATTCTCTGCATTTAACACAAGTGTAGGCGATAATCTCAAAACAAACAATAAAGAAGATGCATGTTCTCACATCTGGTGCTTGTGCCTTGAAGGCAAAGATTCATATGGTGAAGGACGAGTTGTGCATCCAACAAAATTTTGTGGATTTCGAGTTTAACGAGGAACTTCCATAGTGGAATATTATTTAGTATTTATTTTTATGGGATTTTCAAAGCATTACAGTATTTTTACTGTTGTCATCACCACAATGACAGTATAATATTTCCAATCGTGATAGCTTGAGTAGAAATACTCCAGCGAAGAGAAAATCCAACACCCAACATAAACCAATACTAAAGTTTGTGGGCTATTACTTTCATATCATAAACCCATTATTTATAAACTAGCAAATATGACTTTCTAAATAGTGTAAACACTGCTTGTTGGGTGTTTCCTCTATTATTTTATAAATTTATGGCAGCAATCCTTTTCTCTTGGGTGTGCAGGTGTCTATAGTTATTAAAGCTTGTGTATTTGAACACTCTTATTGTATGCAATCCTTCGCCATTCAAAATGTTTGTTAGTCTCACTACATAAGAAACTAATAGGGGCACATCTTCATACAATGCAATTGAATTAAAGAATTTAAGCATCCTTGCTCTAAGAAGTGTGTAACGTGTATGTAAGTAGCCCAAAATTTACCCTACAAATGAGGTTAGGCATAAAACTTTTGTAAGCAAGTTGTCTTATAAACAATGTTCTTAGACAATTTTGATGGGGCCTCTCGTGCCAACTATATAGGACTAATGGTATGTTCCTGATTAACCTTAACCGTAAGCTATTGAACCTGCGATCAAAGATTTCAGTATAGAGGGGTATTCTTTGTTGATCATCATGGCACTTGAGAAGCAATATACCTAATTAATGATCTAGTAGTGGGCATATAACATTTTAGGATTTAAAATGGCCATAGGACAGGGACTCAAGTGGGAGTTTCTTTGTTGATATGATTATCAATGCACTTCAAAAGCAATATGCATCCAACTGGACAATTTAGACCTTAGCTTCCAAACCTTTCATTCCCTCCTAACATTATGGATTAATAGGACAGCTACGGCCTATGGAAAGGTTGTATGGCAGGGTATGATTATGACAAACAACTATGCAACTCTTACAAGGATTGGCATCTTTCTTCTCAGGGATGAAATAGGTCTACCGAGATAGAAGCCAAAAGTTTTTAGTCCAGTGAGAGCCATTGGTCAAAGAAGTTTCTAAGTGGATGTGTTCATCTTACTGTGTCAAAATATGCTATCACCGGCTTTGGCCTCAAGCCAAGGCATCCCAAATGCCATCTTTTGTGGAACATCAGAGAACTTCACGGGAGTAAAAACAGCTCTGTTTGACTTAACAAAAATGCATAATAGTCAGCATTATGGAGCTTGAATAGAGGTAAAGATGTCATGCCCCTCGGATCACTTTCTAACCTCATCCTCATCTTTTCAACCTAATTCTAGAAAATTAAAGCATCGCGCAATTCATGACACATAATGGTGGCAAAACAAATTTCAAAATTATAACCAGTTGTATATTAGCGGTTTCCCACAAGGAAATACACCCACCTTGAATGTGGAGGACTCTATACTGTGTTTTCTGATCAATCTGAAGGTGATCTAAGTGATAGCAGTGGGAAGCGTAGGAACTGTATGTGAATGGCAAGTCCATGTCACATTTCAACTGAACTTATTGACATACATAGTGGAATTCCTCAATATGATGCTTCAAGCATGGCCCTTCTGATATTTTCATAAAATTTGTATGACAGTAGTAATAAAATTATTTTCTAGCTTTCTGATTTGCTATTCTCATCAAGATGATGCATAATTGTCAAATCTGTCAATTTGCTTTAAAAGGACAATAGGTCTGATGGCACCGGTAAAAGAGTTGCTGATGGAGAGAGGCAGTGTCAGAAGCTATATAATGACATAAACTTTCTCCATGTGAATTAATTTCTACCTTAGATCTCCATCAGCCCCATCTGTCTATTTTACCGTGTTTAATTGAGTCAATGTAGATATTAATAACTTTTCCGTTTCATCTCCTTCATGCTCATTCCATTCAAATTATTATCGGATCTCCCCACCTTTCACGTAGGTCACTCCTTTTTGGTTTAGCATTGATACTCACTAATTTTGTTGTTGAACATATAATTTATACTATATTATGATTTATCATGTTTCTCATCCCTCGATGTAGATAGTAATAACTTTTCTGCTTCATCTCCTCCATCCTCATTCCAATCAAATCATTATTGAACCTACCACCTTTCTCATCCCTCAATATAGATACTTACCAATTTTCTTAAAAATATAGCTTATACAGTTTTAATATTTATTGTGTTTCTCATTGGCTCAATGTAAATGTTTATTATTTTTCTGCTTCACCTCCCTCATGCCCATTCCATTCAAATTATTATCAGAGGTAACATCTTTCACATAGGTCACTTCCTTTCTAGTTTAGGTACTGATAATTACCAATTTTGTTGCTAAACATATAATTTATAATATATTAATAAGTATCTAAATCCAAAAAAATACAAAACTGAAGAAATGCATTCAGAAAGCTTGGGAAACCATTAAACCTTGGCTTCTTTAGAATGGCAATGACTTCTGTGATGGATTTACTATGAATCAACAATCTCCAGTTTCCAGTCACTGCCTCATAGGATGCTCAACTAGCTGAGGTTTCCTTAGATTCACCTCAAGTTTTTTGGACAAGGTATTTGGAATAATCATGATCTCTTTTCCAATTTCCCCTTGTCTTGGCTCTCTCGGCTTGAAGCCAGACCTAAGTTTAACTTGAACAATCAAGATAGGTAGTCCTTTCAAGAAAATCCTGGAGGCTATGCATTCTCACATGCAGCACAAAATTGCCATTCAATCTAGTCAGTTATGGTGGAAAGATTGGAGATTGTATGTGGATACTCCTTTCTGCAACTACTCTCCTAATATAAGATACAATTGGCTTTTTCTTTACTTGCCTTTGATTTAGAAATTGAATGAAAGATGGTCTCTTCACTTATCTACTAAGGCAGTAGAAGATTTCAACTAGTTTGAAGTGCCATTTTGGAGCCTAAGCTTGGCAACTTCACCTAATGTATTCTTTACCAAGGTTATCAGCAAACGCATTGTTCATTTGGGAGTTTCAAACCCTAAGTGCATTCTCTATGGTCAATTTAAGACCCCCAAACATTTATTTTGGCTTTGCACCAAAGCTCGGTCAGCCTGGTCATGGATTCGTAACTTTTTTAGCACTTTCAACCTGAATTTTTTACATGGCACAATACTCTTTTGGGAAATGGTCCCAGGCTTCCAGCAAAGTTCACCTGGATTTAAGCATACTTTGCAAGTATAGATTTTTTCTTCTATTTGGAGAGAGAGAAATAGACGCAATTAAGGTTGGGAACCTAGCTCAAATGGCCAGGATTTACTAGATGGACGTGGGCATCCAAGCCGACCAGGATCCACCCCTTTATTCTGGCTTTATTGCTGTTGCAGCTTAGTTTCTTATAACTTGTTCTTCAATACTTTGACTTGCTAAGTGGTTGTTTCCTTTCTGGGGCTGGGTGATACTTTAATTTTCCTAGGCTTTGCATCATATGTGTGACTTTGGGGTTTGATTCCATTGCAACAATCTTTTTTTTTAATGGTCTTCACCTTATCAGTGTGATAATGTAAAGCACTATTTCATTGAAAAAAATTTAAAAGCTAATTGTGGGAGAGTCTTTTAAAAGAGAATTAGATAAACTGCAGATAATCAAAATATAATTCTGGTTGGAGAACAATGGTAAAATAGTGTTGATACAGAGAGTGACCAATTTCCAGTCGCTACACCATAATACAGTGGGCATAACTTGGAGGACATGCACTTGTGGTAACACATCCAAGAATGAAGCCCATTCCTCCTAGAATATCAAGATCCAATGATGTTCCTAGTTATACCCTCAACCAAAAAAATTACTATTCTAGAATCTCAAGTCCATAATGAGAATATTTGTTACCATTTGGAATATTGTGCCAGATAAAGAAAATAAGATTAATACAAGAAGGCCTGGTCAAAAAGGTTGTAACACAATGGTATAAAGTTGCATTGATAAAGACACTGACAAAATTTCTAGTCACTACACCGCAATAAGGTGGGACATAACTTGGAGGACATGCACTTGTAGTAACACATCCAAGAGTGAGGCCTGTTCCTTCCAGAATATATAGGTCCAATAATGTTCCTAGTTACCCTCAAGAAAAAAATATATATACTCTAGAATCTCAAGGTATTCTCATACCATTCAGGCTACTGTGCCACATAAAGATATTAAGACTTATATGCAAACGACTGATCAATTTGCAAGAGCATATGAAGGATCTGACAAAAAACAATACTATTATGGCTGAGAAATTCGTCCAATTAGCCTGCCAAGATGGAGGAAAAAGCTGCTTGTACAAAGTTTTAGAAGCCTCTGTGAATGTGAAACAAGAAGCGGATCCATATTTTGAGGCATAAAAGTCATGGGAAGTAAGGGATGACTTCGTTTGTTGATAAATTTGTTACATTATTATTTCGATGCATCTCCCATTGCAGTTTGCAGGTACTTATTACACCAAATCATGAAAAGTAGTCTTTGTTAAGATTTGGAACACTGATGCCTGTGCATCTAGAGAGAACAATTTTGCTCTGCATGTTCCTGAAGTCAAATGTAAAATGTCACATTTGCATGTCTTAGGTTGATTGGATCATAGGTTAATGGTGTAAACTGTAATATATGGTTGATATGTTTGTTTAGGGATAATGATGAAAGATTTTCTTCTCAAACTTGTAAATATCTTGTTCAGATTTGGAACATTGATGTCATGTATCTAGACAGAGCACATTTTTCTCTGCACAGTGAAAAGCTAACAGTTTTCATGTCGAATTTTCAGATGCTATGCAGGTTGGATCATATGTTAATGTTATAAAATGTAGTTGATATATTTGTCAGGTTATACCTTCATTGGGGTATAACATGAGCAACATTACAACAGGTGTTACATCAAGGCAATTTGAAGTGTAGGGGGGTCGTTTGGACTGTTACTATTACAGATAAAGTTTGTCCCTATCTTATGCATCAACAAATCTATCATATAAACAATCAAACGAACTATACTTTGGAAAAGTACATTCCTACATATCATGTTTGACATAGTTCATATCTACATTTTTTCTAGATATACAATATGATATCTTATATCTATACCTTTCTAGTTCAAATCTTTGTTGTTTGCAACATTTTTTCATACCTCATCTAGTAAATATCCACAGTACATGTGATATCAGAGGTTCTTTTCTAGATAAGAACTGAAAGTGCAAAATGCAAGAGTGGGCATATCACCACAACTGCCATGGCAAACAATGTCTTGACAGAGCAGTACTCATCAACGTAACCAACTGGATTGTTACAGAAAAGAAATTCAAATTTTGAAACTGGTCGAAATAAAGGAAACAAGAATAAGATGAAGATTTTGCACAGATAAGGTGCCAAAGCAAGAATGTAGCACAAAAAACAATTGAAGAGCTACAATATAAATCAGAGTTGGATGGTGAATCCCCAAGTTGACTCAAAAGGAGAACAAAAGTGTGAGCAGAATCAATAGAAAATTTCAAAAAATAAATAAAAGAATTGGGTGCAGATGCCCAAGCCTCTTCAATCAACACTCCTCATTTATAAGTTGTGTCCCTTCTTCTGCTAGGTAGTTCCTGCATCCTAACTCCCACCACTGTCAACAGAATACATAGATGTCTTAGGCTCATAACCTTCATCCCCCGATGTCAAAAGGCGATCCCCATCAAAGGGCATATGCCATAAGCAGAGTCAGAAGTCAACCACCTCTGATGCCCAACTCGGAACCAGCAACAAAATGCAGTGTAAACAGAGGAGCAAAATATAGTAACCAAGGGTGCACATAGATATTAAATTCCAAAGGAAGAAAATAGAAAGAGAGACAAATGGAAGGGTCAGCATTGAGTGAGCAAGCATTAAAAAGTTTGGCATTGGGAAATCAGGTTTAAGACAATGGTCATGGTAACAAGATCATGTTGGAGTTCACTACACCAAAAATTGATAACTCTCAGATGGAATGCATATAGAAGACTGTTGCATTGCAACCTTCCACTTCCAACAATAATTAACAAGAACAAGCTTCATGCAAGACATATATACGTCCATCAATCTAATTGACTTGCCTAGAGGGTTAGAATAGCTATAGTGTCTGATTGAGCTATTCTAACATGAAAATTGACAAAGCTGGTCCATGATTAGGTCAAAAGGGATACTTTTCAGCTGCACTAGAAGGATCAAATTTTGACACTCAATAACGAACAAAGCTAAAACAACTTTGCAGCCTTAGAACTGGTGTACTTGAGTTCTATTGTACAATAGGATAAGATTGCAACATTGAACCTTTCTCTTTTGTGGTGTCTACTTACATTCAACACCCTTTCTACATTTTATTTGAAAGGTATTATAATAATCATCAAAGTCATGTTGCTTGGGTTTCACTAATGAAATCCTTAACAGAAGCCCTGCATCTTTGATATGGCCAGATACAACGATGATGCAACAATTAATTCCTGACTGCTTTGTCTAAACTTTATACATTATATGCACCTAATGTCAAAAACAAAAACATTTGCAGAGGAAAATCATACACGACTCCCCTGTATACATCCAAAATTAGTAGCTTCCTCATGATTATCAAGTCCAGCTTATATTTGATTTTTTAAGATCCACCACAACTTGAATGTATAAGCTCTAGTTGAACTTCTCTGTCGTATCAAAGGATGCCAAGTTTTGATTCACTGAACATGAGTTCTTTTACCCTTCTCCGTTCCCAATGATGAACCATTCAAAACAAGAAAGGCATTTTTTTAGTATGACGTCAAATTGAAACAGTTATGTAGAAGAACAACTGTTCTAATGCTGTTTAACACCTTATAAGTACTTGGTACAAAAATATTATGTCCATGTGCAGTTTTTCTTCTCAATTGCTAAAGATAAGTCAAGATGCACCTGAAATCAAATAGATCTTGTGCCAAATGACCACAGTCAAGTACTGCAAGAACTCCACTCTCAGAAAGAGCCAGTAAACAACAAAAAGCATTCTAGCAAATGTCCCTAGTCATATTTTCAAAATTAATAATGTAGACATTATTAACATAGGGATATGCAACAACCCCAATGAAAGGACTAGTCATACCTGTGTGGATCGATCTCTAGTTCACTGCCCCCAAATCTAAGATTCAGATTACATATCCAAGGTTTCAGTTTCATCCGTATTCAATCAACTAGAGCAGCTTGAGTTTACAAAAATCTACCTTTGAAACAGGCTACATCTTAGGTTAGTAAATTATGTGGTCACTGCTAATGGGCAATAATGTGTCTTACTCAAATAATTTTATATGCTTTTGTCTTATGACTGTTAGAATCAATCTTACTTCAAATTTAATTACAGCTTTGCCCATTACAACCAGGAAGATTTCCCATCTTGCTACTATGAAGTTTAGAACACTGAAAGTGGACTGATGTGTAATTTCGTTATTGCTATACCCTATGACAATTTTAGAATTGACTAGTTTATTTAATTCATACCAATGGCCACATCTGCCTTGGAGGTCTCTATGTCTTGATATTGTTGCCACTCACCCCTTGAGACTTCTACAGTGTCATGCAGAGCCCCAAGTTGTTTTCAGTCATTTGAAGTTTTCCTGAGGCCCCAAGTGCATGATTGACAATCCTCCTCTTCTCTGCCTTTTAACCCTGTTTATATTTGTTTTCTGCTGATTATGAGGATATCTTTATATGAACCCTATCATTTAAATATGTGCTAAGATGTGTTGAGTACATTCTGAACTGCGAACTGGATTGATCACCTATTCATCATCTTTGGCTCATCCAAAATTATCCTGAGCCACAATTATTTGTAAGTAATCAACTTTTATATACATCATAACATTTTATCTACAATCTTCAACTAATTAGGCTCAGTGAAACTTCTGGAATCAACTGTGTAATTTTGATATTATCCAGCATTTTGTGTTTCTCTGCAGCTTTGGCTTCAAAGTTATCCCTCGTGACTGCAGAGAGACCCAAAATGTCTGATAATATAAAAATCATGCAGTTGATTTCAGAATCACACACACAGTAACATACTGTGAACAGTCAATTTCTGTCTTCTTTTTTAACTGAGTAGCTTGTACATTTGTACTGCATGCAATGTGCCATTCCTATCTACCTTTCTAGCATTCAAAAGACTTTCCAAAGTATATTGGCCAAAATCTGGGTGCTGCTAAAGCACCCTCCACCAAATCTCTGAGCTCAGGTTTTACCTGTTCTAGAAAAGATAAGTAGAGGAATCTATCCCGACTTATTGTAAACTGCATGCTGGAAGGCCTTCACCTACAGCAAGCCATCACTATCAGGGTATTACGCGGACCAGCAAGATTATTAAAAAATTCTGCAGCAACAAGCTTCTAGCCTCAAGTAGATGGCAACTAGCATTTTACATATCTAAAGGCTTATATCCACCTGATATTCTATTTCACCAAAAAGCTACCGTACCCTCATAAAAAGATCCTAAAGTATTCTTATTTACTATAATGATCAAATTCTATTTGTATAACTATAAACAACAAATTATCTGTTGTTTATTTCTCATATTTTAATCAAGGAATCCAAAATCTCAAAAACATAAAAGTTGAGCATATAATCTCAACAATAGTATTGTGCAGTTGATTTGTGCTCTACCTTTTGTTCTGCTTGCCAATCATGGAAGGTTAGGAAAAGACTTTAATGTTTAAACTTTTAATTATTTGCCAAAAGGATGCCATACCTCTCGTACTTCCTGCTTTCACCCTCTCTCATCCCTTCTGTCTCTTCCCAGATAAAAAAAAAGAGAATTAATACAAAAGTCGAGTAGCATTTCACTGTTTTTAAGATTCAGCTGTGTTTAGACATGGGAAGCTGGTTTGTCAATTTTTAGGCTCACTTCCCTTCTCCTTAAATGAAAATAGCAAATAGGTAGTTTTGAATTGCCATAAACCCAAAAACTGTAAACTCTAGACTATGATACAAATGTTGGGAAAGGGATTTGTGAGTTTATAACTTATGTGTGCCAAAGTTCCTGCCCTAAACGAACCGCTTGCTTAGTTTTGACTTTGACATATTTTTGGTCCCTTCCGCAGTCTTTGGAAATTGCAATTCAGGATCTATGATGCCCAAGAATGGCACATAGAAAGCTATCAACAAAAAGTCATAATTTGTAAAAACAATGCAGTTTCTGATTGTTACATTTTCAAGCAATATTTCAAAATTGAATGCACTCAAAAAACAAATCACACGCAGTAAGATGGTCAAGAAAATCAATAGCCTTATCCATCAAATAAATTTTCCATTATTTTCCACTGTATGCTTAGGGTAACCCACTGTAGACTAGAAAATGGTCCTCGGCACCATTCCTCTTCACTTAGAGTTAATTGTAGACACAGTCTCAACATTCTATCCTACAGCAACTGGTGTAATAAAATCAATTCATTGAAAAATAAGCCACATCCCTTTTAATTTTTAGATCTTCAAATTTCATTGAATGCAATAGTTTGATGCAAGATGTGTAATTCATCCCATGGAGAAAAATGACAAGCTATTAAGTCTGCTTCTATTCATATGTTTCTCACCTATCACAGAATGAAGCAACTTTTAGATATCCCTTTGGAATCAATATCCCTTAAATATTTCATAGAAAAGAATGTCCAGAGAAAGCATCGACACCTAAAGCCAATGATTAATCAAACCTGTGTTACCTTTTAAATGAGTGATCTCAAATGTAATGCCCCAAAGGATAATTTAGTAGAAAAGGTCCGAATGACCTACTCTTGCACAGCTGTAGCTATGGATTTGCTTCCTTATCCATAACCAAATCAAAGTCAAATTAAATGGTACAGGTGGGGAAATTCTTGCTAAATTTGTCAGCCAATAATTTCTAAACATGAGTTTTATAGAATACTATTTAGAGAAAAAGATAGAATTTATAATTAATACTCATGATTTTCTGCAAATCCAACATTCTGAAGAAAATTTTATAAAAAATTAGACAATTGCAAAAAAGACTGACTACATCTTCCCTCATTAATAATCTACACAAGAAAGAAGCTGTTTACAGAGAAACCATACATAAAAGAGCTATCAATTGAAAAGACCTTGAGCGATCAATCAAGATAAGCAGCCAATGCGAGTTAAATTTAGAGACCTAATGCAGAAAAGGCTAATATACTAGGAAGAGCATGAACCCCCAATAAAGATTTGCAGATAATATTCAGAGATATAATAGAAATTAGAACTTACATGATAATCAAGTTAGATGTGAGTTTGTAAATGCAAAGAACCATTATATACATGACATGCTGATATATGTATAGCTTAATCAAATGAAAGTAACATTACAAATAAGAAAATGCAATACGCAAAACACCAGAGACTAACTTTGCAGAAAAATATCTTAAACATCAAATAAAAATATGCAATTAATATTTAGAAATTTAAAACAAAATTAATACCCTAAAGGCTGGATCACTACAGAGCATATGAACACCCAATAGAGATAAGCAATTAATATCCATAGATTGCAATTCTAAGACGCAACGCGCCAAAGTCAAATCTACTAGAAATAATTTCAACACCCAATAAAGATATGTAATTAATATTCAGAAATTTAAATTGCATGACCAGATACACTAAAGGGTACTTTTCTATAAATAATCTGAACACCCAAAAAAGATAACGCAAAAAAAAGACTGTACGCCCAATTAAAGATACACAATTATATATTCACAGATTTAAATCGCAGAGACTAGTACCACAAAGGCTATATGAAAAATCCAATAAACATTTGCAATATAAAGAGTCAGAACACTCAATGAAGATATCCACTTAATTTGTAGATATTTAATACAAGCCTGAAATTACATGAACAAAGATCCCTATATGTCTTAAGGATTCAAGCAAAATAAAAGGTAGATGCTGCTCTTACAATGAAATCACCAATTCATGCATGCAGTGTATTTCGGAGGAGAATTATGGAAGAACCCAATAGACATGGGCACCCATCCATCAATCCCCAACAGGTCTAGAATCGAGTGAAAGTATATTTTGTACTAAAGACAATATGGAAACCTAAGTACAGGAAAATCAGGTCTAGACCATGTCATGGGTATTTGGGTGGGATTTGTCTACCTGATGATGATCAAGTTTGGTAAGCATAAGGGGTCTGTCTTTGGCTTCTTCTTCGTCATCATCGGTATCGGTGGTGGAGAGCGTGATGCATGCACACCGCTCCAGCGATGCAAAGAAGGCAGACACCACACTGGAACCCACCCACACAGCCATTCGATCCAGTTTGGTGCAGTAATCTGCCCTGCAAGTGCTTACCCGATCCATATCTTCGTCGCGCTGCTATAGATCTCTCTCTGTCTCTATCTCCCTGATTAGTAAATGGCTTCTGTTCCTTGCTTTGTAAGGGGGGTAAATGTAACGTTGGATTCTTGGTTTATAGTTTTTTTTGTTCGCTTTAATCGGATACAGATTTGATGTTTTGTGCTTGTTTGATTATCTAGGTAGTGGACGACGAAATGATTAGCCCATTTGAGGGAGTAGGTATAATTCCCTAGCAACAATTTTTTTTTCACTAAAAAAAACGGATTAACCACAATTATGGGGTCCATTTGACAGTGGAAGTATCTTTTGTTTTTACATGGCCGACAACGGTGCCCTTTTGGATGGGCGGCGCCTTCACGATGTGGATTGTCGTACGAGGGGACTGAAAGATTTAGCAAATTTGGCTAAAAGTAAAAGTAAGCCCGTTGGGTATTTTTCGAAGTTTGAGAGGTGACAACCTTCTTATCTGATTGATTGTTAAGGAATTCAACACAGTGTTTGCAGTGATTACACCTTGATAAATTAGTGTTACATTCCGGCCCTTATGTTTTTTATGGGGCCTCTTTTTTAAGACTGTCATGATCTGTCCACTGTTCAAGTTCTTTTCTTAAATATCTTAGTTATTGGATTAATTCAAAAATATCTTTCACCTAGTAAATTTATAAGATTTTATGGTTTTAACAAAGTTAAAATTGGAAGATATTTTCACTTAGTAAATTTAAAGATTTATGACTCTAAAAAAATTCAAATTCAAATATATCTTCATCTAGTAAATTTATAAGATTTATGACTCTAACAAAGTTAAAATTCAAATATATCTTCACCTAATAAAATTTATAAGATTTATGACTCTAACAAAGTAAAAACAAATGTCATTATCATTTGATTTGACCGGTTATAATTTTGTGAAAGCAAATTCACATGTTTCTATACGAATATTCATATAATACCCTATGATATATTGCCTTAAAAAATTTGCAATCAAAGCATTAAGAATTGAGTAGTTCTAGAGAGGGATAAGAGGGCTCAATTTTATGGGTTTTTTTAAAGTGCTTAGTTATTTTTTATGTTGTGGTAACTTTGATTGTGTAGTTGACTTGTTGGTATACTATGATAAGTAATCAACAATCAACAATCAAGATATGGAATAGTAATCAAAACAATATGGCATAACTTTGATAAGATTTGAACTAATGTGAAAAAGGTCATGTCCTACAACCTAGTTTGAGACATGGTCACTTTGTGTGGCCTAGTCTATCTAGTGTAGCTTGGTCTAACATTGATATGCTCTTCATACATCTATTTGTCTTCCTCTCCTAAATTGTTGAAAAGGGGTTGAGTTAAAAAGAATGATGGGGATTGTTCTCAAGGCAAGAGGTGTCAACTCCAAACTTTTCTTAATCACAAGTCAAACCCCTAGATTGAAAAAAATTCACAATCATGCCACACAAACAATACAAATGCAAGAAGTTTGATTCAATTGTGTAGGATATAGAATGTAACTTAGCAATCCTAATAAATCAAATATAGATTTGAGTGATTGTGTTAGCCACTTTTGTCTCTTGCTAGGTAATTATTAATGACCTAGAAATGTTTATAATACATTTGTATTCACTCAACCCAATAATTTTGGCATGCAAGTCATCAAGATAATATTTATTTTTCATAAGGGATAGTTTTGGAGAATGAAACATGAAAATAGAATTTGTGCGCTAGATTGTGTTGTGTGGCATAATCCATAGACTAGGTTATATTGTATGGTCTAGTCCAAGGTGTCAAGGGACCTGTTATGCCTTGCATAACCACCCCATTTTATTTTATTTTTGGAATAAAATGGGTCCCCCTTTTCTTTTCTTTTGTTCACCTTTGGTTGTTTGGTTGGGTCTTAGGAGTTCTTTGTTTTTGCTCCTAAGTTTGTATGTTGTTTTGTCGGAGGCAGGTCCGGAACCAAATCTAAACATGGAACTCTTTCAAGGTTTCTAGTTCGGATGTAGTTCTGACTCCGACTTCGCCTTCTCTTTTGTTTCTCTTTTGTTCTGTTGGTTGTTTCGATGAACACTTGGGTTGGTCTGTCCTCTCGTTTGTTGGTTGTTTCCTTTTGTTTTGTTTGTTTGCTCACATGGGAGGGGAACCGGGATTGGAACTCACGTTGGAAGTTTCAAGTTTCCATTTTGTGTTCCCGTCCCGACTCTGTCTCCGCTCTCTTTCTTTCTCATTTTCTTTGTTGTTTGGGTTGGGTCCAGTATTCGCTCTGGTCCCGCTTCCCTTGTGCTTGTGTGTTTTTCTTTGCTTTTTGGTCGGGACCGGATCTGGACCTGGAATCAAACTTCGAACTTTGTGAAGTTCCATTTCAGTTTTGTCTCTGCCCCCGTCTTTATTTGTCGTTTTTGGTCGGTCCTTTTGTCGGGGTCAGATCCAAGGTTGGAAATGAAATAGGGAACTTTGTGTAGTTCTTTTATCTTATTTCCAACCCGGCTCCGCGTCCAACCTACCTTTTGATGTTTCGTAGACTTGACTTAACTGTCTATTCGCGTTGTTGGCTTCGTCCCCAAACTACCACATTTATGGCATTAAATGCAGCCTGTTTGCATGCGTGAATTAATGATTAAAGGTTTAATTATGCTTAAACTACCTCATTGTTATTATTATGCGAATTGTTTAAGCAAATCACGGCCAAGAAAGTCTCAAAAGAATTAATTTGATCACGGGGGCGAATTGCAGAGCAAATCTTGGCTAAATACTGGTTAGTCCTAAAGAGCATTTTGAGGTAGGTTTCTTTTGCTTTTCTTTCTCCCGTTTGTTCTTTCACATGTCTCGTTTTAGCGTATTCGCAAGAGGTTTTTTTCTTTGTGAATTTGTTCGCTTGGTTGTGTTTGTTTCTGTTCTTCTTGTTCTACTTGTTTGGTTCTTTCTTTTTCATTCCATTCTGTTTTGTTTGGTTTGCTTTTCTTCGTTTGTCATTTTTGGTTTCGTTGTTTGTTCTGTTGTCACTTTCGTGACGGGTTCGTTTGTCATACTCTGGTTTTGACTAGGGTTTCACTTTTTGAAGGGGTTTCCTTGCTTGGGTGATGAATTTTGTTTTGGGACGTTGTTCTAGTATTCTCACATCGGTTTTGGGTTGTTCGTACGGGATTCTTGTTGTGCCCTAATTTTTGGAAGTAGAGTGTCAGGCGAACTAGGGTTTTGCAATATAACCTTTTCCATTGTTTAAATGACTTTTGTACATAGGAGTTGTTGGAGGGTTAAACTATGCTATTTCTAGTTTCCTTTGGGGCCCATGTGCCCCAGGGTTTGTGGTTCATATGACTGTCTTATTTGAAATACTCTCCATTTTCTGGAATTATTCCGCTCTTATTCATTATTATGACGTCTTTATATCTTTACTCTTGGTCGGAACTGGATCCAGAAGGAAAGTTGAACTTGGTAACTAACTTTTGTTTCTGGTCCGATTCCTGTTTCGATCCCACTTCTGACCCTATTTTGGTTATGTTCTGGTTCCCGTTCTGGTCCTGCTTCTGACACTATTTTACTCCTTGTCTAGGTTCGATCTCGGCCCTGCCGCATGATAAGAAACATTGTTTATGCCTAATACTTCTACAGTTCCGCCTCCGATAAAGGCATAGTTTGACCAAGTAAATATTATCTTAGGAGGATGGAGGAGGGATTATTTTATTAACTAATTTGGATGTTTTGTTCATCTAATACAGGAAGTTGCTACAGGAATCAAGAAATGTCAGGAGCATCAGATGAGGCCTCTCAAAGAAGCCAACTAGGTGAAACTTCATGACAAGGAGTTAGACTGAAGAAGATCAAGGTGGAACAACTTTCGTATACCTTGAGATGTAGGCATAGGGAAGTGGCTCTCATAACTAGCAAAATTGATTTCGACTGGGCTGATATTATTGACACTAATTTGGGCCCTTTTAATTATGAAGAGTTGCATGAGGAAACATTCACTGAAGAACAGATCACAGGAAGGACAGAAAGGATTGTTCAATCAGGATTGGCATATGTTGCACTGGGCCCCCTATCTGTCCAATGTTCGGAGTTGATTCTTGCAGTAGCTGGAGCATATAACCCTGCTACTAGGCAGTGTGTGGATGTAAAGGGTAATGTCATTATTGACTTCACGCCTCCAATGATCAAATTCCTATTTCATGTACCTGATTCCAAGAATTCTAAGTAATTGAATGAGGCGAAAGCTTTGAAGCTTTACAGTGATAATAAGGAGAGGAATAGGTTTCACATGAATAAGACTTGGATGAGGGTGGAGAAGAAGTCTCTAACCAAGCTTCCAGACCAACCTAAGAGGGTAGAATTTAGTAAAGAAGTGTAGATATAATCATGTTCCTTTCTAGGGTGTTTGGAAAGAGGGATGCTTCACTGTTTAAAGAATGGATGTTTCCTTTCATTCAAACTATTCTAGATGGAAGGCAACAATTTGACTGGTCAATGATAGTATCGAAAAGCATTCACAATCAAATGATAAAAGTGAGAGAAACCAAGCGTTTCTTTATGACCTCCTATGTAGTTTATGTAGTTGCCCAAGTAGGGATTTTTCCTAGACTTCAAATAGTAGGTATATTGGGGGAAGCCCAAGGATAGAAGAGAGTGTGGGAGTATTATAATCAGCTCACCTTTCAGGCATCAGAGCAACATTATAGAAGGGTTAATGATGCCTTTCTTTATGTCATTATTAACAAACTTAATGGTGATGCGGGATATAGGCTTAGCAGGGAGGCAATGGCTTTTGTGAATGAATGGGGGCATTGGTTTATCCAGTACCCCACATTCACCTATTTCAAGTTAGTAGGCTTTGATGGTCACCCCCATTTGCTACCTAGATGTTGTGGTGATAGGATCATTTTAATGGAGTTTATTTATCAAGCCTTGGCTGTGAATTTCTAGTTTGGCAACAAACACAAGACTGGGTGCCATAAGTTTCCAATGAAGCTGGGAGCCTTTAACTGTCCACACATTCAGGCAGCTAAGGTTGTTTGTGATGAATTAGTTTATTTAAAGTTGGGCTTGTACATTGCAAGGAAATACTATGACCCCAAGCACAAGATGAGGGCTTTGCTTCCCAGTGTCTTTGAGAAGCACTTTAATTTGTTGGAGGATTTCTGGGAGGACTTGCAAGATGAATATGACCTTAGGAAGAGGAATTATGAAAGGATACCTATCCCACTTATGGTTGAGTTTGGGATAAAGGAAGACATTCCAGAAACATTGTCTGATGATGGGATAGTTTTGGATCTTAGGTATGATGCAGACAAGATTGGTACTAAGGATCTTGATCCAATAGATTGGAATGCTGATGAGACAATTGACATAATGCAAATTGCAAGACCGGTGATCGATAGGAGTATTCAATGGGTGAGTTTGAGGGCTAATTAGGTCGAGGCTCCATCATCTAAGAAGAGGAAAGTTGCAGGTACCACCCAAGGATAGAAAAGGGCAAAGAGAAGGATGGCACCTAAGGAGCCTTTAGAGTTTATGCCTTCTAGTACACAAGAGGAGGTGGTTCCTCAAGACCTTCCAAAGGTACATGAAGATGAAACAATTGCGGAGGTGGGTGCTTCTACATCTGTTGCAGGGGAGGAACCGACTCAGCCCTCTGATGCACAGGAATTAGGTCAAGAATCACCAAAGGGAGCCCTCCATAATGAAGCAAAGGTCTTAAAGCGAATGGAGGATGAAATTGAGATACATAACATAGAAAAAAATTTAGAAAAGACTCCATCTGATAAAGAGCATCATGTATTAACATCTTTTGATATGATAGATGATGCAGGAACCGAACATATATTGACTGAGGAAGATCAGTGGAAACTCTTTGATCTTTGAAGATGTAAAAAGAGAAGTTGATGCTAAGGCACAAGCTGAGGCATCAGCTAAGCAACAAGAGGAGGAGGCCAAGGCACAATTTGAGTTGGCAGTCAAGTAGAAGGAGTTGGAAGATAAGGTGAAGGCCGATGAATTAGCTCAACAACAACAACAAAAGGAGCAAGAGCTCAAGATTCAAGAGGAGAGGGATAAGTTGATAATGCAGCAAAAAATTCATAACCTTGAAGAGGAAAAGGCCGAGCAAAGAAGAGAAAAAGAAGCTATTGAAGCTAAGCTCAAAGCACAAGAAGAGGCTTATAGGAAAAAGGAAGAGAAAGAGCGTTTGAAAAGGGAAAGAGAGGCTATTGAGATTGTTGAATATGAAAAGAAGTCCAAGGAGGCATGGGACTATGTTGAAGAGCTGAAGAAGCAGCGGGATCAAATGTTGGAGAAAAAGAAAGAGGAAGAGGAATGTTTAAAGCGGGAGCTAGAAACTAAAACGCTGCAAGAACAAAAGGATAAAGAGGAAGCAGAAAGGTTAGCACAGGAAAAGGAACAAAGTAATCAACAAAATGTGCAAGAAGTTGATTCTCAACCGGGGCCTACATTGTTACAACCTCTGTCTTCCACTACTGTTGCTTCTTCTTCAGCCCAGGCATCCACTACTCCTATTGCTCCTACTTGGTTAAAATTGGACTTGGAAAGAAAACAAGTTGTCCAACCATATTCGTTGAATTGGGAAGAAATGATGAAAGAGATTGGGAAAGAGAAACCTAAAAAGAAGGCTCGGGTTCTTCACTCTACTAGGCTCACTGATGTTGGAGAGATTGTTGTTGAATGTGCCATACCTATAATGGAAAAGAGTCGTGATGGTATGCAAATCATTGATTATCAGTTGGGGGCAGTAAATTTGGGAAAGCCTACAAGAAACCAGCAGATGAGTTTAATTGATATTGTGGCCTCTTCAACTAAAACACGGATGATCAAAGATAAACAAAGGAAGGATGAGCTTAAGGCTCAATTGGATCAGCTCCATGGTTTTTTGAAAGATGTTTCAAGTCCCATTTCTCAACAAGCTACTCTTCCTGAATCCCCAGTTTTGCTAACAAAGAGGGAAGTAGATGATTTGATTCAAATGAAAAGCAAGGTGGGATTGATGGATAAATGGTTGGATAAGCTCAACCAGGAGGTTGATGATGTTCTTGTTGAAGGTTCTAAGATTCATAAGGCTTCTCTTGAGTTGGCAGAAGATCTAGACCAATAGGCTAAGGATCTGGATAAGCAGGATGATGAATACAAGGAATATGTTAAAAGGCTTGAGGATATTAGCAAAGTTCCCAAGTCCACCTTGCTAGAATATTCAATTCTTGAGCAGGATAATGAAGATTTTGTGGAAAAAATTGTGAGCATCATAAGATATAAGTCTAGGGCTATGCATGGACATCAAGAAGAAGTCCAAGAAATGAGTAAGGACTTGAATCAACAGATGGTCGAATTAGAAGAAATTGTGGCCATTTTAATCAACTTAGATTCCTCAAACAAAGAAGGCCTGTCTTTGGATGAACTAAGGGAGAGATGGAGGGGTGGGTTTGAGGAAATCATGCAAAAGGGAGATGATGGGGAGGATTTATTGCTAGATTAGTTTATGGATATCCGGGAGGAGGTAAGAACTGCTAGAAAGGAGTTAATCAAGTTAAAGGAGATGTAAAGATTGGTTGTTGTAGAATTTGGAAGGATCAAATTTGAAGGTGATTGGTTAGATGGGCCAGATTTGGGTACTCTTCAACAGGTGTTCTCCAGTTATGACGAGTACATCCTTGAGCATTCAGTGCAAAATTGACTGACTCTTTTTGCCATACTCTATCTGCTCTTCTCCTCTTTTTGTGGGTTTTGACATAAGTTCAACTCTAAGTTTGATCCGTGGGTTTCACTTTCTCCTTGGAGTATCAGATTTTCTTTTATACAACAAAGTGATCAAGTCTTGAAACAGGGGTTCCTAAGTCTACTTTTGTGTTCAGTTTTGACTCCATGAATTGTGGATCTTGATTGATAATTGAGAAACTCATGCATATGGCACCCTATATGTATTTTTAGAATCTACTTTGTAAAGGTCGGCTAATTGAAGAAAGATCAGCCACCTAATGATAGAAAATAGTGATTAGATCTAGGATTTCTATGTTTTAGGAGAGATACTCTAAAAGTTCAGTAGAACTTGGTTACTTTACATTTTTTCATACATTTTCATGTTATGGTTCTAAATTTTGGATCTATTTTGATAAGGTTAATGGTACATGATCAATCCATACGCTAGTGATTTTTGTTGTGCTTAATTGTTTCTTATTTGATGAAAGTCAATAGAAGGAACTAGATTCAAGATTATATCATTGGATTATCTATGAATTAAATTGTTATTGTATTCATTTGATCTGTATTTTGGATGATGAGTGAGTGATTTGTTTGAAGTAAGTTTAGTGAATATTGATGATATCTGAATTAGCATTATGGATGTATGCAGTAGCATAGTTTATTCTATGGATTGCATCTTGCTATAGTTGTGCTTAGGTGGAATAAACACTCATTATTGACATGCATGTCTGGATATGTAAGAATTTTACTCACGTTTCTTTGATTTAAAGCTCTGATTCATCTTTTTCTTTTATTTAAAACCCCCCAAACGTAGACTAATTGATGTTATGCAATCTTGTTCTTTGTTACCAGTAAAGGCCCCTTGAACATTATAGTTATATCAACCACTGAGTGAAATCAACATAATTGAGAACCAATTACCAGGACCTTGGGAGTTAGATCTCCATGTGTTATCTTTCTCTTTCAGGAGAAATAGAATAGTAATATTTTGTTTAATGTTGTTGTGCCATTTTGACCATCAACAGGACCTAAGGGTGTAGACTATATTAGACTAGACTCTATGTGATGTTCTAAACTATAGACTAGTTCGTGTGCCAAATAAGTCAAAGAGGGTGCTATAAAATGCATGTATGGTGTGCTCAAAGTGGTGTAAAGTGGAGCTTAAAATATAGGTTGTGCACTTGTATCCCTTAGACTTTGCCCTCGCTTTGGTGTGTGTTTGAATCTAGGTGAGTCATGCATGCCAAAATAAAATATATAGTAAAAGAAATAGAAAAGTGTGAAAGGATGTGGTATTGAATCTTCAAATGACTCCTTGATGTCTTTTTTTTCTTAGAAAAAAAATCAATACAAAAAATCCATAACTAGCAATGATAACATGCATGTGTGTAAACAAAACTATAGTAAAATTTGAAAGACTAGTGTTATATGCCATGGGGTATAGGGTAATATGGAGTTGGGACTAATGCAACGCCACAAAGTATACATATGGCAAGTGATATAAAGGGATTATGACACGTAGGGTGATTGTGGAGTTGGCCAAGTATGGTCTCCATAATGTATGTGCATTACCTCATTGTAAATTTGGTGTAGATGAAATCATGGCACATAAGATAATTGATGAGTTAGAAATATTGTAGTCCTCACAAAAGATGCATGAATGGCACCATATAAAGTTGTTGTAGATGGGATCATAAAACATGCAAGACAATTAAGGAATTCAAATTAGTGTGGCCCCCATAATGTATGCGAGCAAGAAACCATGTAAAGCTACTCATGGTTAAGATGAATAATAAGGTGGAGTAACGAGTGGATATTCATGGGATCTCTTTGGAATTATCTTTAAACATATAAATACTTCAAATTGAAGGTGATTCTTTGGTAGTAATTAATTACATTTCTAAAGTCTTGTATCTAATCAACAACTCCATAGTTATTTGGATGACTCTAAGTCTCTATGTTCCTATTTTTTTAACACTAGTTTTTTTAACGTCTTTGAGGTTGTAATAGTACAATATATTTTTTAGCAAATGAAAGTGTGAACTATTGGTGTGAATGAAGTTACTTCCTAATAGGTTCCTTTCTAAGATATATTCACATCTAGGTTTCTAAGTTTACTTAGGGAAATTTTAGGGCACACTTAACATATTCATCTATTTGGGTCTCATTTCATATGATTATGATACTTGTCATAATCATATGTTTTCTTATCTCTCACCTTGCCTTTATAAGAAAGGACTCATTTGTAAATTATATATCTTGGATCTTGCATCCTCCCATATGCTTGTATCATTATTTGACAATATAGTATTTTCTTTTTCTTCTCTCTTGTGTTTGGAAGGCTATTTAGTGTTGCAAAAGATTGTTGCTCATGTGACTTTTTGTGGTGACTTCAACATGGCATCAAAGTTTTGATTTTTACAAGCCCCTTCTCGATTTTAGAGAGATTCTACCACCATTTTTTGTGGGTGTATCCTAATCCAAATCTGACCCCATGACTGAGTCCAAAAGGTCCGGATTTGTTAAGGTCAATTGTAAACACAATATACTTCCATTGCAGTCAAATTTGATCTTTTTCTCCTACCTCAATTGTGCAATGTCAATATAGCTTGTGCAAGTGATGTTAGTGCTAGATCCCTACTGCTTGTGGCATATTTTTATTGTTGCAATAATAAAATATTCATAGTAAAAATTTCATTTATAAATATTTAAGTTTTATTTTCAAATTAAAAAATATATTGGTAGGACATATCAAAATATATATATATTGGTAGGGATCTATTGCAAATCCTTGTACCCTCTAGATTTTGTTGGTACATGCTATTGCAAGTCTATAACTCATGTGGCAAGTTGGATCATGCATTTAAAAGAACTTGGTTGTAAGCACCCAGCGCTTATGCTTAAGCACTAAGCACTATGCTCAATGCCCATCACCCAACTCCACCCATAATCAAGTTGTCACCACCTTCCTCTACTATCAAGAAACCTCTACCCCCTACTCTACCCATTGACAACCAACAAACCACCCTCACTCCAAATTTTGACAAAAACAAACCACCCAACTTGGTGGTACCACCCATAGGCCACCCCAATAGTGGCCACATCTTTTTTTTGCCCTCTAGGAGCAATTTTTTTGACAAAGCATAACTTTCACCCACTTAAATTTTTTTTTGCATTCAAATAGAGGTTGGAAAGATAGGTCCACATATTTTTCTATGGTGTAGGTTTTCTTTTGAAATTTTGCTCCAAATATATACTTTTTAGCTTGAAAGTATATTTAAATTCCTTTTTAGACATACCTTTGCATACAAAGTTAAATTTTAGAAAAATATTAAATTTGCTCATAAAATCATAATAAATTTCATTCTCACCTCTATTTTCCCTTTTGGAAAGTATTTTTTTCTAAAAATTATAAATATTGCCACATGTGTTATAAATAGTTGATTTAAGATTTTCAGTTGTTCAAATTGTAAAACTTGACCACTATAATTTTTTAGGAGGTTGCAAATCATATTAATACATTTTGGGGGGTATGATTTAAGTGCCCTTTTTCCTTTTCTCTCTTTATTTTTTTCTTCTAGTCATGACAAAACCTAGGGCTATTGAGCTCCTCACTCCAAACAACTGTCATACATGAGAATAAAAATGAGAAAACTACTAAAATCTAAGGAACTTCATAAAATGTTAAATGAAAAACTACTTGAATTCACTAAGAAGATTAAAATTTTACTTGTCAAGAAAATTAGATGAAGCTATGGGGCTCATCGGATTGCATGTACTTAACAATTATCATTTTATATTATGGAGTGCACAACACATAATCAAGTAAGGGAAAATCTCAATGGATTATATGGTGTAATTAATGAGCTATAAATCTTGCAATTAGAAACAAACTTGATATATCTAAATGATTTTCCTACCATTCAAGATGTTCTTGCAAATTTAAAATTGATTTTATCACAAATGAAAGTATGTGGACATGATAAAATTGGTAAGGAATGTGTCTTCTTGATTCTTTTAAAAAATAAGGTTCCATTTCAAGTTTTTTCATATACTTTGTACTTAGGGAAATAATTTTCGATGCCTAGCATTGAGTTATTTTGTGACCACGCCATACTAAGGAGTAGGTCAAATAATTCAAATGGATGCACTACCTAGTTCTAAGAGGAAATTTTTGATGGCTCAATATTCCAAGGGTATAGGTAAGAATAAGAATAATCCCAAGAAAAAATATCCTTTCGGTAGTGAGTCTTCCTCCAAAATAAAGCAAAAGAAAATCTCCAAGTCCACTCCTTCCACTTCTTCCAAATCTAGTGATTCTACCTTTTTAAGATTAAGAAGATAAGTGGAACTTTCACTTTTTGTGGCATGCCTTCTCATGATGAGGCTTGTCGCTTTAAGATGTTAGAGGGCATTAGAGGAGGCCATACAATGGCACAATATTTCTATCTCCAAGTCCTCTTTAAATTCTACACAAGGTTTGGATTGATCTACATATAATTCAATACTTGATTCAATAAATTCACATCACATTAAAAAAACACATAATCTACTTGAGTTTCCTTCTTATGGTAGTAATTTTCAAATTACAATAGGTAACTCTTTATAGATTTCAATTTTAGGGACAAGTACCATTCAACTACAAGACAGTTGCATTGAGGATGTTCTTCTTGTTCCTAATATTTTTTCTAAACTTTTCTCTATATACCAAATTTATCATTAGAGAAATGGGAATAAAATTGAGTGTGCCCCCCATTATGTGGTTATTTGAAAACTATATGATCTATAGAAAGTTGGTGTTTCAGGGAAGTTTGGTTATGAGGCTAATTTATGGATGTTTGATGAATTTGAGTCTTCATTAGGATTATCTCCTATAGCATATGTTGATTTATTGAGTAGGATTTGGCATGAACTATTTAATCATTCAGACCACAAGTATTTGAGCACACAATATTTGGTGGTTGGTCTTCCTAGGATTTTACAACCAAAGGGAGTTTCTCAAGGTTGTGTTCTTGGAAAAAATCATCAAGATCCCTTTCCTAAGGGTAAGGTTGTCACACCCCATTATGTGTTTACCTATTTACTATTACTAAGCTAGGGTAAATTATTACATGTGTGAATGTATTTGGAAATTCTGATTAGAAATATATGTGCTTGCACTTTGTTATCAATGAATTATGAATGAATGTTTATTTCATTTAATGTTATGTGATGAAATGTATATATGGGAAATGACAAGTTATTGAATTGGATATTCTAACTATGGAAAAGTATCATGTTTAAATGCTTGTTTTGATGAACGGTTGACTACCATGGGAATGTGTTAAGTTGGGTGTAGGTTCATATTTAATCCTCCAAGAGCGAGGGCAAGTATCACTCAGGGAGAAGAACTTGGTCGGGTAACCAATAACGAAACCTAACTGAACTTACACACACATTCACAGTAGAATGGTTGAGTGTAGTCATAGTGTTGGGAATTAGTAAGTCATCCTTTAGTATGATGTGTTTGCTTAGTAAGGATCTTGATTATTGTTGAGTCATTCTTGGATGATGTTTATGTGTTTGGAGTTTATGGGTTCTTCTTTATATTACTATGCTTGATTGATGAGGTGAACATATGTTGAATGTATATATATGTATGCATATGCACGTCGACAATAGACCATACACATGAACACATACATGAGAGTACATAGGTAGACGTACCTATGTACGCTTATGAACAAGTTTCTTATGAGCATGGTGTTATTGAAGGGACAATGCAACATGTATGCATATATGTATATATACATCACACGTATAGTTCCTATCAATAAGATAGTAATTGCATGTGTGCTTGATTGTGTAATCGGATGTATATATAAGATATATACATATATACATATGTATACATGTGTCGATACATATGTACGTGTGACAAATGAAAATGTCCATACAGATATATCAATATATGTATATGTGTGTATACATGTACAGAGAGGTATATATATATATATATATATATAATATATATATATGAAATGTTAACTTTGACTTATTCATTTGAATATCAAATGTATACATATTGACATGGAATATATTCATAAATATATATATTAGAATATATACACATATACATATATATATAGCATTAAAGCTATTCATTGGTATATATATATATATATTTGTGTGTGTACATATATATATATGTAGATATATATATTTATATATATATAAAGTATTTGAGGTTGAATTGTATATATATTATGCAAAGTATTAGAGGCTGATTTATACATATATTGTGCAAAGTATAAAGGTTGATTCATATAAGTATATGCTTTGGTCAATGAATGAGAAATATAGCACACTACATAATAGTGCTCAAGTAAATAGTAAGGCACACTTAACTCTTCAGATTAAGTGCAAAAGGAAACGTGAGATTATAAGCTACTATGTAAAGTGTTTTGCAATGCATGAAATAAGGATATAAACCCCAGTCAATGGACGTGCTTAGTCAAATTTATTCTATGTGCTATTAATAAGGAGTCGATTCATCCTTAATATGTCGATTAGATAGTCTATGATTGAGTGAATGGTGATATGTGTTACCTGTTAAATATTGATTGTTTCTTTGGATAACCCATGGGCAAAAGAATAGGGAGATGGCTGAAACTTGGTGCCATATTATGAATACTCTATTTTATGTAGAAGCCTTTCTTACTTACAATTTGATTCTCATCTTTTGAACATTTGCTTATTTGAAATGGTCAAGTATTGTTGTCATACAAGGAGATCGATCTGTAGATTACCAAGTTGAGTATTAACTTAGAATGTTGCCATCTTTTTGTTATATGAGATGAGTCGACTTGTGTGGATGAGTGGAGTCGATTGGTTTGCCATTTCCTTAGGCATCAATGTCTCATTATTTAGTATAGATAAATGATCCAACTCTCTCATTTGGGATGCACATTCTATAGTTTCATTCTTCTATTTTTATTTTGGAGTTTTTTTTGAGACAAAGTTATTTTGTGAGCATAGAGAAAGAGGTTATTGTGAGGCTATGTATTGACATATTATAGTAACTTGAGGGGGATTCTAGCAAGCTATTATTGGAAGGCTGAGAATCAGATTATCTATTGGATTAAGCAAATTATAGGCATGAGAATCTATTCTCTCTTTTACTTGTCTTTATTTGTGAAAGAATGAATGTCTTGATTGCTTTTTTTGGAGTTGCATGAGAATGATTGTGTTAGGGAATCATAGTATTTGCTTATGGAAATGAAAGGAATATGTTTTATGATTTTCTATAAAATATTTGTATATAATCTGTAATAAGAGTTTTTTTATCATAAGTATAATATACTAAGGAATGATGAAACAAGGATAGCTTAAGGGTTATTTATTACAAATTTATTTGATTGATTAGATAGCTCATAAATCACACATGGGATTTGATTATCCATTAAAGGGGGGGGGGGTAACTTATGTTTAACAGTTTATGTTTTGTGGGAAAAAATACCATTGTGTTTTGGGGAAAGGGAATAGGTTGTTTCTAAGGTTGAAGACTACCTATAGAAGGAGATTACCTGTGTGTAGTTTATAATGGCCTAAATTCAAATCAAGCTTGAGTAGTGTATGTGAGTAGGATGGTTGTCACTCAAAGTGCTGAGTAAGAACACTTTGGCCAAAGTAGTGTGATTTTTGTTGGCTCCACTTTCAATTCATCATGATCCATTGATGCATGCTAGTTCAAGATTGTAGAGTCTACAAGTTCTAGTTATGTAGGACATAGCACTAAGCTCATAATGGTTGTCATTACGAGGTTATTCCACCAATCTCTTCATCGAAGGGTAGGGCCATCTATCGAATGATAGATGTGTAGGGGACCGCATATGAGTTTGTGGTTGGTGGAAAAGCACTTGAGTGATGCTTCTCCTCCTTAGTAAGCGAATGAAGACCAAGATTTGAAAGGAGATTCCTAGACCATCTATATCTATTGCTTGAAGCTCGATTGAGCTATGTATGTACTTTGTACAAAATCCTTGGAATATTGTAATATATAGAATATTATTTTGGAAATTAAATCAAATTTGATTATTGTTATGATATCTATGTTCATTTGTTCTTTATTAAGAAAAGAAAAAAGATTATGGAAATGGCTAAGTAACAAAGTTTATTTACTTGAAAGTGAAAACTTAGGAAATTTACTTGCGTGAATGATTGACATGTTACAAAGGAAACTCATGCTAAGACACCTTTGGAGTTGATTCATAGTGATCATATGTCATTATTTCGTATTTTAGGGGTCAAATATGTACTCACCTTTGTTGATGACTTCTCATAATTCACATGGGTGTAATTTATTAAGTACAAAAATGAGGTTCTCACCACTTTCAAGACCTTTAAACCATTTTTGGAGAACCATTTAGGTCTCTCTTTAATAGATATGCATAGATAATAGAGGGAGTATGTGAATCTATCATTTTAGAGTTTTTGTAATGAGTAGGGTATTCAACATTATCAAATAGTTCCTTACACTCCTCAACATAATGGTGTATTCAAGAGGAATAACAAGGCTTTATAAGTGGCCAATTACATGATTTATTCTAGGTCCACGACTCTAACCTTTTAGGTTAAATAGTCAATTATGCCAACTATATTTAGAATGTATACCTCACAAGGTAGTGTAGAATATGACCCCCAAGAACATTCTCAAATTCCAAGCCTAATGTTTTCTTCTTTATAATTTTTTACAGTGACACTTTTACTTCCATTCCAAATAGTTAGTATAAGGCAATGGAGAAGAAGATTCAACCTTTGATTTTTGTTAGCTATTGGGGGATGTGAAGGCCTGCAAGTTGTTTAATCTTATTACTCAAGATGCCTAATTTTGGTGATATGTATAATTTAATGATCCCTTCACATAAAATGATACTCCGCCCCTACTTATTCATCACTACCTAGTCCACCTTCTTTATCACTTGAGGATATTTTACTTCTTGATGATAATTCAGACAATCATCCCAATCCAAATTCTCTTGGTGCACAATCTTTGTCTCATTATGCCAAAAACACTCTTGAGGAGGTTGGACCTCGCATTATAATTCCAAAAAATATCACTACCCTTGTCCACATACTTCATACATCGATATTTTAATTCATACACTTTCAATTGATCCTAAAAAAATTAGATTAACAAGTATTCTTGAGTGAGGTAATGAGTGGGGTAATATTATGGATGAGGAGTATTCTTCCTTGATGAGGAATCATGCAAGGGATTTGTTGGATCTCAACATTGTTTCTCACACCTCTAGAGGGATCAATCCTCTTCAAGGCCAAGGATATGTCATTTCTATAGGTGGATAGACTAGCACATCAATAAAATATGAGTGATTATAGAACAATTTTTGAGAGTGGATAAACCCTCCTTCACTTTGGGTTCAGTAAACCTAGGAGGGTGTTCCTAGAGGTAACATTTAACAAATTTAATCACAACTAAAGATATGAAATATATGAAAATTGCATAGTATCCATATGTACACTTTAATCCCAAAATATATCACTAGATCAAAGATTAACCTACCACTATAACCTCTGGCTAATGAAAAAATCATTGTAATTTTGCAAGATGTGGGTATGTATGACATGATTCTTCTAAGGTACAAATCTCAAGGCTTAATGGAGATGTTTTCCTAGTTAAAATGTTGAACCATGAAATGCATACAAATATACTTCCTACTCCTAAACTACTGGTTAAACATATTGTTCATTTTAAGATGCATGAATATTCAAAAAAAATTAGGACCAATGCCTTATATTGGGTTAGATATTCATAGTAGACCATAAGAAAACACAAAAAAGTAGAAAAAGAGATTTATATCAATAACTAGACATACTAATTAGTCCCTCTCCAAACTACTAGAAATCCACATGTAATAAGTAAATAACCATTACACATAATTTCTAGAATGTATCAAAGTGTTTTAATACTTATCAAGTTAATATTGTATTCACATCAATAAATATGGTGAGAGAAAACCCTAAGCTAGGAAGAACCTATCACTCTTCTTAAAATTTGGTACAACTAGCCAAAGAGATATCTAGTTACAAAGATTTGGTACAAACTATCTCTTTGTGATTTACTAAATGAGTTTATTTAATGGATTCTAGATGTACAAGGATTGAAACCTTAGATCTTTCTTAGCATTGTAGTCGCATGAAAATGGAGAAACAAGTAACCTTTATTCTAGAAAATAAACTCATTTATATAACACTATTTTTCGCTTCTTAATCCATCAAGAAATCAACTTAAGATCAAATGGCATTAATGCTACATGTGGAACAAGTTGAGATCCTATGAAATATAATATGATGACCTAGAGCTCACATGAGAATCATTCACATTAGAAATACAACCATCACATTTATGGTGGTATGTCATTCCTCATCCTCTATTGCTTGAAGTACATTTGAATTCACACCCTTAAGATGGACAACTATTTTTGGTGGGAAAAACCCTTATGGAATAGTTGTGGTGTCAAATCTAGTGGGAGTGAATAATATAAAATGTGGCAATTTTGGAGTTTCAAGTATTAGGGGTCAAGCATACCTCATAACCCATACCAATTTTCAATGATTGGGAATCAAAATAATGAGTAAGCCATAACTCGTGCTCAAAGTAAATAGATAAGGGTATCCCACATCTTTGACTTTAAAATTATATGTGAAGGAAGTTATTAAAAGTTGAGGATTGGAGATACCAAGGAATTCATCCCATAAGGCATGTAATAAGAGTAGGTTTGCACTCACAAACCCACTAAAGTAACACACTAGGAAATGTCATAGAGTAGGAATCAAGGATACTTAATAATTCATGCCAAAAGTACTACATTAGAGATATTCTTGTATCCTCAACACTAAAAAATTATATTGAATGAAATATTAAATTTTGGGGATCAAGGACACTAAGGAATCAATAGCATAAAGTATGTGTGTAAGGAGATGGTTGAAAATATAGTTCTAAAAGACAACTTAGTATAAAGGATTAGGGAATCAAGGTTTGAATCAAAAGTATATTGAAAAGGGAAAATACCAAAACATTGACAAAGACAAGGGAAAGTGGAGGTTGGGGGAAAGGGATGTCAAGAGGGGAAACTTAAAATTCCTAACAAAAAAGGGGAAAAAGGTAGGGAACAAATTGTTAGAGTGATCATTTGTTAGCTAATAATTAATCAATCTTTAGTTGTATTAGGATAATTTACTTTATGCACTTAAGCTAAACTTAGGAGTGATTTTTTTTTCACTTTATTCACTTAAGCTACACTTTGTTCTCGGGTTTTTTCTCTACAAATTTCCCGCTCTTGTGTTTTTTTGAATTTCTTGGCTTTTCGCTCCTAACTTGAATATTTAATTGATGGGTCGATTTGGTGGGGGCCCAATAAGGCCCCCCATCCCAGGAATGTTTTTCCCAAGCCTAGTCCTATGTCCAGGTTTGTTGCTTCCAAAAATGTTGTTCCCATAGTGGAATTCCTTCTGGCACTGTTGCCCCTTCTTCTATAGAATTGGCATCTCATACTTCTGGCAAGTCACCTATGTCCCCTCCTCTAGGATTGCAATCTTTTTTCTCTGAAGAAGTCCTAGTTTCATTCATGGATAAACTCGTTGGTAAAGGCTCACCAGCTATGGCTAGGCTGAACATGGAGTCCACTTCATGTTCAGTAGAGGGATGGTAAATTGATGTTCCTAAAGCTCTTATGATTAAGGCAATGGATGGCCTCAAGTTGACATTGGTGGGAAAGTTCTAGGCATACTACCCAAATATAAACCAAGTTAGGCAATGGGATGACTCTGTCTAGAATTTAAAAGGTAGTGTTTCCATTAGTGCTATGTCCAAAGGTATTTTCCTTTTTACCTTTTTTTAATGAGGATATGTTAAAGGTCCTCATAGGAGGCTCATGGGACTTTGATGTTGGTTTTAAGAACTTCCTTTTGTTGTGTAAATAGAAACTGGGTTTTGACCCTTCTACTGACCTGGGTGTTGTTGCTCCTACGTGGGTACACCTACTTGGGTACCCTTAAAATTTTGGGAGTTAGGTATCTTCAAGGGGATTGCTAACTCATTTGGGAGCCTTTTGGATTTTGATAAAATTACCCAAGAGAGGTCTCATTTAGTCTTTGCTCAAATATGTATTAATGTGGCTATTAACACTGCTTTGCTAACCTCTGTTGTTTTGAAGTCAAAGTTTGGAAATTGGTCTCAACCCCTAGAATATGAAAATGCTAGACTATTTTTTCAATCTTGCAAAAAATTTGGCCATCTCATTAACTCTTGCAATAGGAAGCCTCAAGGTTTGGAAAGTGATTCCCCCAACTCATTAGTTGTCTTTTATTCTCACGCTAGAGGTTGTCATTGACGCCCCCCAATCCAAGAAGAAGAAAATAATGGTGATACAATAGAGACCTTCAATGAACCCTCCCTTGGGTTTGGTTTGATTTCGAAGGCCCAAGTAACTCATGAAGGAATCTCTGATGAGTCATGAGATTTGGGGAGAGAGGTAAGTTTGGAAATGACCTCATGTGGTGGCAGTAAATTTAATTCTAAAGCACAACATGTTTTGAAGGAAACGATTAATGAGACCAAATCAGTTGATAAATCCCATATTGATCTTGAAGCAAATATGGGTTTGATAGGCATTTCTACACATCCCCTTGTAGATATGTTAGGGTTTATTAAGGTTCATGCAAAATTGTTTCTCTGATTGGTCTAGAAAAAAACTCCTCTACCCCCTCTCCTCCTAAACCCCTTGATGATAGTTTACTCCCCCTATCATAAAGAAGGAAAGAATATCAAGGATTATTTGGCTCTGTTGGGTTTCCCTTCTTCTCCCTTAGAAGAAGTTGATAATGAAGACTGGGTACATTCTAATTGTAAGTCAAAAAAGAAGAAAAAATTAGATGTACGAGGAGGAAATAAGGTTGGTAGACCTTCCCAAAAGGAAACAAGAAATAAAGACACTGTTTGTGATGTGGCTTCGAGTAGAGAAAAGACTTTGGACTCCATTGCAGGGACAATGTCTAAAAAGAAGTAAGGGATGTTGTATCCCCTCCCTAATAAAATCAAGGTGATTTTGTAGTTTTTCTTCTTTGATCATGAAAATAATTTCCTAGAATATTAGGGGCCTCTATAGCCCCTATAAACAATTTTTGGTTAAAACCTGTTTGTTGGTTGATAAAGTTGATGTTCTTTTGCTTCAAGAAACCAAAATGAAGAAGGAAACTTTTGATAAGATTGTTATGAATATCTGGCCTATTGTTAATTATGTTATGAGTGATGTTGAAGGTGCTTTTGGAGGTATTGCAATTATGTGGAACCCCTCTAAACTTAAAGGTTCTTTGGGATTATTTGGTAAAAATTGTTTAATGGCATCCTTTGAAGATCTTATCTCCTTTGAAAAATGGAATTTGATAAATTTTTATAGTCCCAATTCCCACCACAATAGACATTTGCTTTGGGAATTCTTGGATGATAGCATAAAGGGAAGAAAGGATGATTTTTGGATGCTTAGAGGTGATTTTAACTCTCTACTTCTTTTGTTTGAAAATTTGGGGGGCTTGAATGACTACTCAGATAGTATGATGGACTTTTTTGGTTTTATAAACTCTATTGCCCTCTTTGATATCCCCTTACTTGGAAACCAATTTTCTTGGTCTAATAGGAGATCAGGGAATCAACTAATTCAAGTCAAATTGGATCAGTTCCTGGTCTCCTCTAATTGGAACATCGCACAACACCTCTCCTTATCTGTCATGCCAAGAACTGGTTTTGATCACAATGCAATTGTGCTAGAGAGGAATGTTGACTCTACCTAGGGACCTGTTCCCTTTAGATTTGAAATTATGTGGACCCTCCACCTTGATTTTGGTACCTTAGTTGAAAAATGATGGAATAAACCCTCGGCTATTACCCCTATGTTTTGTCTTGTTAATAAATTAAAAAGAATTAAAGAAAGAGTGAAGGGCTAGAATAAATTTTCCTTTGGTAATATTTTTTATACCAAAAAGTCCTTGGGAGATAGTATTAAGGAGGTACAGGATAGGATTGATTCAGGGGTGGTAGATGAAACTATTTGCATCCATGAATGAGACTTTAGAGATCAATGGTTTAAGGTTAACAAATAGGAGGATATCTTCTAGATACAAAAATCTCATGTTCAATGGCTTATGGAAGGGGATCGTAACACTAAATTCTTCCATTAGTCTACTATGAAACATAGATGCAGGAACATCATAAGACAACTTAAGAAGGAAGATGGTAGTATGGTGATTAATGAAAAAGAAATTGCTACTAAATTTGTGGCCTTCTTCTCCTCCTTCCACAAGGAACCTATGGTTGCTCAACAGGACTTTGATGAAATCCTTCAAGTTATTCCTAAGGTGATTTTTTATCAAGACCTTCAAGAGATTTCAAAATATGTTTCTCTTCGGGAATTGAAGTATGTTGTTTTCTCTTTTGGAGCATACAAAGCCCCTGGCCCTAATGGGTTTCCCCTAGCCTTTTTCCAGCTCTATTGGAATATTGTAAATAAATATCTTTTAAATGATGCTAGTGACTTCTTTAGATCTGGTAGGCTTCGTAATTAACTTAATGCTACTTTCATTGCCCTCATTCCTAAATTGGAAGATGTTTCCTCTATGCATAATGTTTTTCCTATTGGCCTTTGTAATACCATGTATGAATTATTTTCTAAGATTATTGTGTTTTGATTGAAAGCTATTCTAAAAAAAATGATAGCTAGAAATAAAAAATGGTTTGTTCAGGGAAGACACATTTTGGATACTGCTATTACTACCCACAAAATTCTCCACTCCATGGACCTTAGTAAAAATGCAGGGATGGATTTGAAACTTGAAACCTCTAAAGCCTGTGAAAGAATCTCCTAGTCATTCTTATTTGTTGTTCTGAGGAAATTTGGGATAAATGGTTGGTTTCTAAAATTGATCACTACTTGTGTTACTCCTTTGATGTGTTCGGTCTTTGTGAATGGAATCCCTCAAGTTTTCTTCTCCTATGTTTGAGGCCTTAGGAAATGGGACCCTCTCTCCCCTTATCTTTTCATTATTGTTACTAAAGTCCTAGGTAGAAACATCCAAAAAATTATGGACTCTTAGGTGTTGAAAGGTGTTAAGGTTGTGTCAATCCTCCTGCGTGCCTCTCATCAACAGTTTGTGGATGATACAATCCTCTTTGATGAAGCATCAGTTGGAGAAGCTAGTCATTGTAAATCCATCTTTAATGACTATGCTCAAGCTTTAGGTAAGTATATCAACTACAATAAGAGTAAGATATACTTCTTTAATTTTGACCAGGTTGTGAAAGACAAAGTTGTTCATATATTGGGTTGCTAAGAAGTTGTTCTACCTACTACCTATCTTGTCCTTCCCTTGTTCTCTAAAAAACCAGATAGCAATTACTGGAACCATATTATTGAAATAATTCAAAAGAAGTTGGTTAGTTGGAAAGGAAAACTCCTAAGCTAAGCTAGGAAGCTCCAATTGTTAAAAGATTCCCTTCAAAATATTTTGATCTACTACCTATCAATGTTTAATATTCATGCTAGCTAAAAAAATTGAACAAATTCAAAAAACATTTGTGGTCTAAAATAGAGGAAAGAAATAGAATGGAACTGGTTGGGTGGGAGAAATTATGTGCTCCTAAAAATGCTAGAGGCCTGGGGATAAGGAGAATTAAACTCTTTAATAAAGCTCTTGCATCCAAGTTGGGGTGGAATTTGTTGGACCGATCCAAGGACTGGGTCAGGATCCTCAAAGCTAAATATCTTAGAAACAAAGACTAGGGTTGCTTCCTTTCTTCCTCTGAGCTACCTTATGGATCTGTCTTCTAGAATCACCTCCACAAAACTAGGTGTGTTGAATTTGGGTGTTAAAAAGTGCATTGGTAATGGCATGGAAACTAATTTCTAAGACTCTTGGAATAGTGGGCCTCCTCACTTCTATTGTCCACCTCAACCCCTTAAAACAAAGACTAATCAGAACTTGTGGAAAGAAGGTTGTTGGTTATATTGACTCAGATGGTCCAAAACCTAATTGGATCAACTTTAATAATAAGCTTTTGGGAGCCAATCTAAGGGGTGCTAGACAAAAAAATTGGGTCCCTCCTATGCAAAGGCTTCACAATTTAATAGGGGAGGCTTCCCTCTTCTCTAGAGACATGAAGGACGAGTGGATTTGGACCAAGAACCCCTCAAGTTTTTTTTCTATTAAAATTTCCTATGTGGAATTAGAAAAACCTTTTTTAGTTAACAGGGGCTTCCAATGGAACAAGGTTTGGATAAAAAATCTGACTCCAAAGGTTAACTGTGGGATGCTTCTCATGGAAAAATCCTTACTAATGATAATCTAGTTAGAAGGGGGTTCCAATTTGCTAATAGATGTGTTCTATGTAGAGAAGAGGAAGAGACTATTATGCACCTATTCGTCCACTGTTCATTCTCAAGAGAAATTTGGTCCTTCTTCCTTCCCCTGTTGCTCACTAAATGGGCTTCTCTGCCTTCTATGAAAATTTTCATTGATAGTTGGTCCTTCTGCCCATTCTCTCACAAGATTATCTTGGATCTTTGGAATCAAGTCCCTCCCTTCGTATCCTGAGGAATTTGGAAGGAGAGGAATAATCATATTTTCAAAGAAACTAAGAGAATCAGTCATGATTTATGTTTTGCTATTAAGACCCAAATTTAGGAAAATGTGGAAACTAGGGGATACAACTACTCTAAGGTTTTGTCTTCCTACAAAGAGATCAAAATCAAACAACTATGGGGCCTCAAAAAGGATCTCACCAAATTTAATTGAGCTACTTACCTTTCAAGGAAGGCTACTGTTTGGATTCCCCCTAAGAAGGACCGAGTTAAATGCAATTTTGATGGCTACTCTAAGGGAAACCTTGGTTTGGTAGGGGCAGGAAGTTTAATTAAGAATCACAATGGGGATTGCATTGCTGGTTATGGTAAAAATCTTGGGGTTTTCTCTAATAACAAAGCATAGGCCATGGTTGATTGGGGTGGTATTAAACTGCTGAAAGATTTAGGCTTCCAACAAGTCATCTTGGAAGGAGATTCAAAGCTGATTATTGATATTTTGAAAGGGTAGAGTGTTGTTCCTTGGGGATTAAGAGACATGATGGATAGTTGCAAGCTACACATGTAATTTTTCACTTATTGTAGAGTTCAACATGTTTAAAGGGAAGGGAACCACTCTATTGATATTGCTACTAACAAGGCTCTCAAGTGTAACACTTGGACTCATTGGGAGTATGGTGGGTTTCCTAGGGTAATAAAAGATAGAGTTTTAAAAGAAAAATATAAAAATTCTTATACATTATAAGTATTGGATAAGGGGTCTCGACAATGTGTTTATTAAATGTGGTGATAAGATGGAAACTAAGGCTAATAATTACAAGTTTGGTATGTTTCGCATTTTGGAAATTGTTAAGGAGAGTTTCATTGGCCAAAAATGTGTCATTATTAGACTTGGTGATTGGATGGACATTAAGGTTAACAATTACAAAATTGGCAAGTCACATATCATGAAAAATGTTGAGGAGATTTTCTTTGGTCAGAAATTTAACAAGTTCATCATTTCCAGGTACCCTTCGTATCACATGTTTGTTTGTAATTACAAAGCCTTGGTCACTTGAAATATTTTTAACGTGCCATATGTCTTTTCCTACCCCATTTTTGAGACTCGGCTTGATCTTGTTAATCTGGCTATATTTATTATGGTAAATTTTAATCATGTCAATTATGTCTTGGACTCATCTTTCTAGCTTATTTCATATGGAACATTTGGTTTAGTAATTCAAATGGATTTCTTTGCTTCATTATCTTCATTTTTCATCTCTACAAATTTGGTGTTTGGGGTGGTAGAGTTGTTTCTTGGGGTGGTATGAAGAAAGGAATTGATCAGAAGAAAAACCCAAAAAGTATGCAATCTTAAAAAATGGGAGGGTCGAGGAAGAGAACTAAACCCCCTAATTGTTTAGTCCTTAAGAAAAATTTGGATCTCTGGTGTATGTTTAGAGTGGCTGGTATGGCTTCATTATTTGAAGCTATGAGGGGGTATAATGAAATTCTGACTGCTAAGTTTTCCAATGCTTGGAAAAAGGCCATGTCTCTATTGGTGTGATGAAATTTGAACTTACAATTTAGCTAATTGTTGAGGCTACTAGTTTGATGAATGAAGGAAGAAAGGTGGAAAAGAAGAGTGGTGTGGAATACCAAAATTTTGTGGAGAGATTTTTGCATGATGGAGAGGTGCTTACAAGGTTCCAAAATGGGTACACCAGGGTTGACCTTCCTCTATCGTTTGCACTAGTAAGCATGTTTGTAATGCACTAATTCACTCTTAAAGGTAGGTACATGACTGTGCATGCCTACCATTTCCCTATCCTAAATCATATTCGCCATAACAAAAGGATAAATTTTCCCTTCTATTTGCTTTCTTCCCTACAATAAAACATTGAAAAAGGGGCTTCACCTCCATTGCACCAAGGTTTAATGTTGGCTCTTTATAAGTATGCCCTTGTGAATAACCCCCATGGCAACCTGTTGATTGCTCGGTAGGATAATCCCCACCATAATGATGATGATAATGTTGGTCCTCCCCAGGTCATTGTGCTTTCAAACCATGTGGCTAACCCTAGGCCCCCTACTCCTTGTGTGGAATCTATGGATGGTAGCCTTGTGAATGCTTCCCATTTGGCTACCCCCAGCTCCAAATCACCCACCTTTAATTCTAAGCATGCCTCTATGAAGAATCCCCTTGAGATGGAATTTCTCAAAGCTACCCCTAAAAAAAGGAAACAATCCTCGCTGCTCCTGGAACCCCCCAAGGTTAAGAGCTCAAAAAAAGACCAACAAACCTTGAAGCATGGAAATGCCATTACCATAGCCAAAGACCCTAATGGTCCTCAAAAGGAGGAATTGGATGAAGGGCAGGCAAGAATGTTGCATGGTGGTTGACATTCAACAAGATTGGAAAAGGTTTCTTCTTCGGAAAAAAAATGTAAAAAAGAGATTGAAATAGAGGAAGAGGAACAACTATCTATGGAAGAATTTGAACCCCAAGTGGAGGAGAAAAGTGAAGGAATGGATTGTTATGACAAAGAATATGAGATGGAAGAAGAATAACTAGAGGATGAGGAAGATGAAAAGGTGGAGGAATAAATTGGTGGGGAAGAGGACCTGGAGGTTACTGAGAAGGAGGTATATGATGTGGAGGACATTTCCAAGGGTACTTCTATTGTTGAGGACACTAACATTCTTTTTTTGAAAATTAGAATCACCTTTCTGCAGGTTCAGGTTGAGGACGTGGAGAAAGCGATCACAACTTTGATGAAGGTGACTGATGGTTTGATGAGGCATGCTATGGTTGGAGTTGTTTATGTTCAATCAAAGATCAAGAAGCAATTAAAGAAAGTTGGGAAGCAGGAGGGAACGAAGGACCTAACCAATGAATTTGGCCTGGACTGGAGGGAGTTCGTCTCTCAAATTGGTGAACACTGAGATTTGATAGCTAATGCCAAATAATAGCATTGTTCTTGCTCTATTTTTTGATCTAGTTTTATGTCTTCCTTAAAACTTCAATTCCTTTGATTGATAGTTTTGGAATGTTACTTTTTTCTTGCTATGCTTTGGTTTAGAACTTGTTGGACTATGGTTAATATTTTATATGGCCCGTGTGCCACATTTTTGGATAGTATGTGGTATGCTTATGTTTTTTATTATAACTATAATGATCTTGTGGATGTGATACTAGTAATTGGGCTTGTGAGCCCCATATTGTTTCTTTTTAGTAGTTAGTTTGGTTGCTATTTTCTGGGTGTGATTGGTGTTGTTTCCCAGTCTATCTCATCTCTTGTTGTTTTAGCTCCTTTTGTTACTACAGGATTAGGGCCCTTCCCTACTTATATAATCAAAAACTTAGGAGTGATTTTTTATTTAATTAGTTTGAACTATTATCGGATCATTTTATCTCATGATATGCAATTTTGACACTTTTCATGATCTAATACCTTTCTCATTTAGGATTTTCTCTTATAAGCCCTCGTATTCATTGTATTATCTCTCATGAGGTTCATTCTATAAGTTCTTTCTTTTTTAGGAGATAGAAAATCATTATTTGCAACTCTTGTACATGGAAGGTGTTCTCGTTTGTTGGTTGATCTTGTGTCTTGTGTGTTTTCACAAATCTAACATGGTATTAAAGAGTTGATATAGAAAACCCCTTCTTGAATTGTGAGGGTTTTCTTCAACTAGGGTTGTAAGCACATCAAATCTAGAATCTTGATACTTTTGTGTAGGTTTTGGACTTGGACATTTTTTTGTGTGAGTTAAAGAAAAATGGAGCTCACTATTGCATTCAGAAGGTCAAACAGATGAATTTTGACTATAAATTTGCCCCATTTCATTGATGGGAGCTTTTGAGGCAAAATTTTGTCCTATTTGGGCATTGTAGACATGTTTTTTTATTGTTCTACATGTATTTCCAACATTTGTCATATTTGGGCATTATAGACATTTTTTAAAGAACTTTCTCTTTTGTATACACACTTAGATAAATTTCCACTCTGGTGTATCTTTTTTGGGGATTTCACACATCCTGTTGTGCCTTTTGTACTTGCACTATGTTATAAAATTCCATGGGGGGCTTGTGTAGTGCCTTTTTTTTTCCATCACACCTTTGTCAAGTGATTTTTACTTCCATGATAGCATCGAATATTAGTGATTCTTGCATCATGTATGTGTGCCTTGTTTGCACACTTTTTTCAGTTGCAGGTACTTTCATTTGCACATTCAAATATTTTTGGTGACAATTTTAGTGGAGTTGTCTCGACTCTCCCTTGTATGCATTATGGGGGTTTCTTTTTTTGGTTCTAATGCTTCCTCGGTTTCATTTTGGAGTGAATTATGTATCTATCTTTTGTTCCTATGTACTAGGCGAATACAATGATTGGTTACCCATGCATTTTGGTGAGATGAAGCATTTACATATGACACTCTTGAATTCCTATTTTTGGAGGCAACCTTCTATTTTCACTTGATTAGTGTTCTTCAAACTATTGGTACCTATATTTTTAATTTGCATCTTGCTTAGTTGAGAAGTGTCATTGGGGTTGCTTATATAGATTCATGTGTCATTTATATCTTCGACTGCCAAATGTTTGCCTTTGTTTTCCATTTGATTCAATTATATCATTGGGGTCACTCATGTAGATTCTTTTCTTCTTGATCTTGATCATAATCTATTTAAAAGGAGGTTCTTCATCACAACACTATAGTTTTCATTGTTTGACAGTTGTCTATATCTTCTTCATGCTTCAACAATGTTCTTCATGTTCCTATTATTTTTGGGACACTATTTTTGGAGGCTTCTTAGTCCTTCATTCACTTCTTAGTCCTTCATTCACCTTTATCTCTTTTGGAGAGGATTTTTCCCATGAGATTCTCTCCTTTTCTCTAGTTGAGAGAGATTAGATTCTTCATAAATGAGTACCTCATCAGGCCTTGTTGTCGAGACCCATTCATTCTTTCTTTTCTTTTTATGCATTGGTTTTTTAAAGTTTTTAGCTACTCCCTAAGTTACACTTAGGGGGTGTTAGAGTAATCATTTATTAGCTAATAATTAATTAATCTTTAATTGATTATTAGAATAATTTAACTTTATGCACTTAAGCTAAATTTAGGAGTGTTTTTGTCACATGTGATGTTGATACTTATCATGATCTAATCACTTTCTCATTTAAGGTTTTATCTTATTAGCACTTTCCTTAATTGTATTATCTCTCTTGAGATTCATTAAGTAAGTTTTTTCTTTTTGAAGAAATAGAAAATCATTATTTGCAACTCTCATGCATGGAAGGTGTTCTTATTTGTTGGTTGATCTTGTGGCATGTGTGTTTTCACAAATCTAACACAAATAAAAGGTATTCCCAAATGGAAATTTTGGTATCCCAATTGGGACAAAGGAAAAAAATAATTTGGGAGGAAAGGCATACTAGGAAGGGAAACTTTGAAACTCCAAAATGAGCACAACACTTAGAAATTTGAACATAAAGCACCCCACACCTAGAAATTTTGTGGGAATTTTGCAACGTCTAACACATGATAGGAACCTAAGAGATGAAAAAGGATAATACTTAGGAAAATTGATAAATGGAGACCCATGTCAAGATGTCTTAAATTAGTTAAATGTGATGGGAAAAATGATTCCTAAGCTCACAAAGGAGTTAGGACTCAAGAAAAATTTGGTAATGTAAAATTGAGTCCCAACATGCTCTAGTTAGGAATTGTGTCTCTTCTAGGCACAACGAGAACCTAAATCTCTAGGAGCATACCAGAAAAAGGGACACACAAAGAAGGGATGAGGACAACCACACTTCATCATGACCAATAGGGGTCAAGACTACCTAAAGACACAACACACACAAGACACAAAATATATACATGGTAGGACATCATTAATTAAATGAATGATGTTAATTCATAGTTTAATGAACTTAGTAGTTCCAATTGATATCAAGTGAAAATCCTATGGTATCACACACCATCTTTATTCTTCTCAATTACTCCACACGACCATGCCAAAAGCTATGCTCTTCTCCATTCTAAGCATTTGAGTAGCAACCCATTAATATATTTCCATGACAAACCAATATATTTTAATGTATATATAGAGACAAAACTCAAGTTTTCTTTGTTGATTATCATTCCTTATAGGGGTATAGTTCATGGGGTAAAAACACAAAGGTGTGTCACACTTTTATAAAGGAATTGGCCAATAGTGATCCAAATTTTTAACTTGAATCAGTGAAAAGTGATATATATGTTTTGAATTTTGAAATGATATAAACTAATGAAATGCTTATTATTTAGTGTATTTATGTTTGTATTTTTTAAAATTAAAAAAAAAATGAATATATATTTTTATAAAATTAACACTATAATTTAGTTGTTGTTAAAATGCTAAAAAATCAAGTTAAATAGGATGTCAATCGGGTAAACGCACAAAGTTGTGTCACACTTTCAGCCAAATAAATAGTTCTGAGTGAAACGTTTTCGGCTGAAAATGTTTTGACAAATAGGTTTTGGCCGAAACCATGTGGCCTATACGTGGCACACAGAGTTTCAACTGAATATGTTTCGCCCAAATCCAAAAAAATTAAATTTTTCCCTTTGCCGCTTTGAAATTGGCTTATTTTATATGCATGGTTTTGGTAGAAAGGGTTTTGGTCAAAACCCTTTCTACTAAAACTATCTATGTGGCATCCTAGTTGGTAGCCAACTCAACTTTTTTAGAATTTTCTGAAACTTTCAACTTTAAGTATTTCTTTAGCCAAAATGATGTTTTTTCAAAAAGAAAAATACCCTTTTGTAGAGCTTGGAGTGGTGAATCCAAATATGTAATTTTTTAAATATTTTGATTAGTTTTAATATATATATATATATATATATATAGATAATAGTTGAAATCCAATGAACACTGTCAAATTCTAAAATTTTTGACTTTAAAATGTTATTACAAGAAAAATATACATCAAAATTTCAAAAAAAAAAATCCATGCACTAGATATTGAAGTCACCTATTTGGACAAAAAAAGGGGGGGGAAATGAAGCTTTTTGCTATTTGTTTCTTAACATCAAGTGAACATCACTTATTCCTAAAATTTTCAACATTACAAAATCTACTCTTAAATTGATAAAAAAATAATTAAAACAATTTTTAAAAAGATATAAAAAATTACAGGATTAAGCTTCATCAATATTTCTACCTTTCATTAGTTTACATCATTTTGAATTTCAAAACATAAAGACCACTTTTATGTGGTCGAAGTTCAGATTTTTTTTTGTTGTTGGTTGATTCCTTTATAAAGTGTGACATAGGTGTGTGCTTTTACCCGATATTTATATAGTAATTTTTGTTTCCTTCCTTTTTTTGTGTATTTATAATTTAAAACTTTAGTACATGGATTTATTTTTTATCAATTTTAATAAATACTTTTTTTAAAATAAATTTTAAAATGTGTGTCTGATGAAAATACAATTGTTTCCATGGGACATCACCTTTTGTTTTAACTAAAATAGGGGGAAAAAATTACCTTATTGAAATAGAATCTTTTATCTAGTGCACCATATTTTTTATATTTTTTAATAAATTTTAGTATTTTATCTTGACAAGATAATCAACCTTATATTTTGGTGTTGATAACTTGTTTGTAGTAAAAATAAAAAAATTAAAAATTAAAAATAAGTAAACTATTCAAAAATATATATTTGAAAACTACACTTATAGATCTACAAAAGGGTATTTTTATATTTTTAGAAATGTTATTTACAAGAGTAAGAGTTGTTGAAACATCAATTTTTTCAAATAGTTTTATTGTTTTGATAAATTGGCCTCAAAGTGGTGCTACATATACATTTAGTGAACAATTTTATTTGAAAATTTGTGGCCATATATAACTTAGCTATAATAAATCTAGTTATATCACGTGTTTGACCAAAATTGATTTTTAGTTATAAATACTTAAATTCATTTGTGTTGATAAGTAGGCTGAAAGTGTGACACAACTTTTTACTTTTACCCCATGTTATAGATAAGAAAAATATATCATCCATGTACCCTAGAACATCCTCAAGGTGACAAAAGGTGGATTCATACTTGAAAACTATTTCATTAACTTTCACTATATCTAAGCCTATGCCTTACCTTATAGGGACCTCAACATCATGTAGTAGAATATTTGCACCAGAGATACCAAGATAATTGGTATATCAAATTATCTATGATAAATTAACTCAAATTAGTTCCTACCAATAGCTTACTTATATGTTTTCTTATTATCAAATGGTGCATACCTCCATTTATCATTGTGTAATAACTTTTAGATAAGTGCAATAAGATACTCATACCCATATTTTTTCTCTTGAGTTACAACAACAACGAAGCTATAAGTTGAAGTGGATGAGAAGAGTTGAGAAGGCTCATAAAATCTTGGGCTTACCAAGATATATGCATCTTAAATTTCTAACCTTGGTTTGTGTATATGCATTAGTTGTCTTCTTAATCCACATAGATGACTTCATTCATAACCTCAATATGATAGAGGCAAAGTAAAGAATCAACAGTTCTATGATCTCCATTATCACCACGCCCATTGAGGAGTTTATAACTAGCATCAAACTGTGATGCTTCACTTTTAGTATCATAGTTGTCCTCCATAATTTGCAAAAATTCATCTTCCCTCACTAGGTTGGCCTCTTCATATGATAGGTCCATTTGATCACATGGGAAGGTCAATTCACTTGCATCAAGAATGTAAGGTACAACTTGACTTTAAAAATAATTATTGATTCTTTCTTCATCTCTTCTTATATAGTAGTTGGGACTAGGCAAAGTGTGCCTTATAATTGGTCGTTGGAACATATTTTTCTTAATTTTCTACCACTATATTGAATTTCTTTCTTCATATTCTTTGCAACATGCTATTCCTTGTCTCAACTTTTACCTTTTGCTTCTTGCTACAATTCATGTTATTCTCATTTCATCTAGCAATAGAAGGATCACTTTTGTAGGTACTTATATTTCCTCATATTGATATCCATCTAGGAATTTCACTACTATTACATCTATATGGGTTGTTAAAAATCATCTCATGACTTGGATTGTTAGGATAGCTACATAAGTTCCTTTGAATATTCAACATTGCGATCTCACAACTCATACTTATTTATATTTGCATTATGACCATGTTTAAATCTTGAATTGTTGTAATATAATTAGCATAGTTAATTTCATCCCTCATGGAATCATATTTTAATACATCATACTAACTATATTCATCTTAATAATGCTATAAATACTCTTCCTCACAAGGAAGTTCTTTCTATTTTCTTATTAAGAGTGCATGTGTATGTTTTAGCATATCAATTTTAGCTTCCAATAGCTCTTTTTTTACTTTTTTCTCTCAATGAGAATGTCATTCATTTGTGTTTGAAAACCTTATCAATATAATCCTCTTCATAATCATCATAAGGTAACTCATCCTTTTGGCTCATCAAAAGGGAACTCACATGATCAAATGTTGCATATTGAGTTTCTAGCAACTCAAAATTTGCCCTATATTGCTCAATTTCAACTTTACATTACATGATATATTGGGAGGATTAGGATTCCAGTCAATAATATCATCATATTTCATGTTAAAATATTGAAAACTTGCATTAAGGATTCTCTTCACATTTATCCTTCCAATAACTATCATAAATTTGTATATATAAGCCTTGCATGCATTAATCATTATCACAACCTCCAACATCTCCTCTTTAAGAAAACATAATAGGTTCCTCTATTCAATGTGATATTTATATTCCATGCTAAGAGAGGTGGGATGGTGGCCATCAAAATATTTAAGCAGATCTTAATACTACATGCCACAACTTGCAAATACTCATCAATCATATTAGGCACCTTTCTCCACCCAACATGCATATATATATTTTTATCTCATAATAAAACCATTTCATTTCCTTATGTTTTGTATTATGTTATTGGATGGATATTTATAAGAGTACATGTTTTGATCTCTAAAATCCATGCATGAACTATCTCTACCTAAAGTTCCAACTAAATTTTGATAGGTAGGTTTGAATTACTTAACATTATTTGAATATTTTCATGTTTTTCTCTATATCCTTGAATGAGTTGTATTCCTCTCATATTCTTGTTGTTATTCAATCTATCTTCTCTCCATATCAAATTAGGTTTGACTTAAACAAATTTTCCACTCTTCACTTGAAATAGATAAATCTTATCCTAACAGCTACAACTTCCAAATACCAAATAAGATCTGACATCTATGTTTCCTTTTCATGCCATTTTTTTGTGAAAGTTGATAAGGTGCCAACTTACACACTCACAATTGATATTGTTGAATCACCAAGGTTCTTGATAGATAAACTAAATTAGACCCTCCTTGACAATGATGTCACTATATTATGTCCCAAAATTGCTACTTACACTTCTAGAGGGGTCAATTCACTTCGAGGCTAGTGATATGTTGTTCCTAAAGATGGATGATTGGATTATCAATAAAATGTGAGTGATGATAGGACAATGGATAATGTTGGATAAAATATTCTTCATTACAGGCTCAAGTAAACCCAATAGGGTATTCCTAGAGGTAATATTTAACAAGACTTAATCACAATTGAATAAATTCATGATAAAATATATATATATATATAGTATCCAAATAAATATATAATTTGATCCCACATTTTCTCACTAGATCAAAAATTAACCTACTATTATAACCTCTATTAAGTTAATGAAAGCATCAATGTAATGTTGGAATATGTGGATATGCAAGACATGATTCTTCTAAAGTATAAATGTTTTTTCCTAGTTAATATGTTAAACCATGTAATGCATACAAATATACTTCCTACTCCTAAACTATTATTTAAATATATTTCTCATTTTAAGATGCATGGAGGGTCAAAGACTTCCATGACTAGTATCCTATATTGGGTTACAAATTCATAGTAAACCATAAGAGACAACACACAAATAAAAAAAGAGATATGATATCAATAATTAAGCATACTTAATATTCCCTCTCTAAACTTCCAAGAATCCACATGTTATAAGGAATTGACCATTACACACAATTTCTACAACGTATTAAATTTGTGAAACTTATCAAGTCAATATTACATTCACACTAACAAATATAATGATAGAAAACCATAAGCTAGGAAGAACATCCCACTCTTATTTGCTTAGAAATATTCTTGAAGATCCACAATTTTCCAAGAAGACATCCAATTATAAACATATACTATAAACTAGCTACTCTTTGTAATTTGGAATATAAACTACTCTAATGGGTACTAGACATGCAAGGATTTAAAACCTGGATCTTTCCCACCATTGAAGTTGTATGAAAAGAAATAAATGATGTTTATTAATTTGGTAATATATAGCACTTGTAACATGCCCATTGTTCTACATAGTAACTTTCCTAAGTTTAACCTCAAGTAAATAGTTTAAGCATCTAATCAATATGAGAAATAAACATTTTCTTTTCCAAAACTATAAAGATAGCATACACATTTGAAATAAATATCTTTCCAAAAAAATTCATTGCATTATATCAATTTATTACAACTTTTCCAAAGTAATAATTACATAATTCATGTTAACATGAAAATATTTCTCTTTTACAATCTTTCCATAGAAATGGATATAAAATACACAAAAAATACTCCATAGAGTTTCTGGAAATAGATGTATGAATGGTCCAGGCTCCCTCCATCAAAACTTGGTTGCCTATTGATGAGGAGAAGCATCACTCAAGTGCTTTTTCGCCAACCTTGGACTAACTGCGGTCCCCTACACATATATCAATCTACTAGATGGCCCTACCCTTCGACAAAGAATTTGGTTTGATATCCTCATAATAAAAAATGACCTTTCCCTAGCCTGGTGTTGTGTTCTACATATCTAGATCCGTCACACAATGGTTACAACCTACACATATGACATTCCTCTACCTAGTATGTAAACCTGGACCACAGTGAATGATAGTGTAAACAGTGGAAACTTACACTACTTTGGCCAAAGTATTCATCACCCAAGATTTAGAGTGGACATCATAAAACCTCACCCACCTTCCCAACGAGATTTTTATGGACCATTCATACCTATGCATAGTCTATTCCCTTACGCCATGGAGTAACCTTAACCCTAGGAATAACCTATAACCTGTATGTTAAATTACAACACTTCTATAAGTAAATCAAATTGACTCCAAGTATTACTTGATTAACTATTAGCTATGTAAGCTATTCCCCCAATATAGTACTTAATCCCTCTATAAACACCTATTCCTTAATATGGAATATGTACAAACACTTCAAGAAAAATAGTTCCTTACTCTAAGTATATCAAGCAATCTTTCACTTGCACACAAGACTAAAATAACTTTTCCCTAAAAAGAAATTGATCTAATTTCCAAACATGACAAGCAAAGTCCCACAATTCTTTCAAACATAAAAAGTATAAGAGAATAGAAATCAACATGCATGTTTATGTAATGCTCCAATTGGTCGAACTGGATTCCTTTTTTAGCTTCCCTTAAATCAACATGCAATTCCCCAAATAAGCCTTCTCTCTCTTTGCTAATTCTCACTCTCAAATTACTCTCACAACTCTCAAACTCACTCAACTCAAAAAAATTAGATAAGATGAACTCAAAAATATCACAACAAGAATGCAGATATGTGTGTCCCAAATGAGGTAGATGGCTCCTCTATTTATACACAAAAATCAGCAAGTAAAGGCTAGAAATAGGGTATTAGAAATGGCACTTCTCAACTCAAATGGTTTGACTCAGAAAGGTAAAGAAAAGGTGGCAACTAAAATTGATGCATAGAAAACACATACACAACCATGGTGAATGAGTCGCACTTCTCAAATGAACAAGTAAGATAATAAAAAAAGCAAGATATTTGTCTTCTACAAGTCGACTTTCATAAACAACTACACACAAGACTATTTCCACATATTTCAAATGCTTCACATTCTAAAAATTCATATTGAAAATAGACTTCTAATCGATTCATCTCATTCTCATTTGGTGTCATTCGTGCCATTTAACATGACCGTTGTTTGTTTTTTTGACTTGGTTTACTTCTTCATGTACATTAGCATTTACTGTTGTTTTCTTTTGACAAAGTCTTGGCAGATATTTTGCATGTTAATTAGCATTGGATACATAGCGCTATAATATGGCATTGTCCATATTCTCAATATAGCACTTTAAATGTTTTAAACATGACTCAATATATATTTCTATGTGATGTTCACTAAGTGTTATTCCCTTGATAATATGTTGTTTGCATTACATAGCATAAGCTATCATTAGTTTAAATAATTAAGCGCTATGGAAAACATTATCATTAATATATAATGATTATATATATAATATATATATATATATGTTTTCATGTATATGTGTATATCTAAATTCTCAATTTGTATAATACTTTATTCGATATGTGAATATACATTCACATATTGTTGTATGTGTGTGTATATATATATGTATGTGTTTAATCATATATATATATTAATATACATGTATGGATGTATCCTTTTCGTCAATACATACATGTATGTTAATATATATGTATACATTCATATACTATATATATACCTTGCCTTGATATTTAAACACATATATTGGCAGTCATATCAATTGAAATATATACATAGAATGTATATACTTATGTATATATGTCCCTTGTCTGATCGATATTCCCATGCATATGGATAATCCATTCATGAGCATGCATAGATACATCTATCTATGTATACTCATGCACACATTTACTCATGTGTATGAGTTTACTATTGACACATACATATATACATATATATAGATTTTATGTGTATATCCCATCGATTAAATAGAAACACATAATGAAGAACTCATCTGTTATGAAGATACTCAAAACTAAACCCCTAGATAGAGACGTCAAAAACAAACCACAAGCAAGACTATAGGTAGCTTACTATTCCCCAAGCTATTATCTTGATTTGACCAAACTAGATGTGTGTGTGTGTGTGTGTGTGTGTAAGCTCGGTTTAGGTCTTTATCAAAGGTTACTAGACCAAGTTCTTCTCCCTAAGTGATACTTCCCCTCTCTTCAAGAGGCTTGATTTAATTCCTGCATCCAACTTACACTTTGCAATAGTAGTTAGCTAAAAACAATACATTCATTTGTATCAAATATTTCACAATTAGAATCATTTCATAACATCAATTGAATCAAAATCTATTCTTTATTTTTCCAAATCACATAAAGCATAAATACACTCATATAAAGCATTTTCACCCAACTAGGTAAAATTAAATTAGTAACACAATGGGGTGTAACATATCCCCCCCTTGTGAATCATCGTCCTCGATGATTTTAAGTAGCGGACATAGCTATAAAATATAGGCATAACATAATAGAATTGTTTTTCAAGAACTCTCAAAATATTGTAAGACATGAGGAAACTTTTTCTTAATTTTAGCATAGTCTTCCCAAGTGGTTGAATCTTTTGCATACTAGTCCCATTGGAATTTGCATTACAAAACCTCTATATTGTGTAAGCGAAGCTTACATTTTTTGAGCACCTTGAGAGGCTCAATTGTTATCACTCCTAGGTATTGTACCTATAAATCATTCCATTTAATAACATGGTTATCCCCTGGTATATACTTTTTAAGGTATGAGACATGAAAGACATTGTGCATCCTAGCAAGAGTTTGTGTCAATGCAATTTGGTAAGCAACTAGGATTATTTCCTCAAGAATCTTGAAAGGACCTATGTAGCATGGAGCTAGTTTGGATGAATTTCCAAACTTGATGGAACTCTTATGAGGTTTAACCCTTAAGAACACCTTTTCCCCTACTACAAAATTTCTAGGTACCCACTTAGAATCTGTATAGATTTCTACCTATCATTGGCTTCAGTTAGCCTTTGCTTAATAATTCCTACTTGCTCCTCCATTTTTTATAACATCTCTAGCCCAAGACTTATCCTATCCTCAAGCTTATCCCAGCTTATAGGAGTTTGAAATTTTCTTCCATACAATGCTTTGAAAGGAGCCATCTTGATTGTTGAATGAAAAAAAAAATTGTATGCAAATTCAACCAACGAAAATTAATCTTCCCACTTGTATTATTGATCAATGCAATACATTCTTAGTAGATCTTCAAGCACTTGATTTACACTTTATGTCCATCCATCTGTCTTCATATGATAAGCTGAACTTATATTTAACTTAGTTTCAAGTGAAGAAAATAAGGTTTTCCAAAATCTAGATGTCACACTAGCATCCCTACCTAAAATAATCTTCTCAAGAATCCCGTGCAATCTAAACACCTCTTGAATAAATTTTTGAGCTATGATAGGAGCTCCATTAGTTATATTTCCTAGAATAAAATGTGCCACCTTAGTTAACTTATCCACCACCACTAGAATGGCATTGTGCTTATTCCTTGACATAGGTAGACCTTGCACAAAATCCATACTAATGACTTGCCACTTACTTTCAGGTATATCATGTGAATACAAAAGACCTGTAGGGTGATGATGTTCTTCTTTTACTCTTTGGTACTCTAAGAATCTTGTAGCAAATATTGCAACATCCCCCTTCATACCCTTCCAAAAATATAGTGGCTTCACATCTGCCAACATCTTCGTCACACCAAGATGTCTAGAGTATGGTGCATTATGAACTTCTTTCCACACCAAGTTCCTTAACTCCTCTGAATTAGGGCCATATACTCTTCCTTTAAACCTTATTAATCCATTTGGTTCAAATTGAAAACCTTCGTACCTTGCATCTTGTGGATTATCTATGAGTGCTTGCTTAACTTGTTGGTAGAATTCATCACCCAAGGATTCTTGCAACACCTGTCCCTTAAATTCAGTTTGAATTGTTACCATTGAGGTGATATGTCTTCTTCAACTTAGGGCATTGGCTACTCGATTCTCTTTTCCCTTGATGTAGTTGATGTTGAATTCATAGTTTGATATCAACTCCAACCACCTCCTTTGTCATGCATTCAAATTGGGTTGAGTAAATAAATACTTCAGTCTATGATGATCGGTCTTCAACTCAAAAGGTTTTCCCATTAGATAGTGTCTCCACATATGTAATTCATGAGCCATTGCCGCTAACTCCAAATCATGTGATGCATGATTTTTTTCATATGGATTCAACTCCCTAGATTCATACACTATGACTTGTCCTTCTTGCATCAAAATTCCTCCTAATCCTTCTCCTAATGCGTCTGTTATGACAGTAAAGTTTCCTTCTAGATTAGGTACATTTAGTATTGGTGTGTTAGTCAACTTCTCCTTGAGTAGGTCAAATGGTACTTGACACTTTTCTAACCACTCAAATTTCTTACCCTTCCTCTGTAATGAAGTAATAGGAAAGGCTATCTTGGAAAAGTTGGCAACAAACTTCCTATAGTAACCAGCCAAACCCATAAAACTTCTAACCTTTGGTACACTTTTGGGCACTGGCCACTCAAGCACCACCTTTATCTTAGTTGGATCTACTACAACCCCTTTCTCTAAAATTCCACAAGCTAGGTACTGTACTTCCTTATGAAAGAATGTACATTTAGATATTTTTCCATATAGCTTGTGCTCTCTTAGTAGTTGGAGAACTATCTCTAAATGTTTGCAATGCTCCTCTTCATTCTTGGAATATATTAACATATCATCAAGGAACACTAATACAAATCTATCCAAGCAATCCTTAAATACATTGTTCATCAAGTTCATGAATGTTGCAGGTGCATTCGTAAGTCCAAAGGGTAGGACTGTGAACTCGTAATGAATGTATCTAGTTCTAAAAGCAGTTCTGAAACTATTTTCATCTTTGATCCTTAGTTGGAGATAACTGGATCGCAAATCAATCTATAAAAACACTGTTACACCTTGCATTTTATCAAAAAGATCATCAAATATACATGGTAATGGGTACTTATTCTTTATCGTAGCTTTGTTAAGCATTCGATAATCTATACACAAGCATAGGGTACAATCCTTCTTTACAAAGATCATTGGCATTTCCCAAGGTGAAACATTGGGTCTTATCAATCCCTTGGTTAACAAATCTTCCAATTGTGCCTTAAGCTCCATTAATTCCATTGTATTCATCCTATAGGGTACTTTAGATATAGGTTTTGATCCTGGTACCAAATTAATGGAGAAATCAAACTCTTTTGGGAGGCAATCCAGGTAGTTCTTCTAGAAAGACATCCACAAATTTTCATAAGATGGGATACTTATCGATATCTATTTCTCAAAATCCTACCACTTCTCCTTCTTCAATCTCTTCAAAATCTTATGTTTCACCATACTTATCATTATCTTGAGGAGTGAATTCCTTGAATTATTCTAGTTTATCCATTTAACTACAAATAGTTGGAAATTTTTCTTTTTCAACCTATGTATTTGCACAACCAATATCTATCATAGTTTCACTTCTCTAGGTGTTCCTTGAAGAGACACTACATTACCTAGATCATCAAGACATTCTACAGTTTTAGGATGACAATCCACTTTAGCTCTATGCTTCCATAGCCAATTCATACCTAAGATGACATCATAATATCCTAAGGGTGCTATGTACAAGTTTACTTCCATCAAAAAACTTGGAAGTTCAACCCTCGCTTCAAATAAAAATTGGTTCACCGTTGCTCTTGCCTGGTTTGCATATTCTACAACCTAATATTTTTCCATAAACCAACCTTCTTAGAAATATGATTAGCTACTCTAGGTGAAACAAATTTTTTTGTGGTTGTAGTATCAATAAGTATGGAAATAGATAAACCAAATAAAGTATCTGGAGTTTCCACCAGGGTGATTTGGTATTCAGCTTGTCGATTGTCCACTACTACATGGATCCTTTGTTGAAATGCAACCCACTAAGGAGGGAGTGAATTACCATGTGGTTGCGAACTTGATGGTTTGTTGGGACATTAACTAGAAAAATGATCCCCTCCACATGTAAAACATCCTCTTATTGGTCCTCTTCTTTTCGTTGGCCTATCCCAAAAAGGATAGTAACCCTTAGATTTATCTTCTGATACATAATTTCAGGGAACGTATCCCTTTGATTCATCACTATAGGCTATAATAATTGCTTCATCCAAAGGTACTACTTAAGGGTTCCTAAATATAAATGTTGGAATGACACTACATTTTGAGGGCATATCCTTGGAAAGTGATAATGAGTCTGATCTGGCTAGAGAAACAAATGGTAAGTTGTTAAAATTGGCTCCATCTCTCATCCTTCTTTTCTCTTGACTAATTTTTCATAGTGTGACTGAATGTCTCAGTATCACTTAGCCAGATGGTGTTGTCATAGTTGGTTCCCTTAATGGTATGAATAAGGGATTATTTTTCCTTCTTGGATTGTAGGTAGCACTCATTTCCAATCACTAAATTTATTGTAGTTAACCTAAGATGCACCATCCTAGCACAAGAATTTTCCAAACATTAGACTCATAATGTTGGAAGGGAAATGTAACATACACCCCTGATTTTTTTTTTCTGATTTGTTCTGGCTGTTGTGTGAGGGTTTTCTAAAATTTTTTTGTTGTTGTTTCTCATAAGTCATTCATGAAATAAGCATACCAAACACATACAATATATTTGTAAGATAATAATAGAAAACACTAGCAATGAAAGATAGATTTCAACCTTCATAATATTCAAAATTTTACAACTTCTAAGTTCAAATTTACAATTAAAAAATACCAAACTAAAAGTGATTTTGAGACCTGGGAAAAGGAGCATAATAATATTTTTTTAAGCTCCCAAAGTGCCAAGAATGGTATCAATGTTTTTTGGATTTAAACATCTTGCTTTCAAGCAACCAACACACTACAAATCAGTCCTCAATATTCATCAACAGGCGCACATACATTATTAGGTTATAAACTGAAGTTTTGATGCCACAAAGGACGTCCCCCAAGAGAAGTTTGATTTTCTCTAATAAATAAAATATTCACTCAAAAAATGCAATCTTATGCTTGAAAGAAATGCCTAGAGGAGAGTGATCCATCAAGCCAATACCCATTTTTAAAATCTAATCCATATTAGAGATATGAGCATAAAACCATATTTGAGTCCAAGAAAGAAGTACCCAGAGAATGATTAGAAACACACCAAAAATTCAATAAAATCATGGAAAATTGAAAGCTAAACAAATCCACACCAAAACCGAGAAGAAAATCCTAAAAGAACTATAAAATCTTCATTTCCAATCACCAAAACCCTTGAAACTAAACTCAGTGAAGCACTATGTGATCCTTGATGTAGAACCACTCACAATCTAACTGGGGTGGATCTTTCACCACTAAAATCAATCCACAATGGCGAGGGTTTTCATCCTCAGCTCACAACCCAAGCAATCTGGAAGAAATCCAACAACATTTTGTTATGTTTCCAAAGTGAAGATGTCCAAATGAGAGCCAAAATGATGTTTTATATTGAGTGAGAGGGAATTAGGGTGACTTTAAGTTTTGAATTGCCTTTTTCCCTCCAAAAGGGATGCCCAAGAAGAAGGGAATATTATTTTCATTTAAATTGAATTTGACTTGACTTGGGGCGTCCAACATGCCTTAGCAATTTAAACTTTATAAAAATCAAATATATTTCTACTTTGGACGTCCAAATAGACTTAAGCCAATAAACTTTATAAAATGAAAATAACTCATTGAGTTAGGCATCCAAAATGACTTAAGTAATAAACTTTATAAAGATCATGTATCTCTCCAAAAATGACATCCCATTTAGCCTTAGTAAATATTTAACCTTATAATTTCCAACTAAGGCATCCATATTTGAAAATTACTTAAGCCATGACCTACCAAAACAAGCTCCAAGAATGTTGGAGATCAAAATTCCAATACTGCCTTGTCAGAAATGGACAATGCACCGAGTCACGGAGCTACTGCTAAAAATAGCACTACCAAAAATAGAACTTACTATAAATAGCATACTGCTAAAAATAGTGACTTCAAACGCATTTTGAGCACAAACTGGGTAGCTATCACAACTTACTAAAAATAGTAAGTCCAGAAAAGGTTGTCAGATGCAGATGCATGTTATACCATTGTGAAGCTCTCTTAAAACCTAGAAAGAATTTAGAAACCAATCATGCATGCAAACCCATGAATCCACAAAAGAAGCCTCCTAGAAAATAGGAAACCCTGATTCTACCTCTGACTAGCCTATGGGTGTCCAAAAATAGGCTAATAGTCACTGGAAAGTGTAGTGCTAAAAATGGGGACATTATAGTCTGCCCTTCCCAAAATTTCTTGTCCTCAAGCAATGCCACCACAACTCTAGGAAAATTTAAGTTGATCCATACCAAACCAATTACAATCTCAGGGTCCCAATTATGTCTCAAAAAGGACCTACCATGATGACGTTGCAACACTCTGGTCACATCAGTGAAACCATTGTGCCAGATTTGCACTTTCCTCCCATGTAACCATGAAATGTTACCATCCATGAAACTTAAACTGAAAAACCTGGAAGGACTGAAATCAATACCTCGTAGCATTTCCTACCCAAATGACTATGAAAATTTTATATCAACAATGCCATTATCTATCTCAATCTTGGGCAATAGGAAGGAAAGTCTACTCAACTCAAAATCATACTCCTCAGCATATCTCCTCAAGGTGTCAAGCAAAGCCACAATTGCAAATGTGACTTCTCCAAAGCTTCTTGCAAAGAGGGAAGTAATCCTTTGCAAGATCACAACAAACTCATCCTCATAACTCAATATGGATCTACTATGCCTCCTCTGAATTATTTTGATACAACCATGAAGAATTCTGAAAACTCCTAGAGTTCCCACTCCAAGTGCCTTAGAATGATGAACCCAAGCAAGCAGAGGTTTGTTGCCTCAATCATAAGTACAAGAGACTGTATAGGAAAGGCCTCTGGTTGGAGCTTGAACACTTCGCAAACACGGATACTGATTGCCCCAAATCAACATACCTGTAACAACCTACCAGTTCTACAGTTATAAAAGTTAACTATCAACTACCTTTAGCTAATTTGTAACTAATTTGATTTCAAGAGAACTAGGGTTTTCCATTTGTTTTAACTAATTTCAAGATGCAACTAAATTTACCAAGATACAGTTTCACTTGAAAAGGAACTTCTACAGTTTCACAAATGTCCATAACAAAATAGCTGTCATTCTAGGGTTTGCTTTAAAAACACAACATTTACTTTATTTTTCAATAACTAACTTCTAGATTTCAATCATTCAATAGAAAGAAAACCATTGATTAATCTAAACAACAATTGCAGATTATTCAATGAACATATATCTTAAATGAATAACTATATCTACATAAAAGAGAATAATCAGAACATTTACTTGGAGATAATATAAAGAAATGATTTTTATATTTTCACCATCTTCAAACTGCATTTTCTTGAAATTTCTTTATCAGTGAGGAAAAGGAAGAATCATCAGGGGCTTTACCACCCAACGAAGACCTTCTAGTCTTCCTATGTCCTTCGACTAAAGTACCCAACCCTTCTCGAGGTCAATTAACAAGGATCAAATGTTATCATGTCTATGAGCCTGGTGTCCATGATCCTATACTATTGGTCGATCCCTCCTCTATAGGTTCCTCCTAACCAGAAGGATCATTCTGACCAAAGTATATCTGGAACATGAAAGCTGACTTTGCCTAACTGGCATCTACCTTGGCCAAGGTTTTTTTTTTTTAAATACTTCAGACACCATTGTGTCAGTTATTTTGGCACTATTGTGCTGATTCCTCTAGCACTACTATGTCGACATCTTTGGCACTATTGTGCCATCAACATTCACCCTTGTTCGACACAACTACTTCAAGATTAGGTTTCATAATTCATGTATCAGGGTATACAAGAAAAATACTCTTAGATTCATGGCCTTACAATTTATTGTTTGAGTTTAAGTTGAGTCTTTTCATAAGAAGATTAGCTAATGTTTTAAAAGAGAAAGAATATGCGAAATGATTTGTCTAAGTAGTTCACATAAGAATTCAATGACAGTACCAGATCAGGGTAAGGTATAAGTTCTCATATAAGACTAGCTAGAGCAGAAATTTTTGAGATTAAGCATGTTTCCAGTGGATTACAGAATATCTGCAAGTAATTTTTTTTTACTTTCGAGGCTTAAATATTTAGTATGGCGTCACAATGTGAAGGTAAAGCAACAAGTATTAACTAACACAAGAAAAACCCTTAGACTGTGTGGAAAGGATGTAGAAAGAATCATTCAAAATTTAAGTATAAGGAGTAAGGAAAAATAGGATGCTAACAAGGTTATCTCAGTTATAGAGCCAAAAAAGATCCGGCTTGAAACAACTGGACTCAAATTCCCACAAGAGACAGGGCTAGATTCTGCCAAAACTGATGAAGAAAAATTTAACCTATTTCGTACATGGTATTATACATTCAAAGAAGACGTATTGGCTTTCTTATGAGATAGAATATATGATATAGCTTCGAATTATAATATTGAGCATATACAAAAGAAATTATCAACAAGATTCCAGACTTGCCTAGTCGCGTCTGAAACTTAGAGAGAGTTGGAAGAATCCCTTGCTCGAATACTAGCTTCAAATGACACGCAATTAACTCCTCAATTCGTTTCCAAAAGAACCCTCGAGCAACATAAGATAATTTAAGAGAGAAAGTTGCTCAAAGAAGCTTTTGATTTAGGAGATAGAATATCGCTATATTCAAGAAGAAGGAAAACTGTGACAAAGGAATCACGAAACCCTAACAATGGCGAAAAGAAGGTACTGAGATTATCAATGGAATCGAAAGAAGAACTTTCCCATCCCTTTTTCTAAAGAATGAAAAGATGAATCCCATTCTAAGAATGAAATTTCCAAGACGAGGTTGATGCTTAAGAGATTGCCTGCTCGCATTCCACTTTGGAATCTTCCAAAACTCTTCACATTCCATGCATTTTTTCGATGGAGTGGCAGAGTACTTTGGCTTCATGGCCGTTGGCCATTTCCCACACAAAATAGCTTGACATAGATAATAAAAATAATTTTTTATGTTTCCATAGTTCTATTATATAGTCCTTTTGTTTATTTCTTTATTTATTTTTATTATTATTTAAGCTTTAGTCTTCAAACATTCTTATTTATATTATTTTATTTAAAATACCCCTATTAAGTTTTATATCTTAATTTTGACTTTAATAATCATTATTTATTTCACCAAGGCCAAGGTTTTATTTTTGTGTTGTTATTCACTTCCCAAAGTTCAATGATAAATTGATCCTTGTCAATTGCATCCTCTCCCTCATGATAGTCCCTTTTCCTTCGTGCGATGTCGATCATGCAATCACTTGACATAGGAAACTAGAGTTAGTCCATTCTTAACGCATTAATTCACATTTACATATAATATCATCATCATCATTATCATTAAATACATTCACAATCTAAATAATCATTCATATTCACAATCTAAATAATCATTCATATTCACATTTACATTTGCAAAAGAAAGAAACAAAGAAAACAATTATTTAATCCATCATTTCAAGTTCCCATGAAAGGCAGTTACAATAACAATATTAACATCCATGATTCCAATACCGCATCATATCAAGTTTTAGGGGGATGTAACATAATCCACCCCTTAAGAATCATCGTCCTCGATGATTATTTATTCATAAACTTAAGTCTAAGATCAAAATTCCATATGGTCTGAAAACAAATAAGGAAAATTCTGAAGGACTTCATAGTTCTCTCAGGTGGCATTTTATTTTGAATACTGGTCCCACTGGACCTTACATTGAACCACCTCACAATTACGTAAGCGTAGCTGATGCATCTCAAGCACTCGAATTGGTTCAATAGTAATCACCCAGGATCCTGCACCTACAAGGATTTCCAATCAATCATATGTTCAAAGTTTGTAAAATATTTCTTAAGTCAAGAAACATGAAACACATTGTGCAATTGGGCGAGAGCTGGAGGTAGAGAAATTTTGTAAGCCAATGGATTGATCACTTCCAATACTTCAAAAGGTCCCACGTATCTTGGGGCGAGCTTTGAAGTTTTTCCAATTTTAATAGAGCTTTTATGTGGTTTGACACGCAAAAGGACTTTGTCTCCCACTACAAACTATCTAGGAGTTCGCTTCACATCAGCTTAACTCTTTTGACGATCATTAGCTTCTTTCAGCCTTTGTTTAATTAATTTGACATGATCTTCCATTTCTTGGAGCATTTTTGGCCCTAAAATAATCCTATCTTCCATCCTATTCCAATTGATTGGGGTCCTGCATTTTCTACCATATAGGGCTTCAAACGGTGCCATTTTAATAGCTGACTGATACAAATTATTGTAGGAAAATTCTACCAAAGGAAAATATTCCTCCCACTTATGTTGTTGATCCATACAATACATTTTGAGTAGATCTTCTAATATTTGATTAACCCTTTCCGTTTGACCATCTGTTTCAAGACGATAAGTTGTACTAATGCTTAATTGTGTCCCTAAAGTCGAGAAGAGTGTCTGCCAAAATCTAGACGTTATTCTGGCGTCTTTGTCTGAAATGATCTTCTCTGGTACTCCATGTAGATGAAATATTTCCTGCACAAATTTCCATGCAATTACGGAAGCCCCATCTATCAAATTCCATAGTATGAAGTGTGCCACCTTGGTGAGTCTGTCTACTACCACCAATATGGTATTATGTTTGTTCCTTGTCATTGGTAACCCTTGCACAAAATCTATACTTATAATTTGCCACTTCCAATCTGGTATGCTATGAGGTTGTAATAACCCTACTAGATGTTGATGTTCAACTTTAACCTTCTGACATTCATAACATCCTACAACAAATCCAGCTGCATTCTTTTTCATTCCCTTCCAAAAATATAATGGTTTCACATTTGCCAACATCTTGGTTACTCCGGGATGGCCTGAATATGGTGCGGTGTGAGTTTCTTTCCAAATTATTTTTCTTAATTCTGATGAACCTGGAATGTACATCCTACCCTTGAATCTCAAAATTCCATCCTCTTCTATCTGGAATCCTTCATAATTAGAATCCTGTGAGTTTTTTAGAAGAGCTTACCGTACTTGATTATAGTAGTCATCCTCTTTCAGTTTTTGTAGAACTTGTGTTCTAAAGTCTGCGTGGATAGTTTCCATAGTAGTTATGTGCCTTCACCGACTCAAGGCATCTGCTACTTTATTCTCCTTACCCTTTATATAGTTGATCTCGAAGTCATAATCGGAAATTAATTCCATCCATCTTCTTTGTCATGCACTTAAGTTGGATTGAGTAAATAGATATTTCATCCCTTGATGATCTGACTTAAGCTCAAAGGTCTTCCCTAGTAAATAATGTTGCCACATTTTCAAGGCATGCACGATCGCAACTAATTCCAGATCATGTGGTGCATAATTTTGTTCATACTATTTCAGTTTCCTAGATTCATAAGCCACCACTTTTCCTTCTTGCATTAACACTCCACCTAGTCCATCTCTGGACACATTTGTTATCACTACAAAATTCCCATTTGGATCTGGCACAATCAAAATTTGTGCGGTTGTTAATTTTTCCTTCAAGGTGTCAAATGCTTCTTGGCACTTTGTTGTCCATTCAAACTTTCTTCCTTTTCTTTGAAGAGATGTGATAGGGTGGGAAATTCTAGAAAAATCCTTGACAAATCTTCGGTAATATCCAGCCAATCCCATAAAGCTTTTGACCTCATGAACATTTTTAGGTACTGGCCAATTCACTATTGCTTCTATTTTTGTCGGGTCTATGACAATTCCTTTAGCAGAGATTATATGTCCTAAGTACTGCACTTCTTTCTGGAAGAAGGTACATTTTGATAATTTCCCATAAAGATTATTCTCTCTCAGCCGTTGAAGAACTATCTGAAGGTGTCGAAGATGCTCTTCATCATTTTTAGAATAGATGAGTATATCATCTAGAAAAACCAATACAAACTTATCTAAACAATCTCTGAATATCCTCTTCTTTTAGTCTGAGTTGAAGATACCTAGATCATAGGTCTATTTTGGAGAATGTTGCTGCCCCTTTCCTCTGATCAAAAAGGTCATCTATACGAGGTAAAGGGTATTTTTTCCAGATAGTGAGATTATTCAGCATTCTGTAGTCTTCACAAATATTACTGGAGTACCCCAGGGTGAAACACTAGGTCATATCAAACCCTTATCCAACAATTCCTATAGTTGCGTCTTTGACTCCATCAATTCCATAGTGGTCATTCGATAAGGTGCCTTAGAGATTGGTTCGGCTCCTGGAACCAAGTCAATGGTGAAGTCAAACACCCACCTAGGTGGTAATCTAGGCAGTTCTTCAGGAAATATGTCTTGATATTCTCGAAGATAGGGATACTTTTCAACAAAAGTTTCTTCCTTGGAATCTATCTCCATTTCCTCTTTCTAGCTCTGGGTTTGCATTAGCATATCATCAAAATAGATACTTTCTTTGTATTCCATAACTTCTTCCATTTTGACCGCAAATAATTGAAATCCCTTCCTCTTATTTCTTTTGAGTTGCATAGCAGATATTTGACGTATCTAAACTTCTCATTGTACCCCATGTATCATCATAGGATTTCCTAGGTCATCCAGACACTCTACTATTTTTGCATAGCAGTCAACCTTTGTCTTATGCTCCCTTAACCAGTTCATCCCAATGATTACATTATAGGAACCCAGAGGCGCCACATACAGGTTAACATCTGTGGCGAAGCCTAGAAATTCTATCCTAGATTCATAATCTTCTTGGAGAATTATCAAGTGTAGGGATCGGATCTCCTTCATGATTTTCTTGCAAGTCATCAATAAGCTGAAAACCACATTCCATTTTATGTTTGGAAACTTCATCAAGATCCCATTTCATGCTATTGTCACTTGATGCTTCATCGTCCATCTTAAAGAGGGGATTATCATAAGTTACCTTGGCACTTACTTCAAAGAGAGGGTTATCCATGATATGAAAATCTTTTCCTTTCTCACGTTCAAGCCCAACTTGCTAGTAGTCCAAATCTGCACATGCAACTTATGATTTTCTTATGAAACTTTCAAGATCAAACTCCTCTCGAAGATTATCAAGCTCACCAATTACTTGTTTGATTTCTTCAGCTCTTTGCTCATCCTCTTGTTCCTTGAAAAGTTTGTAATTAGCAAGTTGATCCTTTGCCTCTTTTAGTGCCACCTGAGTATCTTCTAACATTCCTTTTTTTGATTCAGCTCATGAGTAAGCTCATCAACATTTCTCTCTTTTCCTTGGAATGCACTAATGGTGTTGTTGTCAAGCAGATTGCACTTGAATGCTTGAATAACTAAATTCAACAATCTGTTAAAACATTGGATCAAAACTCAGGTTGTGGGTGACCTATAATGAGATTGAACCTCTGGATTCTATGTCGGCTTCCTATATGATTCTTAATTAAAAACTGAGTAACTTGCTAGAAAAAGGATAGAAGAACTATTGCTAAATGCATGTGAAACTGTAAATTGAAGGTGATGCACCTAATTGATGATAAACTTGCAAAATGGTTCACAACCTATACCTTCAGGGAAAATTGTTAACACATGGCAATTTGAACTCTCTGAACACCTTATTAATTCGTTAAAAGGTTGTATTTATTTCCTTTCTTCTAAGGAAAACTAAGTCTTCACAAATAGGAAAAGGAACAAGTTTTGAGCACAATTAATGACTTTTCACAAACAACAATTGTGTATAAGTATGCAAAAAGTAAGAAAAAAGTTTGAAGGTTTCGATAATTAAACACATTAGACTTGCATCAGATCATTCAAGCATATGAAACATCTAAAATTGCAAAGGTGAACTCTATCTCCATGAACAATACGAAGGAAAACTTTGCAAAACGACAAACTAAAGTAACCTGTAAAGCTGTAAAATTGTACATTATTGTAAAAAGCTAAGTTACAAATCTTTCTCTCTGCAAAAAGGTATGCCAGAGAAGATGAAAAATACTTCAAAGTGCATGACCATGTAACTGAAAGTCAATTTCAGTGTAGAAATGATAATTCCAAGGTGAAATCCGAGCAGAAACAAAAATCCCTGAAAAGAAGGCTCAAACTCATGCAAAAATGAGTGAACTTAGCCTCAAACTCGTAGTCATAATGTATGCAACTGAAAAGTAGCTCGAACTGAACTGGAAATCCATGAAAAGTAAGTCCAAGCATGTAAAAATTGCCTTGTTTGTATCAATCCGCCCATAGTAACTAAAACTCCATCCTTGCATTGCATAATCAAAATATCTTCAAAACTGATATGGAACTGAAGCAAAGTGAAAGAAACTCCATCATTATCTCCATCTTGTCTTTTTGCATGAAAAATACTCCAAGTCGGAAAACATAATACTTTTGATAACTCTTATCGACTTCAGTTGTGCTCAAGTTGTGTTTTTCTTTGCATGACTATGATTAAAGGTGGTTGCTTTAATTAAATATTAAAAAATAATCATTTCTGATTATTTTAATATTTAATATGTTCGAGTCTCTTACTCATGCATTTTCATATTAAATATTAAGGTAATGAGAATATTACCATCTAATATTTAATTATAATATTTATTTTTGGTCAAAATCATGATAAAACATGAAGTGACACTCCATTAGAATATGCAAAGTTATTTTATGAGCTTGACACTCCATCAAGAAACTTCACGAGCTGCCTCTAGATATTAGGTTGATTGACTTTAATAAATCAAGACCACATCATAATAATAATATGAAGTGATTTATTAAAATCATAAGTCAAAATTGCTCATGATTCGAATTAGGGCTTTTGGGTAAAATCCATCGAACCCTAAAACTCATTGTTCATTTTTCATACTCTGAAATGAACTTTTGCGCCACCATGCTACTGAGGTTTGAATTTTTTTTAGAAATTCATCATGTTGCATCATTGCACACTTGGAGAGTTCAGCTTTGCTACACCACCATGAGTCATTGGTATTTAAAGGTTTGAGGAGCTTGAATCTTCACTATACTTTGCTACTCCATGTCAATCTTCCTCTGGAAGTTGCTGGAAATTCATGGTAAATCCATTAAAGTCATAAATCTGAGATTGAACGTTATTTAGAAAGTTTTCTTTTTCACGATTTTGAGAATATCTCTGTTGATGTTTTTCTGCTTTGAGGCCGCCATGACAAACTGGTTATAGAGATTTTCCAGTGGACTTTATATTTCCTTCTATTCAAATGACTTCTCTTTTATGACAGGTCGCGACCTTATTATTTTTCTTAAAAAACAAGAAAAAACCATGTCACCAATTTTTCGCTACAGCTCAATTGATGAAGCTGGTTGAATATTGTTATATCTTAAAGTGAAATTACAGTTATTTCTGCATTGTTCTTAAGTGTTGCTTGCACATTGTTCATTGTTCATCAAGTGACAGTTGTGCATTAAAATGAGGAAATAGATTTTCAGGAGTGCTATTCAATGTTTTAAAATTAAATGAAGTACAAAATTGAACATATAAACAACAAAGCATTTTAAATGCTTTCATTATTTCATAAAGTGATTCATATTTACATAGCTTCATTTGATTGCAAGAATCCAAATGATAATACAACATTGCATTAAGATGCATTTTCTTTTCAAAATGAAAAGCATAAGATGAAATCAAATATCCACACAAGTCGTGGATGGGACTGTCATAGTGCATCATTAATAGCACACTACACTATGGAAGATGCAAAAGAAGAAATCACATAAGTAACAACATAATCATCATTGCCTGATTGGCTGATGGTCGACGCTAAAATGGTGCACCTTTTGTCTTCTCCAAGCTCCGTTGACCTGCAGGAAGGAAGAGATGTCAGAGGCTCTGATTATGAAGATACCTATATGAACCATCAACAACAATGCAGCCTACTACTAATCATGCACTGAAACAATCAAGAAAAGTACAGAAGCATGAGCTGAAGGAGAAACATCAACATGATCATGATATATTGTTTTTTATGCTAACTTTGTTTGTTTCCTTGTGCAGGTATAGGGAAAGTCACGAAGCTAATTATTATTTGAAGACCAAGCATGTGGAGAAAAACGGGCTCCCACAAGGGTAGAGCTCGACATGCTGCCCTTATTCATTACAAGTGGGCCAAGATAGTAATTACATCATCATATTCATCAAGAAAAGAAATGATTTACAACTGAAAGAGTAAGGCATAGTTATCTATCAAGCTATTAAACAAACTGTGCATTCATAACAATCAGGAAAATGCTTTCTGAAAGCTACAGGTGAACAGTGAGTTTAATCCGCTCAATCACTTAACTCAGTACATTCATCTCAAACATTGTTGTATGGTTCATGTTCATTTGCTATAGTGTTATTTGTTCATCATGATCATATGTCATGCAAGGTTCAATTCATCAGTGTTCTTTCTCACAATCAAGGATAGTGAATAGGCATACATTATGCCTCAATAAAGAGAATTGTTTCAATTTTCATCTTAGAGGAGAGCAGATTCACGAAACAATTTATTAAGTGGAGCATAAAAATGCATGAAGAGTGCCAGGTTGAAGCCCAAGAGTATGAAAGGACATAAATTGCATTCAAATAATAAATGAACAGTCAGTTCTAGTTTGGCTGATAATACAAATACAACATTAGGAATTACAATGTGAAATGATTGTTCCACAATGACAAGGCAATGACAAGCATAACAAAAGGTGTTTCTGAAGTGTTAGCTGGCTGAAACAATCAACTAAGATGCAATCCATAGAACTGCAATATTTCAATTAAAATCTCTACATAACTCCAAGAACATAATCAAAAGGTCAATCATCCTGAGGTTCTTCAAGGAAAATCAATAAGGAGTCAGCATCAAAGTGGCATGAAGAATATAGATGCCATTGTTCTATCAGGGTACATGTGGTCACTAAACAAAAAATGAGATCATAACTATTCTCATTATCAAATGTGAAGTACAAGGACAGAAGCAAGAGCTTGTTGTAGATTAAATATGTGGAATTTCATCCAATACAGTGTGCAAGTGGGTTAGACACAATTTTTTGATGGATGGTGGAGTAAAGTAATCCAAAATTTCATTATTTTAAAGTCTTGCTTTTTTAAACTCTGTGAACAACAGAGAGCAAGCAAAATAATGAGAGTTTACCACTTCATGCCTGTGAGAGAATGCTTATAGCCTCGACCAGAGCTATACTAAAGTTTCAAAACCCCAAGTAAAATTCCAAGGTGAGCTTATGTATGGCACCCAAGGAAGCCCAAATTGCAAGATAAGCACATAAAATATAGAAAAAAAATGCATTAGAGACTGTGTCAGTTGTGGCCATAAGACCAAAAAGCTCAAGAAGTGAAGCCATAAAAGCTATAAGTAATAGCTTACCTTGTGTACAGTGAAGAATAATAACCCTCAAGGAAGCTCTCTCATGGAGTTTTCTAGACAAAATCCCACATTCATGCTCGTACAAAGCGCCAAGAGGAATAAAAGCATAGGAAATATAAAGGAAAATCATAAACAAGTATGTACAGGCCGCAACCAAGAGGCCAAGATTTTCCTTCAGAACTAAAAGGAGAAGCCACGAAGTAACAAAGGAATAGTTACCCTACATGAAAATGAGGAAATCGAAGCACATAGAGGCTGAGCTCTTACAAAGTGTCCAAGAAGCTCGAATAGAGAAGTCCAAATCAAAACCCTAAACATGTTGGTGGCGACGTGTTTTCTCAATGCAGAGTGACTTTTTCCAAAGTGATGATTGCAAATGAAATCATTTTTAGGGTTTGACTTGTTTTGTTCCTTGCCTAATTCGAATTAGGTCAGACATTATAATTTTCTTTGAATAATTCACATATGACAATAGCATGTGGGAAATTTGAATTTAGGTCTGCTTTATATTGTGATTCGTAAAAATATGAAGCTTAATGTTTTGAAGGGTTCAAACTCTAATATACCTAGGTCAAGCTTTGAAGGATGATGGTGTATTTTCCTAAGGCCTAGGGTTTCCTTATTTTAATTTTGGAAATGTAAGGGGTTGTGAACTTAGAGAAATTTATGATTAATGATGCCTTGGTGATGAGTTGATAAGGGAGGATATATTTGATTTTAATTGATTTTGTGAGAAATCAATAAAGGTTGTAAAATCATTACACTTTTGACATAGGGTTTTTGTTTACAATTGATTTTAGAGAAATCAATTAAGGATCTTGATAGGAGAGAGTGATGTGCCTTGATGTTTTTATGATTTTTTAAAAGAAAACTCAAGCATTGTATTGGTGGAATAGGGTTGTATTTTTTTTTTGCAAAAGATTTAGTAATCTTTAATTGCAAAAATAGACAAATTGTAAAATCTGCAATGATGTAAAGTTGAGTCATAAAGCAATCCTTATAAACTGTTTTATGATTTCTAGCTATTTTTAGCAAATTGTTATTGAATTTTTCCTCTTGGTCGAGTTTGAGTTTTATCTTGGAGAGATAAGGTGTTTATTTGCCTTTAAAGCAGATTCAGTCCTTTTTTAGAGGCTTTTCAGTTTGATCATAAAAGCAGTGATGTTTTTTCTGCTTTTATGCAGTCTTTTGAGACAGTTTGAAGCTTTTTTCCTTGAGCTTCTTTGTGAGCTCGGATTAGGGTTTCTTGAGAGATATGTTTTTGAAGAGACTTAGTCTTTCTCCTTCTTCCAGTTCAGAATATAGTTTCTTGCTCTTAGCATTTGGAGCTTGTAAACTCAGTTGTACTTAGTTCAGATAAAACACTCTTTCAGTTTTAATAAAGCAGCAAAATTCTCCTTCTCATTTTTGTCTCATTTTTGTAATGGCAATCTGATGTCTTCGTGTTTCAAACTTGAATCCTTATATATCTTGCTATTGTAAACCTTTGTTCAGAATTACATGTTTCAGGTTGCATGTAGTGTTTAGTTTTTTCCAGATCTTCATGCAAATCACTGATGAAGTATGTGCTAATGAGATTGTGAGGATTACTGTGATAGAGAAACTATTATGAGTGATTAAGTTTGGATTTTTTTTAAATTTTGGTGAATCATCTGTTAGTCATAGGCTTTATTTTCAAGTTATCCTTTTTTCCCTTTTCCCATAAATACTTAGAGTAATATAAATCATTCGGAGAACCAGCTCACTCTGGAGATTCCTTCTTTGTTCAGATCACCCACATCTGAAGAAGGTTTCCATGTTTCAGTATATTGCTGAATCTTGCATTCAGCAAGGTGAAAATCTAATTGATAACAATTTTTGGCACGCTCGGTGGGACTCTGAAAATCAATTTAAGAGAAGTTTTTAATGTTTTAAAGTTGTTGTTTGGTGTATGTAGTGATTTTATTCAATGTTTTGGAGGTTTTTACATATACCTGGTGACTTCGTTCTTGGTTTTTGCATGTAGATCAAGTGCTGGTTTGTTTGAAAATCCTAACTTTTCTTTGAGTATAATCGACACCAGGAGGAGCTGGCTTATCAATCCCATCTTCATGAGCAGGAGCTGGAGGCCCGAAGAATACAGTTCAAGGAGGATTTGGAGAGAGAGGCAGCTGCACAAAGAAAGCTTCTGCTTGCTCAATTTCAAAGGCATGAAGCCCAAACAACTCCTGCCATTTCAATGCATCCTATTCAAGAAGAGGTTTGTGAGTTTAAAATTCCAAGTTTTATGAAAGATGAGCATCCTAATCCTCCTAAGATCAAGATTCCTAGCTTTAGAGATTTTTTACCTTTGCAAGAGCCTAGGTTAGAACATTCTGAACCTGTTATGCTTCAAAACCAACCAATTGTAAAGCTTTTGCCTCATCAAGAGATTGGTTTCGAATGCAAACAGACTCCTCAGAAAATAAAAATCCTAAGTTTCTAAATTTTTGATTTTTTTGTGGAGCCTGTTGGCATTCAAGACCAGTCCATTAAGAAGTAGCCCTTTTTCTAATAGGAAATTCCAAAAATTTCCCAAGTTTCCCAACCAGATAAATCTAATTGTCCTACCACTAATTTCCTATATGAGAATAGATCTCTTGTCTTGGAAAGTGACTCATCATTCGCCATAGAAGAAGCTAGAAATGTAAATTTATTGCATATAGCTATGGAGGAATATCGGTTGGAGCAGCAAAAGATCAAACAAGAAGGGGCTTCTCATGATGAATCTATTAATAAAGAGCTTCCTTGTTTGTTAAAGGAAGATGCGATTTTGGAAAATCATTTATCAGTCGATCACATGAACGTTGCATGTGTGGAGAGGGGCGGTTCATTGGAACAACAGAATATCGACAATAATTACTTTGAAGTATGCAGCTGGTACATCGATGATGAAGAGCTTGAAAGTCAGAAGCAATTAGTTGATGAGTTGCAAGTTCAAGAATCGGGACAACAGCCTGAAGAGGCAAAAAAAGGTGAGGTGAGTCATGATTGCATAGCTTTTTTTGACGATCTTCCATATTTTGTTGAGCGTGATGAGGAAAGCATAGATCTAGTCATAAGTCAGCAACATGAGGTTGAGGAAGACAAGGCTGATTTGGAGTGTCTTTCTTTGAGTAATAATGAGGATTATGAGCAGCTTCCTTTCCGGTGTAGGAAAGAGCCAGAGGTTGTCACATTGATGGACAACGTGTTGGAAGAGGCCGTCTCATTATTTGGACATTTTCCTTCCTCCGTTGAAAAGGAAAATTTTGATTCGAGTATTCAGGAGATTAAGCTACATGCAAGCATTGTTCAGGTTAAACAAGAGCAAAGTCTAGATACTACTCTTCAAAATCTTCATCAAAAGGTCAATAATAGAAATTCAACCTATGTCATTTCGAGAGGCTTCCCCATTAGATGCTTAGCCATTTCAGAGGCTACTGAAGTACCAGAGGTCGTGCTTGTACCCAAGTATGAGGATGTAATCAAACAAGAAGAGGTTTTTGGAATTGTAGTTGAAGGCGATCAAGTTCAGCTCACTTGCCCAGTTCATGGCAGCGATATGCATGATCATTTTCAAAGTGCAAGTAGGTTTCTTTGATTTTTTTATGAAACGCTGCAACAGTCTATTGAACATCTACTTGTGTTTCATGTTTTCTTAGCGACACATAATCATGTCATGCGTCAGTTGCTGATTAAAAAGGGGTGTTATTTCACCCATCCTGTGAATGGTTTTGTTTGACCAGCTACTTTGGCTGGTTAGAGTAGGTTAGAGTTAGTATATTCAGAAAATAAGTGCGTTCTGCACATTTACTTTCAGTAGTTTTTCTTTCCCTAAGCATTGTTGTGCATGTTCTGTTGGCCATCAGGGCCCGTTAGTTTGCTTTCAGTTCTATTTTTGTTTTCTTTTGCTGTTGTTTGGAGTATTGTTGTTCAAGTTTTTGAGTTTCAAGAAGGGGAAGATTTGACTCCATGCCCAATGAAGTGTTTTAAGGAAATTGATCTATGCTTAGTAGGCAAGCATTTAGCGGAAATCACCAAAATGTTACCAATTTTTTGCTACAACTCAATTGGTGAAGCTGGCTGAATATTGTTATATCTTAAAGTGAAATTACAGTTATTTTTGCATTGTGCTTAAGTGTTGCTTGCACATTATTCATTGTTCATCAAGTGACAGTTGTGCATTAAAATGAGGAAATAGAGTTTCAGGAGTGTTATTCAATGTTTTACAATTAAATGAAGTACAAAATTGAGCATATAAACAACAAAGCATTTTAAATGCTTTCATTATTTCATAAAGTGATTCATATTTACATAGCTTCATTTGATTGAAAGAATCCAAATGATAATACAACATTGCATTAAGATGCATTTTATTCTCAAAATGAAAAGCATAAGATGAAATCAAATATCCACACAAGCCATGGATGGGACTGTCACAGTGCATCATTAATAGCACACTACACTATGGAAGATGCAAAAGAAGAAATCACATAAGTAACAACATAATCATCATTGTCTGATTGGCTGATGGTCGACACTGAAATGGTGCACCTTTTGTCTTCTCCAAGCTCCGTTGACTTACAGAAAGGAAGAGAGGGATGTCAGAGGCCCCGATTATGAAGATACCTATATGAACCATCAATAACAATGCAGCCTGCTACTAATCATGCACTGAAACAATCAAGAAAAGTACAAAAGCATGAGCTAAAGGAGAAACATCAACATGATCATGATATATTGTTTTTTATGCTAACTTTGTTTCCTTGTGCAAGTATAGGGAAATTCATGAAGCTAATTATTATTTGAAGACCAAGCATGTGGAGAAAAACGGGCTCCCACAAGGGTAGAGCTCAGTATGCTGCCCTTATTCATTACAAGTGGGCCAAGATAGTAATTACATCATCATATTCATCAAGAAAAGAAATGATTTACAACTGAAAGAGTAAGGCATAGTTATCTATCAAGCTATTAAACCAACTGTTCATTCATAACAATTAGGCAAATGCTTTCTGAAAGCTACAGGTGAACAGTGAGTTTAATCCACTCAATCACTTAACTCAGTACATTCATCTCAAACATTGTTGTATGGTTCATGTTAATTTTCTACAGTGTTATTTGTTCATCATGATCATATGTCATGAAAGGTTCAGTTCATCAGTGTTCTTTCTCACAATCAAGGATAGTGAATAGGCATACATTATGCCTCAATAAAGAGAATTATTTCACTTTTCATCTTAGAGGAGAGCAGATTCACGAAATAGTTTATTAAGTGGAGCATAAAAATACATGAAGAGTGCCAGGTTGAAGCCATAGAGTATGAAAGGACAGAAAATGCATTCAAATAATAAATGAACAGTTAGTTCCAATTTGGCTGATAATACAAATACAATATTAGGAATTACAATGTGAAATGATTGTTCCAGAATGAGAAGGAAATGGCAAGCATAACAGAAGGTGTTTTTGAAGTGTTAGTTGGCTGAAACAATCAAGTAAGATGCAGTCCATAGAACTACAATATTTCAATTCAAATCTCTGCATAACTCCAAGAACATAATCAAAAGGTCAATCATCCTGAGGTTCTTCAAGGAAAATCATTAAGGAGTCAGCATCAAAGTGGCCTGAAGAAAATAGATGCCACTGTTCTATCAGGGTACATGTGGTCACTAAACAAAAAATGAGATCATAACTGTTCTCATTATTAAATGTGAAGTACAAGGATAGAAGCAAGAGCTTGTTGTAGATTAAATATGTGGACTTTCATCAAATACAGTGTGCAAGTGGGTTAGACACAATTTTTTTACGGATGGTGGAGTAAAGTAATCCAAGATTTCACTGCTTTAAAGTCTTGCTTCTTCCTTTATCATGTGTTCAAATGGTGATACAGTAGGAAGACAACCATTCAGAATGAACATAGTTGATTAAAGACAAGTCTGAATGTAGCTGTGAGTGCATGAGAAGTTTAAAGCAAGCGGCTAATCTATAGGTTAATCAAAAGATTTATGTGTATAAGAAAGAAGCATCATGGAGATGATAGTTAAAAATATAAAAAAAGGTACATTATCAGAATCTCATGAACCAGCGTGAAGGTTTCAATAAGTAATACATTCATAAATACATTTGCTTCACAAATGACAAACACCCATATGCTGAATATTGAAGAATTCGAATGCCAAAAGGAGCCAGGGTTTTGCACAGTAATCAAAATATGCAGTTCTTGTTTGTTTTCATACACCTACATTGGGGTTTGAATTTATAACACATAATTCTACATGTCACAAATGAACTCATATGGTGAGGATTTCAGAAATATGTTTCACAAAATGCAGAAATAAGGGATGGGTCAAGCTACAGATTCCAGTAAAGAGACAAGAAGCCACAATTGTCATAGTTCCAAGATTTTTTAAACTTTCTGAACAACAAAAAGCAAGTGGAATAATGAGAGTTTACCACTTCATGCCTGTGAGAGAATGCTTATAGCTGCGGCCAGAGCTATACTAAAGTTTCAAAACCCCAAGTAAGATGCCAAGGCGAGCTTATGTATGGCACCCAAGGAAGCCCAGATTGCAAGATAAGCATATAAAATATATAAAAAAATGCATTAGAGACTGTGTCAGCCACGGCCATAAGACCAGAAAGCTCAAGAAGTGAAGCCATAAAAGTTATAAGTAATAGCTTACCTTGTGTACAATGAAGAATAATAACCCTCGAGCAAGCTCTCTCATGGAGTTTTCTAGACAAAAGCCCAAGTTCATGCTCCTACAAAGTGCCAAGAGGAATAAAAGCACAGGAAATATAAAGGAAAATCAGAAACAAGTATGTACAGGCCATGGCCAAGAGGCCAAGATTTGCCTTCAGAACTAAAAGGAGAAGCCACAAAGTAACAAAGGAATAGTTACCCTGCATGCAAACGAGGAAATCGAAGCACAGAGAGGCCGAGCTCTTACAAAGTGTCCAGGAAGCTTGAATAGAGAAGTCCAAATCAAAACCCTAAACATGGTGGTGGCAACACGTTTTCTCAATGCAGAGCAATTTTTTCCAAAGTGATGATTGCAAATGAAATCATTTTTAGGGTTTGACTTGTTTTGTTACTTGCCTAATTCGAATTAGGTCAGACATTATAATTTCCTTTGAATAATTCACATATGACAATAGCATGTGTGAAATTTGAATTTAGGTCTGCTTTATATTGTGATTCATAAAAAATCTGAAGCTTAATGTTTTGAAGGGGTCGAACTCTAATATACCTAGGTCAAGCTTTGAAGGATGATGGTGTATTTTCCTAAGGCCTAGGGTTTCCTTATTTTAATCTTGGCAATGTAAGGGGCTGTGAATTTAGAGAAATTTATGATTAATGATGCCTTGGTGAGGAGTTGATAAGGGAGATATATTTGATTTTAATTGATTTTGTGAGAAATCAATAAAGGTTGTAAAATCATTGCACTTTTGATTTAGGGTTTTTGTTTACAATTGATTTTAGAGAAATCAATTAAGGATCTTGATAGGAGAGAGTGATGTGCCTTGATGTTTTTATGATTTTTTAAAAGAAAAATCAAGCATTGTATTGGTGGAATAGGGTTGTATTTGTTTTTTGTGAAATATTTAGCAATTTTTAATTGCAAAAATAGACAAATTGTAAAATCTACAATGATGTAAAGCTGAGTCATAAAGCAAGCCTTATAAATTGTTTTATGATTTCTTGCTATTTTTAGCAGATTGATATTGACTTTTTCCTCTTGGTCGAGTTTGAGTTTTATCTTGGAGAGATAAGGTGTTTATTTTCCTTTAAAGCAGATTCAGTCCTTTTTTAGAGGCTTTTCAGTTTGATCATAAAAGCAGTGATGTTTTTTCTGCTTTTATGCAGTCTTTTGAGACAGTTTGAAGCTTTTTTCCTTGAGCTTCTTTGTGAGCTCGGATTAGGGTTTCTTGAGAGATATATTTTTGAAGAGACTTAGTCTTTCTCCTTCTTCCAGTTCAGAATACAGTTTCTTGCTCTTAGCATTCTTGAGCTTGTAAACTCAGTCGTACTTAGTTCAGACAGACACTCTTTTAGTTTCAATAAAGCAACATAATTCCCCTTCTCATTTTTGTCTCATTTTTGTAATGTCAATCTGATGTCTTTGTGTTTCAAACTTTTATCCTTATATGTCTTGCTATTGTAAACCTTTGTTCAGAATTACATGTTTCAGGTTGCATGTTGTGTTTAGTTTTTTTTTTCAGATCTTCATGCAAATCACTGATGAAGTATGTGCTAATGAGATTGTGAGGATTATTGTGATAGAGAAACTGTTATGAGTGGTTAAGTCTGAATTTTCATAAGTTTGGTGAATCATCTGTTAGTCATAGGCTTTATTTTCAAGTTATCCCTTTTCCCAAAAATACTTAGAGTAATATTCATCATTCAGAGAACCAGCTCACTCTGGAGATTCCTTCTTCATTCAGATCACCCACATCTGAAGAAGGTTTCCATGTTTCAGTAGATTACTGAATCCTGTATTCAGTAGGGTGCAAATCTAATTGATAACAAACCCTTCTATCATGGCTGAAAATTTCTTCCTTTGATTCATGCCCTTGCTCTCGACTGGAAACTTTATAAGTGGATTGATAAGTCTATCAACAAAACTGGCTTGATATGCACCATAACCTCTACATCAAGCCCACGAAGAGGCTCAGCAAATGTCACTTTGTTAGTTCTGTCTCCAAAAAATAACATTTGGTTTCTGAAGGCATTTGTATGCATTCATTGCATCCATATGGGTTCCAAACTTGAGAAAGAAAAACCCACAACTTAATACTTCATTCTGAATATCCCCAACCACAGTGATATCTTTCAGATCATTTACTCCATAATCTTTAAGCTTCTTTCTTACTGCTCCCTTTGACATTTAAGATATCATGCATTGAATATTTTGAATTTATTGGTCGGGGATGCCTTTGATTTCCCTCTGTATGAGAAAAGACTATTTTGTTATCTTCACTGTGGTCTTTGAACTGTTCTACTGTAAGTATTCCTTATTCTGAATCTTCAAGTTGGCATTGATTTCAATAGTGAAATTTTGTAGTATAATCTTGAATCTTTGTCATAAGAAGAGCCATTTGAACTATTCTTAAATGAGAATGATATGTAAGGAAAAAAATTATGCCTACAGGTGACTGTCCGTTTCTCTTTCAATACATATTATATTTCTTGTAGCTACTGTCCTGAAACCCCTCTGCGAATGATGAAAAAGAGGAAATGACTTTCTCTCTTTGTTGTTTCCATAAAAATATGAATGTGTGTAATTGCTTCTTGATGCTTTGACTGTTTTCAGTACTGAAGGTAAATGATTTGCTTAGTAAAATGCTATATGCTCTTGGAGTATTCATGAAAGGGCTTTGCATGCATATTGTGGTGATGCTATCATTTTCTTTTATAGGGTTGTTTTCATAATAGTGTTCTGATTGTCATTTTTGTATAAGCTGCATTGTGAGCTTTTCAAAGCTTCTAACATTCATACTTTAGTATTGGTACCATATTGTTATAATCTAAAAAAATTCTTTTCGACCATATCATTGGTGGATGTTGATTATCTTCATATCATGTTGTTGTCTTATGCCTTGTAGATTATTGTATCATGATTCATATGGCTGCAAATACCTTGAAATATGTGATAATTTGTTGATAAAACTTGATAAGCAATCACCTTGGCATTCTTGCAAGCAGTATATTCTAAAAATGTAGTTAATATGCAACACTCTATTATTCTTGACAATGAGAATCTTTGCGAATGGCTGACAGTGTTGTCCTTAAAACTATTGTGCCTAAACACATTTGTCACCACTGTTCTATGACATTTGTTGTCTTTCTTTTTAGAGGATTATTGTATCCTTGATGAGTCACTATCCTCCATGATTGATGATACACTGATGATTCCTTGGTACCTTATGGTGACTATGATGCAACACACTATGATATAGAATGTACCCATTAAATTGAAGTAGCCTACAAAATGACAGCTGATTGTAAATCCTTCATTGACTATCTTGAACATTAGATTATTCTCTTTCACATACTACTTATATTACTGCTACGAGCTAGGCTCAACCCTCGTGGGAGTTGCATTTTTCCAAATCATAACAATATCTTTTGATTAAAATGATTAGATTGTACCTGTTCTTGCACATTTAAACAAACATGTTAGTAAAATAAATGAAGCTGGAAGATTCCATTGAAATTCGTGCTCCCTGAATAGTGAAATCATCTAATGGATGCCTGATTGAATGTGCATTATATTAATGTTGGTAGTGTAGGCATATGATAGGATTTGATTCACATTGCTCTAACCACACTTCTATCAACCTTGCAGATGCATCAAAGCTTGGAACTGGAGTTGGAGTTGGAGCCACAACTGAAGACCTGGACTTGTCAATGATTTGTCATTCCAGGCAATGACGAATCACTTTCTACCCTATGCATTCTTTACTCTCAGTTGTATAGTGTACTTTATTTTCTTATATCTATCATTTGATTGTGTAAATGAAATTTAGTTACTCCTGCGGCTTGTGCGGGACTTTAGCCTTTCCAATATGAATAAAAACAACATTATTTTATGCAAATTTATGAGTTCTTCTATTACAAACATTTGCACAATCAAAATTTGAAATTCAATGAATACTTTTAGCAAAAAAATTGCACCTTTCTGTGATAAATGAAATTTAGCTCCATCTATTTTGAGTTGTAGCTAAAAATAGGTAATAGGTCTTTCTTGCAAGTTCGAATACACATCTCAATCTTCAATCAAGTGTATGTAATCTGATTTCAATGTCTCCAAAGAGTCTTTGATAAGTTGCAGATTAGGGAGAGTAACCTCATCCTTAACTCCTTTATGTCTCTCTTCAATTTGAGCCTTCCAGTAGAGCTCTTCAATCAAACTATGTGTGTGATCAAATTGGGATAGAGCTTGCACTTTTTTTTCAACGAATAGCTCGAATTGTCCTTCCCACTCATGAATATGCAAAGGTGGTGTACTGCTATAGGTTGTAAGTAAAAATCAGACATTTGATTCTTGTCATTGGGGCCCTCATAGCTGCTCCAAGACTCATGTCTTTCACCATCAACTAGTTGAAAATGCTTAATATCATTAAGAGGATCAGACTCCACAAATTCTTTGAGTATTTTCTTATGATTAGCTTCATGAATTGGTAAATCAAATTTATGTTTAAGAACACCTTTAAAATTTTCATCATCAAGATCCCTATGGTCTTCTATCCTTACTTCCTCCTCACTATCTCCTTGATCAAAGGTTAAGGCAGCCCCAAACTCGATCAATGAATCATTATTGATCATTATTCTGATAGTTTCAGTAACAACATACACTTCCTTAGTGGATGAAACCATCTTAAAGGGGTCATTATGAAGATTTTCCAAGCAAGCTTCTTCATCAAAGAATTCATCTCCTCCAATGGAAATCTCATAGCTTGCATTGTAATCTAAATTTTGAACATCATCATGATCAAAGGGAAATTCATCTCACACAGGTTCCTCATCATCCTTAGGTGCCTTCACACCCAGATCCCAAATGCTAAAGGGTTGATTGATTTGATAAGAAGAAAAGTGTTCTCTGTACTCCTCTTGGGGCATTGACCCTTTGAATAGATCACCTCCCAACTCACTGAAACTGATATCTTCATAACTATCTCTCTCTAATGGCTTAGTTTGATAGTCAAACCTAAGACCACCCATGTCACCAATAGTGTAATGAAGTAAAGAGTCATCAATGCTAGCTATTTGGAAAATTCTATCATTTTTGCCTTCAAGGAGCCCATCATGAGTAGGTATGTTTCTTATCTTATCATTAATAGTCACATGCATATCAAAGAGGTCTTCTTGATCACCTGTCATAAATTATTCTTGTGAAAACTCTTGGGAAGTTGGGTCAGCAACAAGAGGAGGATCATTTATCACCAAATCTTCAACATGGTTAGGTACAAACACATTTGAATCATCACCAACATCATCACTTTGGTAATGGTCATAAGTTGATTCAATGATGCCACCCAAATTATCCTTAACATGCTCTTCTTTAGTGAACTCATCCCACACAATAGTTCTACTATTATCCTCTATGAAATCATTAGTCTCAATACCTTCATTGGATGAATCCAAATTATGATTCAAGACTATTTTTTTGTTCTTATTGCCAAACTAATCTTCATCACCACCAATCACATGCAAGTATGGAGGATTGTTTTGGGGCTCTACCACACTCTCCTCATAAGTCAAGGTATCTTCTTTGATCAAATGGTCATCTTGATGCATCATGTGCACTTTTCCATCCAAACCTTTGGATTTCACAACAGCCCTTGAGTATGCCCTTTTTTATGTTAGGATCCCTCCTTAGCATGGTTAGTTCATGTATCAATTTAGGTATAAACTTCTTTGTAGTCATCTTACCCTTCCGCCTCAATAACCATCAAAGAAGAAAGGTAATGGACATGTAAGCGTTGGTCACCAATACGTGAGAGTTATGGAACCTCTGAAACTCTATCATGCAACTAAGAATTTTGTAGCAAGTGTCAACTTAACCAACAGGTTGGCAAGATCACTGGCTCTGGTACCACTGTAACATACACCCTTGATTTTTTTTATTTGTTCTACCTGTTGTGTGAGGGTTTTCTAATTTGTTTTTTTTGTTTTTTCTCATAATTCATTCAATAAATAAGCATTCCAAGCACATACAATATATTTTCAAGATAATAACAAAAAACACTAGCAATTGAAGATAGATTTTAGCCTTCACAATATTCAAAATTTTACAACTTCTAAGTTCAGATTTACAAGTAACAAATACCAAATTGAAAGTGATTTTCAAACCTAGGAAAAGTAGCATAACAATAGTTTTTTAAGATGCCAAAGTGCCAAGAACTGTGCAATTTTTTTGGCTATAAACACCTTGCTTTCAAGCAACCAACACACTGCAAATCAATCCTCAATATTCATCAACAGGCGCCCATACATTAGCAGGTTATAAAATGAAGTTTTGACACCACAAAGGATGTCCCCCATGAGAAGTTTTATCTTCTCTAATAAATCCAAGATTCACTCAAAAAATGCAATCTTATGCTTGAAATAAACACCTATAGGAGAGTCATCCATTGAGCCAATACCCATTTTGAAAATCTAAGCCATATTAGAGATATGAGCATAAAACCAAATTTAGGTCCAAGAAAGAAGTGCCCAAAGAATGATTAGAAACACACCAAAAATTCAATAAAATCATGCCAAATTGAAAGCTAAACAAATCCACACCAAAACCAAGAAGAAACTCCTCAAAAGAATTGTAAAATCTTCATTTCCAATCACCAAAACCCCTTAAACTAAACTCAGTGAGGCACTATGTGATACTTGATGTAGAACCATTCACAATATGACTAGGGTGGATCTTTCACCACCAAAATTAGTCCACAATATCGAGGTTTTTCATACTCAACTTGCAGCCCAATCAATCTAGACGAAATCCATCAACATTCTATTGTGTTTCCAAAGTGAAGATGTCCAAATGAGAGCCAAAATGATGCTTTTTATGTTGCCAAAAAGTGTATAGTTTGCTTGATATGGGAATAATTGATGATAAATTGGACATAATGAGGCCTTGATTTGGTTTTGTGAGGTGTCTGCACGTCCACACTAGGTCTTGAATCCTTGCAAATTGAATAAAATACATTTATTGATGACTTGCAAGAGTGTTGTAAGGTGTTTAACACATCCTCACGCTTTTATAAAACCGTAATGTTATAGTTCACCTAAATAACCTTACCAAGACCTATTTCAAAGTTTTGTAAAGTCTTGAAACAAACTTCCACACCTTCCTAGGCTTGTCATCAATATTTACACCTTTCTTATGCTTTAAATGGCCCCTTTATGCACTTACAGGCCCTAATTAAGTGTCTTTTTGAAGAAGAACCCGATAAAAAATATTTAATACATCTTAATCTCCAACATCCACTCAAAATTTCCCAGGTGAACTAAGTCGCCACCTTGGGTGATTTAGTCCCATGTGGCACAAAAATCAAAATTAATTCAAATTTATTTTAGGTTTTTATTCTTTAGGACCTAAGGTCGGCCTGTGATGAGGTATATTTGAGAATTTAGGCATAATTGTGTATAAGTAAAGTTTTTCCCCTCATTTTTCAATATCCTAACTCATCTTAAGTCATAACTCACTATCCTTCATCACTCATCATGTTCTCAAGTCAAGCAAGCTAGGGTTTTATCATTGCAAGACATCAAGATAGCTCCCAAAGACATTCAAAGCCAAATTATTCATGTTTTGTTGCAGAAAATCAAGATCAAACATCATGGAAAGGTAATAAACTCCATTATTGCATGTTTCATTCCATTCTTTCATCATTTTGGTTTAATTACCTAAAAAGGGTTTGACCAAGGCAAACCCCCATGCCCTAACATTCAACATTTCTTCTTCTCTTCTTGTGTGTTTGCAGATTTAGGACTCTTGGAAGCTTGGAAATCATTAGAGAAAAATTTTCAAGGTTTATCAAGTCTTCTCTTCATTCAAAAAGTCAAAATATAAAAAAAATACTCATTTTCAGGTTCAAAAATCAGAGTTTTAGAAGCAGACACTTGTAGGAAACCGAAGTGCAGACCTAGAGTATCCATTTCCACTTTTGAATTTTCAAAGATTTAGAAGTGAACTAAGTCACCACCTTGGGAAACTTAGTCCCAATAGACCTTATTTTCAATGATTTTTATAGATCTGAGCACCCATTTGGCAGAAATTGGTTTATGGGTAGTTTTTCCAGATCTGCGACTAAGTCACCAAACTGGCACAAGTGTTCTAGTTGACTTCTTCACCAATTTTATCAGGATTTCAAACCTTCATACCATCCATTTTTAGTCTCCAGGTGCATACATTCTATTTCATAACTTTCTATTTAGTTTTGTTTGCATTTCTAGTTCATTTATCACATGTTTGCATATCACAATGTGTTTTCTAGCACTTTGTATTTCTTAGGTTTCACATCAATAATCATCTTTCTTTTTTAGTTTATTGCACTTAGGACATTACATTTATACACATTTCATCCCTCATTGCATTAATATTAAGTGTAGAAATTAGCATTTTGGCCCATCTCTCTCCTTTTAGGTGAAAAACCCTAGAAGAGTTAGAGAGCATTTGGTTTGCCAAAATCATTGCTTACAATTTTATATTGAGTGAGAGGGAATTAGGGTGACTTTAAGTTTTGAATTTTCTTTTTCCATCCAAAAGGGATGCCCAAGAATAAGGGAATATTATATTCATTTAAATTGTATTTGACTTGACTTGGGGCACCCAACATGCCTTATCAATTTAAACTTTATAAAAATCAAATATATTTCTACTTTGGACGTCCAAATAGACTTAAGCCAATAAAATTTATAAAATACAAATAACTCATTGAGTTAGGTGTCCAAAATGACTTAAGTAATAAACTTTATAAAGATCACTCATCTCTCCAAAAGTGACGTCCCATTTAGCCTTAGTAAATATTTAACTTTATAATTTCCAACTAAGGCGTCCATATTTGAAAATTACTTAAGCCATGACCTGCCAAAATAGGCTCCAAGAATGCTAGAGATCAAAATTCCAATACTACCTTGCCAGAAATAGACACTACACTGAGTTGCAGAATTGCTGCTAAAAATAACACTACCAAAAATAGAACTTACTATAAATGGCATATTGTTAAAAATAGTAAGTGACTTCAAACACATTTTGAGCACAAATCAGGCAGCCATCGCAACTTACTAAAATAGTAAGTCCAGAAAAGGTTGATGCAGATGCATGTCATACCATTGCAAAGCTCTCTAAAAACTCAGAAAGAATCCAGAAACCAATCTTGCATGCAAACCCTTGAATCCACAAAATAAGCCTCCTATAAAATATGAAACCCTAATTCTACCTCCGACTAGCCTATGGGCATCTGAAAATAGGCTAATAGTCATTGGAAAGTGTATGGTGTAGGAGCACAAAGTTCTAGTCCTTGAGTTAGGAAGGTTCAAGTTTGCGTTTTTGTGAGAATGGGTCATTTTAATGTAATAAGGCCATGCCAAGGAAATTTTAGTGCTATAGGGGTCATTTTTGTGTCAATTGAGTGATTAGAGAGTTTATAAAGCAATAAAGAGTTAAAAGGTGAAAAGTTGTCAAATTTGTAAGTTACAAAATTGTAACAAATTTGAATGACAACGGTTAGTTTTTTTGAAAATTTGTTGTTTGGTGGTTGAAGTCAGTTGAGGGATGGTAGTTGGTGTCCTTTTTGTTTAATAATTCCTCATATGTTCAAGTTTGAGGTTGGAGAAACTCTGTTTGAAATAAAATCAATAAAATTATATTGTTTCCATGCAATTTTCTGTGTTTTACCAAAAATTTTGAAGTTTCTTTGTACTATGTGGTTCCGTACAGAGTGACGGTGCTCTCTTTTTTATGGAAATTGGTATGAAATAGGGTTAGCATCATAACAAACTTGGTTTGAAGCAATTTCAATTGTTTTTGTGCATTTGAGAGGCAAATTTTTGAGGATTGGTCTGTATACCCTGTTTAAGGGTTTTGAGTGCTTAAAAATGTCATTCTAAGCCTTCCACCCACTGTATGATGTTGTAACTCGGTGGAAAGGATTAGTTAGGGTTAATAAACATGTTTGAATCATTTTATGTGTAGGGGAGGTTTGGATTATGATTTTTGTTGATGCCCTATATGGCATTTTGTGTGATTTTGAATGAAAAGGAGAGGTTGGAGAGGGAAAATGTGAGAAATACCTGAGGGTAGTCACTTTTTATGTTATTTTAAGATTGTGAAGGGTTATTCAAGGGTTTTTTATTTGGTGGTAAGGTCTAGTGAAGTATGGAAGTAGATTTTTCAATAAACCCTGGGGTAGATTGGGAAAAGAGAGGGTTTTGGAGTTTGGGGTGTTGCATGGCCTAAATTTCCCTAAGGACTATAAATTTTTTAGTTTCTCAAGTAGGTGAGTGTTTCCCAATTGAGTGTTGGGTTTTGTGAGGTGTTCCTAAGGTGGTTGCTTTGGAAATTAGGCCTAATTGGCCTTGAGGACAGCGTAGTTTGCATGATTTGTGAAAGTTGTTCCAAAGGAGTCCTAAATGAGTTTGTTGTATGTTAAAGAAGACTAAAATGGGTGTTTGAAATGATTATTTATTGTAGAGGTTGTTAAGGATTTTGGAAAGTCAAGTTGGGAAAATTGGGTCTACAGACATACAAGGGTGTCTAAGTGAGAAAGTGGGAAAATAAGCCAAGATTAAGTTTTTGAGTAGAAAAGTGATTTGAAATCCTTTGAATTGATAAATTGAGGGGTTTGTAAGCCTAGGCTTTAATCAGTGTACTGCTAAAAATGGGGACATTACAGAAAAACACAACGAGCACATAGGTTCCAAAGCTTAACCTAGTAGCTTTGATACCATGTGTAACATGCCCATTATTCTATAAAGTAACTTTCCTAAGTTTAACCTCAAGTAAATAGCTTAAGCATCTAATCAATATGAGCAATAAATTTTTTCTTTTCCAAAACTATAAAGATAGCATGCATATTAGAAATAAATATATTTCCAAACTTTTCCATTACATTATGTCAAAGTATTACAATTTTTCCAAAGTAATGATTACATAATTTATGTTAACATGATAACATTTCTCTTTTACAATCTGTCCATAGAAATGGATGCAAAATACACAAACAAGACTCTATAGAGTTACTGGAAATAGATGTACGAATGGTACAAGTTCCCTCCATCAAAAATTGGTCACCTACTGATGAGGAGAAGCATCACTCAAGCACTTTTCGGCCAACCTTGGACTAACTATAGTCCCCTGTATATCTATTAATCTGATAGATGGCCCTACCCTTCGATGAAGAGTCTGGTTTGATATCCTCATAATAAAAATTGACCTTTCCTGAGCATGGTGTTGTGTCCTACATATCTAGATTTGTCGCATAGTAAAGTTACAACCTACATATATGAAATTCCTCTACCTAGTATGCAAACTTGGATCATAGTGAATGACAGTGTAAACAATGGTAACTTACACTACTTTGGCCAAAGTATTCATCACCCAAGATTTAGAGTGGACGTCATTAAACTTCATCCACCTTCCCAATGAGATTTTCATTGACCATTCATACCTATGCATAGTCTATTCCCTTATGCCATGGAGTAACCTTAACTCTAGGAGTAACCTATAACCTGTATGTTAAATTACAACACTTCTATAAGTAAATCAAATTGACTCTAAGTCTTACTTGGTTAACCATTAGCTATGTAAGCTATTCCCCTAATATAGTACTTAATCACTCTGTAACCGCCTATTCCTTAATATGGAATATGTACAAACACTTCAAGAAAAATAGTTCCTTACTCTAAGTATATCAAGCAATCTTTCACTTGCATAAAAGACAAATAAATTTTCCCTAAAAAGCAATTGATCTAATTTTCCAAACATGACAAGAAAATTCCTGTAATTCTTTCAAACATAAAAAGTATAAGAGCATAAAAATATGTAATTCCCCAGATAAATCTTCTCCCTCTTCGCTAATTCTCACTCTCAAATTACTCTCACAACTCTCAAACTTCCTCAACTCAAAAAAATCAGATAAGAACAACTTAGAAATATCATAGTAAGAATACATATATGTCTGTCCCAAATGAGGTAGATAGCTCCGCTATTTATACACAAAAATCAACAACTAAAGGCTAGAAATAGGGTATTAGAAATGACACTTCTCAATGGTTCGACTCAGCAAGGTAAAGAAAAGGTGGAAGCTAAAATTGATGCATAGCAAGCACATAAACAACCATGGTGAATAAGTCACACTTCTCAAATGAATAGCAAGTAAGATAATGATTATATATATAATATATGTATATACATTTTCATGTATATATGTATATATATATGTACATTTATATATGTATACCTTAGTTCTCAGTTTGTATAATACATTATTCGATATATAAATATACATTCACATATTGTTGTATGTGTGCGTATATATATATATATATACATGTATGTGTTTAATCATATATATATTAATATACATGTATGGAAGCATCCTTTTCATCAATACATACATGTATGTTAATATATGTGTGTGTATGTATGTATGTATACATTCATATACTATATATATACCTCACCTTAATATTTAAGCACATATATTCACAATCATATCGATATACATATACACACAAAATGCATGTATATGTATATGTATATATGTGTGTGTGTGTGTCACCTTGTCCAATCGATATTCCCATGCATATGGGTAATCCATTCATGAGCATGTGTGGATATGTCTATCTACGTATACTCATGCACACATTTACTCATGTGTATGAGTTTACCGTCGACACATACACATATACATATGTATATCTATATATAGATATATATTATGTATATATGTCCCATTAATTAAATAGAAACACATAAGGAAGAACTCAACCATTACGAAGTTACTCAAAACTTAAACTCCTAGATAGAGACGTCAAAAACAAACCACAAGCAATGCTATAGGTAACTTACTCTTCCCCAAGCTATTATCCTGACTTAACCAAACTAGATGTGTGTGTGTGTGTGTGTGAAAACTCAATTTAGGTCTTTATCAAAGGTTACTAGACCAATTTTTTCTCCTTGAGTGATATTTCCCCTCTCTTCAAGAGGCTTGATTTAATTCTTGCATCCAACTTACACTTTGCAATAGTAGTTAGCATAAAACAATACATCATTTGCATCAAACATTTCACAATCAAAATCATTTCATAACATCAATTGGATCAACATTTATTCTTTATTTTTCCAAATCACATAAAGTATAAATACACTCATATAAAGCATTTTCACCCAACTAGGTAAAATTAAATAAGTAGTAACACAACATGGTGTAACAACACTTTGTTTGGTTGCTTAATCCATCAAGAAATTAGCTCAAGATAAATTGTCATTAATATTGCATGTTGAACAAGCTAAGATCCCACTAGTCTATTGAAAGGGTAACTTGGAGCTTACATTAGAATCATTCACATAACCATCACATTAATTATGGCATGTCATTTCTCATCCTTTATCACTTGAAGTATTTTTGAATTCATTCCCTTAAGATGGAAAATTATTTCTAGGTAGGAAAAACCCTTATGGAGTACTTTTAACATCAAATATGATCATTAAGGATGACCTCAGATGTGTAGGGAGGTAGGTGGGAGTGACCAGTACAAAAAAAGGGATTTTTATAGTTTTGGGGATTAGAGGTCAAGGATACCTCATAATTTGTGCTACTTACAAGGGATTGGGAATTTAGAGTAAGCCATACCTCATGGTTAAAGTAGATAAGGATATCTATGCATCACCATATGAAAGGATATGTGAAGGAATTTTTTAGGGAGTCATGGATCAAAGATGCCAAGGAATTCATCCCACAAGGCATGCAAATAAAAATATGTTTGAACTTGCAAACCCAATAAAACAACATAGAGAAATGTCTAGGATCAAGAGGCGAGGATAATAAGTAACTCATGCCAAAATTTCCACATTAGATATACTCTCACATATCCAACCTTGATAACATATATGAGAAGGAAACGTTGAAGTTTGGGGATCATGGATACCAAGGAATTGACACCATAAAGCATGTGGGTAAGGGGATGGTAAAAAATCCAAATTTTAAAGATAGCTTAGTATAAAGGATTAGGGAGTTGGGGTTTAGATGAAAAACATACAAAAAAGGGTAATATTGAGACACTAATAGAGGAAAGAGAAAGTGGAGGTTGGGGGAAGGATGCCAGAAGGGGAAACTTTGAAATACTAGTAGGAAAAGGGAACAAAGGTGAGGAACAAGTGAATATTGTTCTTAAATGGGAAAGTCTAATATCTCAACAAGAATAAAGGAAATGATGAAGTTGGAAGGAAATGCATACTAGGAAGGGAAACTATGAAACTCTAACATTGGTATTGTCCTTAGAAATTTAAACATAAAACACTCCACACTTTAAAAATTTGGGAATTTTGTAACCTCCAACATATGATAGGAACTTGGCAGATGAAAAGGGACAAAACTTAGAAAAAAATAATATATGGATACCCATACAAATATTTCTCGAATCATTTATATGTGATGTACAAAACAAGGCCTAAATACATAAAGGAATTGGGACTCAAGAAAAAAATAGCCTTATCAAATTGAGTCCCCATAGGATCTTGTTCCTCTTCCCAAAGAAATAAAGTTGGCTTGATGCAAGTGGGTGTACCAAACCAAATATGTAAAAAATGGTTCAATTGAAAAGTACACAACACATCATATTGCTAAGGGTTTTCTCAAGTTGAGGGCATTGACTATTTCAAGATCTTTTCTCTTATTTCCAAGATGGATTTCATTAATATTGTACTTTCTCTAGCTACATCATAAGGATGGTCATTTTTTAGATAGATGTGAAGAGTGTATTCTTTCATGGTGATCTTCATGAGGAGATTTACATGGAGAATCTTCCTAGGTTTTTTGTAAGACTCCTTTATTTAAAAGCTTCTTCCTTTATTGTATGTGTTGGGTCCCAAAACTGTTGCTCCACTTCCTAGAATGAAACTTCACTCATAGTTGTCATCATGCAATTGAAATTAAATCATCAACATAATGTATGTTTGAAGGAAAACTCTACAATCTAGTTGGTTTTATCTCCTACTCGTTGAGCTCAACTTAGAATCGAGAGGGTGTTCGCAAGAGTATACCTTAATTGTTATTGAAATCAAATAAAATGGACAACCAAAAATATTGATAGCCAAATCTAACTTGTTGAATTGCCCCCATACATTATCACTACAACAAGAATATATAGCTATCTCAAAATACCTATATAGATTATAAAAATGTGCGGGCATAACCTTCATGATATATATTAATTGTATATCTCTCTTGCTAATAAATCTTTGGTTATATTACGAGGTCATGGATGCACAACATTCAGTGTTTTATTCCTACATCACTAATAAATATTTTGATTTGTTTAAAATGATTTGAGATTGTTTTAGTGGACCAAAGACTTGTGCCTACTTGATTGGACTACAAAATCACATATAGTAAGAAGGAAAATAATGAAATAAATTATAGAAGAATTGATCTAGACACATGCGTCATTAAATAACAAGCATCATATACAAAGAATACTAAGTAATCCATAATTGAACTACATGAATCCATGCAAATTAAATAAATGGTTATTACAATGTAATATTTTAAAATGTTACCACATTTTCAAATGCCCAATACAATCATGTTAGCAAGTGTCACAAGAGAAAACTTTGAAAAGAGTAATGATTTCCCTAAAAAAATACAAAGATCTCAAAGACACTCTATATAATACCTGTGGAATTTTATCCTTCAACTACTCCTTTATATTTCTAAAATTAGACATGGCATGATTGAATCCCTAGATAAATCATTGCACCTACATAGTATCCGACCACCACCAAAAGAACCAACCCCCTTTTTAAAAATGACCAAAACTTACCAAATAACAATATTAGCGCTAAACCCTAATATAAAACACTACAACTCTATGAAATCAATGTTTTGAATTTATTCTTACCTAAACTAAACATCCTAGATTGAGAAAAAACCACTTGAGGTACAAAAGTAGCTAGGATGAGTAATGGAGAGTATAAAACGTTAATACAAGTAGATGGGAGAGCTCCCATGCATTAATGGAGGGTAGATAGGTGAATAAACATAATAACACCATTATATTTTGTGCTTAAAACCTTTTAGAAAGATACTAAATATAATTATATAGATTACCTTTTAAAATACTCTACATGATTCATTACATTGGTATTCCTTTTGAATATCTTAGGCCTATCACATTCCTCCAAGCTTGGATATTGGCCTATAAAAAAAAATCAATATTGTAGGTGGAAATTAGAACCATGTTAGCCCCAAGAGATGGTTTCTGAACCATCACAAACCATTGACAACACCATGTCTATTTTTTCTTTCCTTTTTTTCATATTGGTGACAAAACTTCCATTGGGAATCTTAATAGGTCGTAGAACTACTTCAGAGCTATGCCACTCAACACTCCACTCTTTCATCCTCTTATCAAATATTGATCAAGAACTTAAAAACTGGTGGAGGTTCCCAATCCCTCTAAGAGCTCTAACATATTCATTTCTTCCTTATTTTTCCCCCATGTTGGAGTTCACCACCCACAAGGAACTTATTGAAATATTTAGAATTAAGAGCCTCATCAAGGAGTGTATTCTTGTAAGTGTAATGATATAAAATTGCATCTAAGGGAAATTTCAATTTTAGCACTTTACCTAGCATTTATGACACCTAAATGCATTAATGGAGAAAACCCCATGGGTTGGAATTTCACAATTCTAACTCCATGTGGTCTATTGGTGAAGCAACAACAATTTGACAACCCCTTTCCTTAAAACTTATGCCTTGGAATCTGTGTGGCGCGTAGACGTATGCACGACACACTAGCATCTTGGTGGTTTTCTGAGTTTGAAATGAGGAATCTCAAGTCTTGGTTCTCGACACGTGTCTCTGTAGCCAACCTTCGGGTGTAATGGATCTTTTCCACCCTTACAAGCAACAAAAACCCTCCTTCACTCTCATTTTGTGGGTTCTTTAATTCATTGAAGGCTCTCTCTTCAACTTGAATTCAATTCTCAATCTCTTCTACTCTTGGAAACAACACTTCTATAATCTCAGCTCTGTCGGACTGAGGTCCCTCCAACACCCAAATCTCTCTAGCAAGCATTCAATTGTGCATCTGTGTGTTCAAGAGGGGGTTGAGGCTTGTTGGTAACACTCTCACTCTTTTCTATTTGTGGATAGATTATATCTCTTTGTTCATTTACTACTTGGTGGTGTGGGTTCTCCTCCTGAAGCGGGGATTGCTTTCACCACTCCCTTTTTCCATTTTGGTTACTCTCTCTCTATCTATCTGGCTATCCATGGAGGTGGGAACACCGAAGCGGGGGTTTGACTATGAAAAGACCCTATACAGCCCCAACATTTTTCCCCGTTTGTCTTGTGTGCAGGTTGTCAAAGCGGAGCTCTAAGTGAAGACTTTAACGTTTCATTGTTCGAAAGATCCCTCCTAGCTCTCTTTGTGCTTTCTTTTAGTTTCTACTCTTTATCTTGTCATCTTGTTTAATAGACCTTGGATCTGGGTTAGATCGTGAAGCTTTGGTATGTCCATTTGAGTCCTTGAGCCCTCTGTTTCTTAGGATGCCAGTGCATCATTTGAACTCTAGCACACTATGTTGGCATCCTGAATTTGCGTTGTAGTCCTTTTGTTGAGAGCTCCTTTGTCAGAGGCAAAAATCTAGAAGTTTTTCTCTTTCAGGTTTTGAAGCGATCTTTTGTGGTGATTAATCTAGATATACTTTCTTTGAAAATTTCTTCATTCATCTTATAGTGAGGTGGATAAGGGTAGTTCGTTCCTTGGGATTCTTTTGAGAATGAAGAGACTCATGTGCAAAAAATCCCCCTTATCTCATAATAAGAAACTCAAGGCTCATTAGTAACGTTTATCTTTGTCTACCTCTAAATTTTTGATGAAAATTTGGGCAAGTTAGGAACTTTGGGTGGTTATGAAACCATGCTAAATATGTGACACCTTGAAATGAATATCTTCTCCTTGTTGACAATTCAACCACCTTTGCGAACTTAGATTGATTCGATAACCGTAACAAAATTTTGATGCCCAACTATCTTTATTTTCTTTGTTGATACCTAATGTTGACACTAAAACCAATATTAGGAACTTGTGGTAGTTTTGGAACCACCACAAATTTCTAACAAACATTATGCTCTTCACTTTCTTCAAATATAAAAAATTCGTCGAGCTTTGAAAAGGTTATGAGAACCTTATCAACACTTGACATTAGTAAATCACCAACATTCCTTTGAATCACATTTCCTTTCATAATTAGCAAGGTTACAAAAATATTTTTAGGAGCCAACATGGGTTTTAGAACCTCTTCCAAGTGCCAATAACTTAACACTTGTAGCCTTCCCTAGATTTTTATGAAGCCAATCGACAATAGAACCCTTTTAGGAGCCTAGAGTCACTCATGAACTAGCCCAAATTATCAACAAAGATAAACAATTTCTAACACTTAAATTTTTGAATTGGGGTAAAAGACTATGAACAAGGGGTACAAGGCCAAAAAACAAAGGAGAGAGGATGTTAGGTATTTGAGGGGGGTTAGGAACTCAACCCCTAACCCCAACAACAAATGAATCTACCCTAAAACCAACACAAAAAACACAAAACAAAAATGCCAAAATAACAAAGAATTTTAAAGGAAAAAATAGAGACAAACAAAGGTATAAGGGAAAATGAGGACCCAATCATAACGATTTTATGAAAAAATTACAAAGCCCCAACAATATGTTCTCAAACAACCCCCCCTTGGGCTTAGTATTAGAAGATGGAGCTTCTTGCTTGCTTCTGACTTCATGCATTGCCATTTTTATCCTATATTTTATGATTACAAACATCGAGAGGATCTTTTGATTCTTGTGTTATATGTGGATGATTTGATTTTCACTAGGAGTTCCACTTCCAGGATCCAAATTTTCCAACAAGCATTGATGGTGGAGTTTTATGTGACCAATCTTGGTCTTTTCTATTTCTTCCTTGGTCTTCAAGTATACCAAAATCTTGAGGGGATCTTCATTTTTTAGAAGTACATTATTGACTTGTTTCAAAGGTTTGGCATGGCTGATTGTAAGAATACCCCCACATCGTTTTAATCAAATTTTGTACTATCTACTAGTTGTACTACTTGCATAGTTGTATTAATGATTGGTTTGTAGTCTTTTCTACTTGACATAGTCATCCTAATATTTCCTTTTTAGTTGGAATTATCTCTTATTTCCCTTAAGAGCCTAATGAGAGTCACTAAAAGGCAACAAAATGTATCTTAAGGTATATCTATCATTTGATCAAATTCACTATATATCAAGAGGTTTTCAGATTGTAGGCTTCACTCACTCAAATTGGGCTTGTGATGTTGATGATTGGAATTTTACTTCTTGTTTTCTTTTCTACCTTGGTTCTTGTTTGATTATATGGTCTTACAAGAAGTATAAACTATTGCATTATTATCAGTAAAGGCTAAGTATCAAGGTGCAATTTTTGAAAGCTAGGAGATTCTTTGGCTTCATCAATTGATGAATGAGTTTGGATTTCTTCTTGACCATACCACTAATCTTTGATGTGAAAATAAAAGTTCCATTCATATTTCATACAACCAAGTGGAGTATCAATAAACTAAGAATATCAAGATCCACATGCACTTCAATGTGTAGCTCATCCAAGACAAATTTATCAATTTGAAGTACTTGCTTGCTAAGGAGCAGGTTGCAAAAATCTTCACTAAGTCATTGGAATTGATTCACTATCTTAAATTATGATTGATGATTTAGGTGAAGTAACTTTTCTTAGCAGGTCTTCTAGAGTCATCCTTCATTCACTTTTTCAATTTTTTTCATCTTTTTATCTTTTGGAGTTTTTTTTTAAGGTTTTCTCCTTTTCTCCATTTGTGAAAGATTCTTGTACATGGTATCTTATCAAGTTTCTAAGACCCATTTTACATCTTCACATTTATTCATTCCTCCCTAAGTTTTACTTAAGGGGGGCATTGTGTGAATGTGGTTACTCCCTAACTATTTCCTTTATAGGACCTATTCGTGCATATAGGTTGTTAAATTTACTTGGGACACTTCTAGGGCACACTAAGCATAGTTATATTTGTATGTTGCATGTCATATGATTATGACACTTTCTATAATCATATTTTGTTCTATATTTAACCTTGCCTCTATAAGAAAGGCTTCATTTGTATATCACATATCTTGGATCTTGCATCCTATTGTATAATTGTAGCATTATTTAACAATATAACATTCTTTGTTGCTTCTTTCTTATGCATGGAAGATTATTTGGTGTTGAAAAATATTGCTACTCCTAGGAGTTTTTTGGTGGCTTCAACAATAACTAAAACCCTTTTCAATGTTAATTAGTGACCATTTGTACATGTGGAAGGGATTTGATTTTTTTTGGAAGTTTTCAATTGTCGTAAGTTCTTATACCTGATCCTTGTTTGGAACTTTGTATTAACTCCCTACAAGGTGATGATTGTATAGTTCAATTTTTAATTTTACTATTTCTCTTATATCCATTATCATATATGATTAAATTTTACTTATGTGATGCTTATTTTTTAAGCATATATTAGTTGGTGTATAGTGGTTTTCTCATAATTTTTCATCTAGTGTGTCAATGTTGGTAGCACTTTTTTTTTTTTATGATGCATGATAGTTTTTGCATTTCCTTTCAGTAAGTTTACTTATCATGAAGAAGTGTGTTGTGTGTAAGAGACATAGTCCCTACCATTATGGGAAGGAGTTTGATCACTATTTAGATGATATCTTTCACTACCATGATGTCATTTCCTTAAGTTTAGTCAAAAGCATTCTTGGACAAAAATATGTGGAAGATAACAAGTTATTTAGGTCATGAGAATAAGAATATAATGTTACCCATGCTCCATCTAGTTTGGATATAGAAAAGATAAGAATTCATTCATATATTTTAGTTTTCTACTTTAGCAATCTATATGGTAGTACTTTAATCTATCTAGATTACTAGCAATGGAACCAAGATTTTAAATATAGATTTTAAAAGGGTTAAATATATCACTCTATAATAAAGACACATTTGAACAACTCAAAGACCATATAGAGGAAGCAAATAATATTGTATAAAGATTAACAAATTTGATCAAATAATATATAGTATTAATGAGTCATTAGAAAAAGGGTGTAGAAGTAGGGGCGCTCTATCATTCAAAAAATTGACTCGCGTGTCTCAACTAGAATATAATTTATCTAATCTAAAATAATATTTAATCATGTATTTGAGGAATTACTAACCTCATTAAAAAAATAAAAGCCTCTAACTTTTAGTGCAAAATATTTAGATAATGTGGTGAGTAAAATGTGGGATTATAAAAAGAGAAAATTTTAAGTTGGAATTTACAAAAAGACAAGAAGAGTGCAAAGGAGAAGGAAATAGAAATCATGTCCAAGGACCTTGCTATGGATATTGAAGATGAAGATAAATGAAAAATACACAAAACACAAGGATAAAATGCATAAACATAATTTTACCTTAATCCTTTACCTTTTCTCACCTCAAGATTGAGTTGAAGTAGATGCACCCATGTCTACTTGATTTTCTCCTTTGATGGATACAATGTTGATTTCTCTCACAACAATATAACCTTGTCAAGATGGGAGGATTATAGTTATTTCAAATATATAACTCTAAGCATGAATGAACCAATCAAAATGGAGGATAGAGGATTCAATTTATAGATTTTTGGATGATAAAATGGAGGGTCTAGATTAAAGGAGAGGGTGGAGTTTCTTGTACCCAAAACAAATTGTTTGCTTCATTAAGGAATTTTGATTAAAATGGTCTAATCCTTGTAAAATTATCGTCAAAAGTTAGTTTTGGGAAAATGAAGTATGGTATTTTTGTTGGTTTACTTTCTAGAAGATACTGGCAAAATTTGAAACTTTTGAAAATTAGAGTTTTTGGGCCCCTATTTTTAGGAAAAACCCTAAAAAATAGGATCTTGCTAGAATTGACTAAAAATTATTTTGATTGGCTTATTTCACTTCACAATCACAGTGGTAAAGTTGGAATCAAGAAAAAGTTAGTTTACGTCTAGTGGGTTTTTTTCACTTTTTCAAGAGAAAAGTTAAGACCTCTAAGGTCAACAATGGTAGATGGCTAGATACCAAGTGCCAAAATCTAAGCTTAAAACAATCCAATGAGATTCTATGGCTAGAAATGTTCAAAATGATGCTTCATCATAGAGGGGATTTTTTTTGAGGAGAAAATCATCAAAAAATTTCTCTCTGGAAATAGAAGCGCCCTTGGAGGCCAGGGCCACCCTCGGATTCAGAGGCTAAGATCATCTTTTCAAGGTTTGTCACTTCCAAGAAGAATTCTCCAAAATCTTGTTAGCTTCGCGATGAGCGTACCAGCTAGTCCAAAAGATTTATCTAGCACCTGAAATTGGAGATTGAATGAAGAATGAGGGAGATGAAATTGGTCAAATTTTGACTAATACTAGAGCATAAAAGCACCCCTGGAGGCCAGGGGCGCCCAAACTTTTGAGGTACCATATGTAAATTTTTGACAAATGACATCCAAGATGTTTGTCTTAGACTTGATTAGGCTTTGCAACGAATCCGTTAGTAGGTTAATCTGAGTTTCCAAAAAATTGAAATCAGGAGTCAAATAGAAGGATAAAAGTCATTCTCAAATATCAGTTCAGAGCATAAAAGTGCCCCTAGAGGCCAAGGGCGCCTAGGGTTTTGAGCTCTCAAATGCATTTGTTAGGGTTTGCTTAAATATTCATCATGCCTGAGATGTTTCAAGCTTTCAATTGCATATCTCAACTGGATTAGAAGACTGGTTAGTAGCCGACAGTCAGAGATTGAATGAATATTCAACAAGTTGAAAAAATGGTTTTGAAATAAAAGTGCCCCTAGAGGCCAAGGGCACCCAAGTTTTTGACCTATCAAATGATGTTCTTAGGGATTATGCTCTCAAGAAGATCATGTCCAGAATTGAGCCAACTCCATAGTGGACCTATCAGCTAGCTTTGGAGATTTGTCAAGTGTTAGGAAAATTAGGATGAAGAGAGGTGGAAATCAAGTTCAAAATGATTAAAATGCATGAAAATTTGACTAAGTCTAGTGAGAAAAAGCGCCCCTGGAGGCTAGGGGTGCCCAAAATTTTGGTGGCTGAGAAGTCAGAATTAGGGTTTGCAACCTCAAGAAGCTCCTTGTTAGTTTTGATCCTACTCTTCAATGAGATTGTCAGCCAGTCTACTGGATTCCTTAGTCATTCAAAATTAGTGATCAAACATGGGCTTCGGTGACGTTTGCACAGGCTTAAAATAGAAAATTTCAAAAAAGTTTCTAAGTTTGGAGAGTTGGTACCTAAATTCAAACTTTAAAATTTGAAACTAAAGTGCATTGACCACCTTATAATGGAGGGGTTTTTGAACTCAACTTAAAATAATATTAAAACTTCAGTCTCACCTACAAGCCGACTTGCAAATGACTTAATTTTTCTTGTATGTGACAAATTTCTCTGTGCATGTTGGATGGCACCCATTTTAGGGTTCTATTTTCATTCAGTTAACTAAATTAAGGTCTAATAATATTATTGTGTCCTAAATTTAGGGTTTTGCATGCTAGGTGATGCCTTAATTCATGAAATTTATTTATTAAGGAATTTGGGTGTCCATTATTTTCATCATAGGTTGAAGGCAAACACATATTTTCTCATGCAAGCAAGATTTGAAGGCACTACATGTAATATTTTTTAGTGTTCTTCATAGTTTCAAGTCCAGATTGCTCAGAGGGATTATTTTCCAGACTTCATCTTTTGAGCACATGCATATTAGACTTCATAAAACTTCATTCAAGGCATAGACGTCATTCTACAAAGGTAGAATATAATTTCTATTTTCTCTCTCTCAAATTCTTCTATCCTTGTCTTAGGTTTTCTCTCACATGTCAAAGTAAACGCCATCTTTTTAGAATTTGGTTACCTGAGTTCACTTAGCACAGCATTGGCAGCAAAACCCATGTTCCATAATTTTTTGAGAAAATTGCCCCGCTACTTCTCATTTTGAAGTACTGTGCTTTTTTTTTAATATTCTTTTGCATGTCAGTGAAAAAGTCAATTTTTTGAAAAACGAAGAATCTGGGTATGATCAGCTCATTGGTGCCTACAAAACCCATATGCCAGTTTTTCTCGGGGAAAATTGCCCTTGGTGCCCCTATAGCCCCTGTAGCTTCAATATGAAAAGTCTTTGCATGCCTTAGTAAAACTCATTTTTTCAAGTTTCTGACAAGTTGGGTTGGCTTAGAATTTCATTCTCAACGAAACCCACATTTATAAAAATTTCCTCAAAAATATCACCTCAACTGGCTATTTTTAGCCTCATCGAGAGCCATTTTTAGCCTTTTCTAAAGTATGCCCAAACATATCCGACTTTATAGTCAAAAGTCTAGTTTTTCAAAATTCAATTCAATCCAATTGAATACAAGACCAAATTGGTCTTAGTTCATGACTTTTTGAAAACTTTTGACACTAACTTGGGTCACATTTATTTAGTGATTAAATTGAGCATATTGGAAGGCATTGATAGTACGAAATTCAAGCATCTTGATCACTTTGGATTCCTGGCAGCAGCCTCTATTCCCATCACGGTGTTAGATCTTGAGTTTGTCATTGTGACAAGATATGGTAGGTGGATAAGGAAAGATCTCAGAGGAAGGTCACTCAAAGGTCACTTAAAGAACAAAAAACCAACTTGTTGAAGAAGCTTGGGTGTGGAGAATTCAAATATGAGATTGCTATCCTAATTACCTTATTCAACCAGGTTACAGGTCAAGAAGAAGCTCATGTATTTCAGCCATGTATGTTTTATGTCATCTCCTAGATTATCAATAATAAAGAGCACTTTGATTGGGCTACATTGATCAATGAAGTTCTTCACTAGTAGATCACAAGATTTCTTAAGATCCATGACTTTCATATGGTTTCTTATCTCATCTATTTAATTGCATTGCAAGGCAATTTTAGAACTTTGAAATCCATTGGAACTCTTGGTGTTCAATGTGTGCATTAATACTTCCCCCATTTGGAGTTCTCAAAAGTTGAATAGGATTTCAAGCAGGTGAATGATCATTTCTTGATGAAGACAGTCAAAGACCTTGATAATGAGATGCACATAAGGATTTCATCAAATGCCAAATCAACAATGGAGAATTGGGTAGATTGGTTTATCTAATTTCCCACATTCACCTATATTCGAGTGTATTGTTACTTGGGAGAGCCTTTGATGCTACCAAGATACTCATTTGATAAGGTCTTGTTCATGGAGTTCTTGAGATAGGTTCATGAGGTTCATACTTTTCTTCATAATCGACATAAGAAGGCATTCACTTTTCCATGTGGATTGGGCATACACAAATGCAAATCAATAGCCAATTGAAAGTTGATGAGCAATGGGTTGTCAAAACTCCATCTTAGGTACCTTAGAGAAAATCACTCTTATGATCCTTTGAATATCTTTGCAACTCAGTTGGAGTGAAATCATTCACATAGGCCAGCACTTGAAGACTTTTGGGTCCATTGTGAGGACGAATCTGAAGTACACAGGCGTCACTATTGTAGACTCACTCTTCCTTAGCTTACTAATTTCTTATTAGAAGACATTTAAGGTTTGTTGGATGATGACAGAGAGGTTTTACTTAGTACATTCATCAAGGATCAAGTTTCTCACCAGCCGCTTCAACAACCGGATTGGTACACCAGAGAGAGTACTTTAGTTGAGGATCTATCAAGAGGTGTTGTCAAGACCAACATGCATTTCTTGGACAATAAGAGGAGGCCGAAGGTAGTTCTAATTGTAGAGCCACCAGTGGTGTTTTCTTGACTACCTTCTACATCAAGGTCAAGACCTAGAGTTAAGGCCATAATGCATCCACCTGAAGGTGTCAAGGTTAGTGGAAAGACAAAGAGAGGAAGCACAAATCAATGAGTACAGATCGAGAAGGTGCCAGAAGTTCCAATAGATCTAATAGTACAAGTTGAAGTCAGATCTTCATCTCTGGATTTTCCATTTTCTCCTTAGTCACCTCCCATTCAGATTGATTTAGAGCCATAATCACCAATTCGTGAAACCTCAGTGCCAATTAATTCACCAGGAGTCAACATAGCTACAGTTGTTTCTCCCAAAGAAGTTAGCATTGATCACTCATGTTGGCTTGAGAATACATTGGGTAGAAGGAGGTGAAAGCCTTCCTATTAGCTAAATATTTCTGAGTTTGGAAATGTCTATCAAGACACATCAAACAAGAAGATCAAGAAATAGGTACACATAGCAAAGAACCCTTCTGCAGAGATTGTTGTTGAGGTCGCCACACCACTGGAGGGCAAGAGATTGGATGAGGTTGAAGTTGGTGATTTCACCTTCATCAAAGATAACCTTTGTAGAAGCACTTGACACATGGACATGAGCCTCTTTAAGGTTGTTGCAAGTAATCTTGAAGAGCAGGTGATGAAGGACAGAGAAGACAAAGCAACCCTCAAGGCTGAAAATAAATAGCTGCAACAATACATCTCAATTCTTCTTCATGGGACCTCAAACGTTGCGGATATTCTTCCCCAGCTTCTAGAAACACTTGCATATCAACAAATGTTGGGTCAATTATTCAATCATGGAAATATTTTAGAGGACTGGGTCAAATATTTCATTGTTGCAAGCAAATACCTTCTTGCAGAGTTGTATCAGTTGAGGTACAATGCTCATGATCTTCGTCAAGGAATCCAACAGCTTGAGTTGAATATGATCGAGGAAAAACCAAGATATTTGATCCTCATTTCTCATTTGTAAGTTGCATACGATGTCATTTTAACAAATGAAGATAAATGAAAGTTTTTTCTTGGAGAGAACAACACCTTTTCAAAGTAAAAACCTATGAAAGAGTGTCTAAAAAGTTGGTTGGAATCAAAGAAGATGTTGTTGGTGCTCTGAAGCTCATAAGCGGATTTGTCACCCAAATCCCATGACATTATCTTTGTGAAGATGGTGCCTACATTGATCTCGATGTTGTGCAAACTGAATTTTGAAGTTTGGTTCATGACGGTCTTGATGGTGATCATGTGGCATCCAAGAATGATCAAGGATGGGGAGAAGGCATTGAGCAGATAGTCTGTCATTTTGGATAGCATCAAAGTGCCTGAAGATGATGCAGTTAATCATTTCCTAGAGGAGATCATTGCTCACGATGGCTTAGAGTGAATAGTCAGCTACATACTATGATTTTCCCAAGGATAGAGTCACAAGCAATAGTCAACTCAACATCACTCTTGAGTTCTGATTGTTGATTTCATGTATGTTTATCTCTTCCTTGGGGATATCTTTGGAGGAGGTCAAACTTTTAGTTAGGATCTAGTTAACTAATGTTAGTTACCAATTGAATCTCATATCAAATTAGGACTTGCGTGTTGCAAGGTCCATTTAGTTTAGTTTAGAATCGATTAACTGATGTAGTTTTTCTAGTTAACTATTAGGTTACATACACTTAGACTTAAGAATAAACTCTTGCATGCTTGCAAGACTAATGTTAACTCAAGGATATTTTAGGGTTCCCTAATCCTTTGAGGTTCTATAAATATGAGCACCTTGCTCATTGTATTTCAACTTTTGATGTGATAACAAATTGTTGTGCCCACCTTGCCGTGCAATATTGCTATTCTGTATTGGTTCACTTAGTTAAATATAAATTTGTTTTTATTGTTTATTATATGTGTGTCTCATTATGAAATTTTTTGTCCCAGATTTATTCTTGTTGTTTTAATAATATTTCACACATATCTACACCTTGGATAGAGTATTTTACCTTAGGAATTTAGAGATAGAGATTATCGTTTGATGTCATTTCTAGTAATCTTGTTTTTGGCCTACACCTCGAATAGAGTATTTTACCTCCTTGGGAATCTTGAGATCAAGCTTTCCATTTAATGTTTGTTTCCAGTAACCTACTTTCAGCCTACACCTTCGATAGAGTATTCTACCTCCTTGGGAATCCTGAGAACTAGTTTACCATTTGATGTTGTCTCTAATAACCTTTATTTCAATCTACACCTCTGATAGAGTATTTTACCTCCTTGGGAATCCTGAGATAGAGTTTATTGTATACCATTCCCACTTGCTCCTAATTCCTCTTGCTCTATTTTTCTAGAGTAGATAAGATAGTTTTATCCTTAGCCTAGTTGTAGTTAAGATATGTGGAAACTAGAGAAAAACTTAGTTGCAATGTTCTTGGTTTCATAACCTTGTGCCTCTATCAGCTAAGTAAAAATATAGGAATTTAGAATACTTTAATTTTTATGCATATCAACAAAAGAGGGAGCTTCCCCTCCTAATTTGAAGAGCAGTTAATACTGTGCATAGTTGTCCATTGCCAATATGCACTCCAGAGGTTTGAATTATAATGCCAACATTTTTCTAGAGCCCATTGTGGGGCATGAGGCAAGAAAATATTAATGTTTTTATGTCATGGGAATGATCATTTGGCATCCTACTACTCCAATTCAACAACCAAGACTTACTTCAGCCATCATATAGCTAAATTTTGTATTGATTCAAGGGGAGCAATCAGATATCATCATGTGAAGTTTCATCTTTGACAACCATACATCATCTACTTAGTGGAGGAACACAACTACTACTCTGGACAAAGAAGAAGAAAGGGTGGATCTTGCAGTCGGAAGGCCAGTTTTACCACCACCTGCATGGAAATAATTCGTCCTGGCTTACCAAGTATCACAAGGAGGAGAAATAATCCTCTCTTTCAAGAAGAGTCAAGCTTTCAAGAGGTTCCTGATCATTTCCAAGAAGAATCTCTAGTCCCAGTTGAAGCAATGGGTGACAACAACAATAACAACAACAACAACCGAAATGCAAGGAATGCTAAACGTCCAACCCCATTACGTTGGGGTGACAATATTGAACCATTAGCCTTGCAAGGACACCATGAGCTGCCTAAAGGATCATGAAAGCACTTCCCAAGGTTTCATGACAGTAGGGCTCGTCACTTTGATGATCATATCTTAGCATTCACAGCGGCTTGCTCCATTTTGCATGTTTCACACGAAGATATCATCATTCGTCTCTTTTTTGAGACTCTTGAGGTGAATGTTGCAGACTGGTTCAATCATCTAGAACCAGGTATTAGACAAGTTGGGCAGTCATGAGAAAAAAATTCTTGGCAAGATTCAAGCCCGCCGAGGACATTCATCAATTATTTGTGTGACTCTCAAACTCAAAGATGGAGTCACATGAACCGATGAGGGAGTTTGTGGCAAGGTTTAACCTCTTAGTCACATGCCTCTCCCATACACTTAATCCATCTGATGATATTTTGATGAGTAGCTTCATCAACACTCTCCCATCAAAAATAGCCTTTTTATTGAAGTCAAGCTATGAAGTGGATTTACAGCTTACACAAGAAGAAGCTATTAATCTTGAAGACAATATGATCACGACCGGGAAGATGAAGAATGACACAATTAGACCAATTTTTCAAGCATCTATAGATCCACTACTATAGAAAGTAGCCAATGCGGTGACTATCCTCAAAATACATTCACCCCCTCAAGGGAAACAAGCACTACCTGCACCACCACCGTATCAACCTCAACAACCATACCAGTCAAAGAGGAATAATTTTCAACCATTCAACAACTACAAGCCAAGGTTTCCACCAAAACAACCAAGACAACCTGTTGATACTAAGAAGTCTACAACTTTTTTCTCTTTCGATGACACTAATGCACATATCGGATCCACATGTCAGGAGAATTTATGGATGAACCAAATCATGGGATTTTCTAACGTTGTTCCAAGTACAGGTTTCATGCCTTCACCAAGTGCAAATGTTGTCTCACCACAAACAAAAAACTTTGATGGTGACTCTGCAATAGGATATTTCGACAGAGAACTTGTTAATGAAGAAGAAGAAGAAGAATACCATCAGTACTCTCTTGTGGTAAATCATGAAAACATTTCATTTTATGTATTTACATGTGCCCAACAATTCAAAGCACAGAAAGAAGAAGAGGAAAGGTGGAAAAAAAATGAGAAGGGAAAATAAGTGCTTTCCACTTCTAATCCCAAGTCTTCATAAGAGAACACTATGCTGGTTGCTCAAGATTCGCCTTCAACAAACTTTGACATTGTGTCTTCCATGATGAAGACGAAGGTAGAAATTTCACAATTGGAGTATCTTCAGGATCATCCTAAGCAATTGGATTAGATCCTCAAGGTCATAAAGAAGAAAGCTACAATCCAGCCTACATTGCTTGAGTCGTCTATACCAGCGGAAGACAAGTCGAAACCATTTTATATATCTTTGTATATAAGAGGTTTCAAACTCAACAATTGTATCATAGAATCAAGAGCTTCAGAAAATATCATGCCCTTACAAATCATGAATGCATTGGGACTCTTGTGCACCAAAAATCACAAGTGTTACTCACTTGAATCAAAGCAGGTGTCATTGGTTGGTCAACTAAAGGATGCACAAGTAAGGTTGGCATCTTGTCTAGAAAAGAAGATTAATTATGATGACCATCTTAGAAGTTGATATTCCAACCAGTTATGGGATGTTACTTAGTAGAATCTTCTGTAAAGACTTGAGAGGAAAAATTAGTTGGATTGGTTGTTCATGACAATCCCATTGAAGAAAGGTAATTTCAAGCTGGAACCAAAGGCTAAGTCAAGATTTACGGTGGTAAAGTCCGAGGACCCCCAAGCACAAGTGTTATATCAAGACACGGGTCCAAGCACATATGCTATGATGTCCGAGGTAACGAAAGAAATTCAAAATTTTGCACTCTCCACAAACACATCAACTAAAGATTTAAGAATGTGGACAATGAAATTTTACGGAAGTTGTTCAACATTAGGTTCAGGAGCAGGAATTGTCATCACTTCTCCTGAAGGTTGTATGTATCCTTTTGCATACTAGTTGCAATTTGAATGCACCAACAACATAGTGGAATACGAGGCACTTTTAATAGGTCTCAAAAAAGCAAAGGATATGGGGATCAAACTACTTAGAGTTAAAGGAGACGTAGATTTAATCTTTAAGAAGATCAAAGATCAATTCCAAGTTAGAAAAGATCACCTTCAATCCTACAAAAAGAGGGTGTGGAATGCCATCAATTGGTTTGAGGTGTTCAACATCAAATATATTCCACGCACAAACAATAGCAAAGCCAATGCCCTCGCGGTATCAATTGCTTTATTCATATTGCATTCTAACTTTCGTTAGAATACCTTCACTATTGAGCTAATTTATAGGCTAGTTGTTCTAGATAATTCCAACAACTGGTAGGTCTTTGATGACAATGATGACTTTGAAGATTTTCTCATCATGGGAGACAGTTACAAAGAGTTATTCTTTGAAGGTAGTTTTGCTCCTTTTAAAGAATCATTCACATAAGACTCTAAAGTTATAGACTTTGGGATCATTTAATTGAGAGGAAATCAAATTCCCAAGGGTTTTGTTTCTTTAGAGAACATTTTTGACAGGCATGATAGATACATTCAAGATCAAAATAATTCAGGAGATAATACTTCTTTTGAGCATTATCAAGTGAACATTGGCATTGAAGACAAGCCTCAACTTATTAATTTAGGCAAGTGTTGTACTCTAGAATAAAGTGAGAAGTTTATCTCCCTTTTCAAATAATACAAAGATGTTTTTGCCTGGTCTTACAAAGACTTGAAAGTATTCACACTTGTTGAATTTTCTCACACAATTCCTTTGAAGTTTGATGTCAAGCATTTCAGGAAAAAGAAAAGACATTATAATCCATGGATCCAAGACACTATCTATGCGGAGATTCAGAAAATGGTGGACTCAAAGATCATTTTTCCAATACATCATTCCACCTGGGTGTCAAACATAGTTCCTGTGTGCAAAAAGAACGGTGAAATCAGAATTTGTGTGGATTTTAGGAATTTGAATCAATCATCCCTAAAAGAAAATTACCCCTTACTGATCATGGAGCACACTTTATAGATGGTCACCGATTTGGAAATGCTATCACTTCTTGATGGTTTTTTTGGATACAATCATATTGCAGTGGCAGAAGAGGATCATATCAAAATAGATTTCACCACCCCATGGGGTACGTTTTCTTATGAGAGGATTTCTTTCAACTTCATCAACGTCGGTGCAACTTTTCAAAGAGCCATGGATCTGGCTTTTGGGGATCTTAAAAATAAAATAATAGTCATCTACCTTGACGACCTTACCATTTTTTCAAATAAGCAGCAAGATCACTTTTCACATCTCGTGAAAGTGTTTGAAAGATGTAGGTACCACAAGATCTCATTAAATCCTAAGAAGTCTATCTTTGCGGTGACGAAGGGCAAGTTACTTGGCCATATCATTTCCAAAGAGGGAACTAGGATTGACCTGAATCAGGTGGATTTAGATAAGAACCTGTCTCTTCCAAAAAATAAAACACAAGTACATTCCTTTTTGGGTAAAGTCAACTTTATTAGAAGGTTTGTACCTGATTTCTCAGAGCTAGCAAAGGAGATATCAGCCATGATGAAAATGTCCTCTTTCATATGGATAGAAGAAGGCAAGCAAGCTTTCTCCAAAATAAAAGAAGCCATTCCTAATGCACTAGTGTTGGTCCGTCCTAACTTTGACAAGGATTTCATCCTTTATTTTTATGCATCAGAGCACACTCTTTCTGCCATATTAACACAGAAGTTAAATGAAGAAGGAGAATCTCTGATAGCTTTCATGAGTAGCAGCTTTAAGGATACTAATTCATGTTACTCTCAAATTGAGAAGAATGTGTATGTTGTCGTCAAAGCTATTAAAAACTTTAGATTCTATATTTTGAATTCCCACACAATGGTGTTTGTCACTGATCCAACAGTAAAAAGTGTGTTGACTCAACAGGAGATGGGCACGAAAAAAGGAAATTGGATTGCTAAAGTTCAAGAATATGATCTGGAGATCAAGTCGACCAAGCTCATTTGTGGGAAAGGTCTTTGTCAATTATTGGCAAAAGATGGAGATCAAAAGTACCAAGGCAATGGAAAAATTGAACCTAAACCTGAAATTGAAGAGGACCTTCCTTTGGTCCTACTAGTTGATTCTACAAAAGAATGGTACATTGCTCTATGGTATTATTCAACTTATAGAGAATGTCCACGTCACATGGACAAACAACAAAAGAAAACCTTGAAGCTGAAAGCACAAAACTTTGTGCTTATCAATAACATTCTATACAAGTGTGGCCTTCACAAAACATTTCTATTATGCATCGATAGGGGGAAACAACATAGATTGTTGGAGGCATTTCATAGTGAAGCGTGCGGTGGTCACTTCTCATCAAGAGTCACTGCATTCAAGATCTTGCAAGCACAATTCTATTGGAAGACTATGTTTCATAATGCATATGAATGGGTGTACAAGTGTTAGATGTGTCAGCAATTTGTTGGCAAAGTCAAATTAGCATCCCTTCCTCTCAGGCCATTAATCATTGATGCTCTATTTCAACAATGGGGTATGGATTTTGTAGGTCCCATCAACCCATGTTCCAGCAAGGGGCATGTCTATGTCCTTACAATAATAGATTATTTCACAAAATCGGTTGAGGCCATTCCTACCAAGCAAGCTACCTTAGAAGTCATTTGTGACTTTTTGAAGGAAAACATCATCTCATGCTTCGGGGTGCCTCGCAAGATTGTTACTAACAACATAACTTGTTTCTCATCAAAGGAACTCCTAGATTTTTTTTTTTATCACGACATCACATTGTCACATGTGTTAGATTATTACCCTTAAGGTAATGGATAAGAAAAATCTTCAAACAAGAATATAGTCACAATTGTGCGTAAGTTAGTTGACTCAAATGAGCAAGCTTGACACAAGAAGTTATATGAGGCTCTTAGGGCTAATAGAATCACTCCCAAAAGATCCATTGACACTGCACCTTTTACTCTTTTGTATGGTACAAAAGCAATGCTACCCATCACACTAGAGCTATCCGCTTTACAACTGGAATCTGCAGTGGAGGATGAAGAATTTAAAGATCCAATTGAGAAGCGAATTTTATACCTGATGAAATAAGAGGAAGAAAGGTGGAGGTTGTCAACAGAATCACTCAACATCAAGAGCGAGTGAATATCTTTGATAAGAAGGCTTGGCAGTGAGACTTCAAGGTTGGAGATCAGGTCCTACTATGGGACAAAACACATGAGCCCAAAGGAATGCACAAAAATTTTGATTCCTTGTGACTAGGGCCATTCAAGATCCATGATTCCACAGGAGAGAACACTTACATTCTCTCGCATTCAGATGGAAGGCTTTTCCCGCTACCATACAGTGGGCAATATCTCAAACACTTCATCCCTTTAGGGGAGGAGTAAATTTTTTGTAAATATTTTTATTTATGCTTTTCGTTATGTCGTAATGTGTTTCCCCATTCCATAATGTTTCGTCGTGTTTTAGGTGATTTAAGTTTCGTCCTATTTTAGGTGATTTTAGGAAAGTTTTTAAATTCTTAGGTGATTAGGAAAGTCTTGACTCCAATGCCCAACTAATATCACACTAGTATACATTTAAAACTTAGAGATTCTCGATTCTCCTATGCCGTAAGTATCCAACATGGTCACCAGACGAAGCCTAAAATTGTACCCAAAATAATTTTTTTGCTTAATTAAGGCATTTTCATTAAAATGGTCTAGTCCTTGTAAAATTGTTGTCAAAAGTCAGTTTTTGGGCAAACGAAGTATGGGATTTTTGTCAGCTTACTATCTAGAAGATACTGGCAAAAATTGAAAATTTTGAAAATTACGGTTTTCAGCCCCTATTTTTAGGAAAAACCCTAAAAATAGGATCTTTCTAGAATTGACTAAAAATTATTTTGATTGGCTTATTTCACTTCATGATCACAGTAGTGAAGTCAGAATCAAGAAAAAGTCAGTTTAAGTCTGGTGGATTATTTTCACTTTTTCAGAAGAAAAGTTAGGACCTCTGAGGTCAGCAATGGCAGATGGTCAGATACCAAGTGTTGAAATCTAAGCTTAAAACAATCCAGCGAAGATTTTATGGTGAGAAATGTTCAAAATGATGTTTCATAATGGAGGGGATTTTTGTTGAGGAGAAATCATCAAAAAATTTCTAACTCTAGAAATAAAAGCACCCTTGGAGGCCAGGGACGCCCTAGGATTCAAAGGCTTAGATCATCTTTTCAAGGTTTTACACTTCCAAGAAAACTTCTCTAGAATCCTGTTAGCTTCGCGATGAGCCTACCAGCCAGTCCAAAAGATCTATCTAGCACCTAAAAATGGAGATTGAATGAAGAACAAGGGAGATGAAAGTGGTCAAATTTTGACTAACACTGGAGCAGAAAAGTGTCCCTAGAGGCTAGGGCACCCAAACTTTTGAGGTACCAGATGTAACTTTTTCAACAAATCAAATCCAAGATGTTTGTCTCAGGCTTGATCAAGGTTCACAATGAATCTATCAGCGGGTTAATCTGAGTTGTCAAACTACTAGAATCAGGAGTCAAATAGAAGGATAAAAGTCATTCTCAAATATCAACTTAGAGCATAAAAGTGCCCCTGGAGGCCAGGGGCACCTAGGGTTTTGAAATATTAGTTTAGAGTATAAAAGCATCCCTGGAGGCTAGGGGCACCTAGGTTTTTGAGACCTCAAATGCAATTGTTAGGGTTTTCCTAAATATTCATCTTGTTTGGGATGTTTTAAGCTTTCAATTGCATATCTCAATCGGGTTAGAAGACTGGTTAGTAGTCTGTAGCTGGAGATTGAACGAAGATTCACCAAGTTGCAAAAATGGTTGTCTGGAAATAAAAGCACCCCTGGAGGCCAAGTGCGCCCAATTTTTTCACCTGTCAAATGATGTTTTTAGGGATTATGCCCTCCAAAAGATCATGTCCAGAATTGAGCCAACTCTGCAATGGACCTGTCAGCCAGCTTTGGAGATTTTTCAATTGTCGAGAAAAGAACGATGAAGGGAGGTGGAAATCAAGTTCAAAATGATTAAAATTCATGAAAATTTGACTAAGTCTAGTGGGAAAAAGTGCCTCTAGAGGCCAAAGGTGCCCAAAATTTTGGTGACTCTGAAGTCAAAATTAGGGTTTGCAACCTCAAGAAGCTCCTTGTCATTTTTTATCATGCTCTTCAACAAGACTATCAACTAGTCTACTAGATTCCTCAGTCATTCAAAATCAGTGATCAAACATAGGCTTCAGTGATGTTTGCAAAGGCTTAAAATGGAAATTTTCAAAAAAGTTTCTAATTCTGAAGAGTTGGCACCTAAATTCAAACTTTGAATTTTGAAACTGAAGTGCATTGGCCGCCCTATAATGGAGGGGTTTCTGAACTCAACTTAAAATAATATTAAAACTCTAGTCTCACCTACAAGTTGACTTGCAAATGAATTTATTTTTCTTGCATGTGGCAAATTTCTTTGTGCATGTTGGGTGGCACCCATTTTAGGGTTTTATTTTCATTCAGTTAACTAAATTGAGGTCCAATAAGATTATTCGTCCTAAATTTTGGGTTTTGCATGTTGGGTGATGCCTTAATTCATGAAAGTTATTTATTAAGGCATTTGGGCATCCATTATTTTCACTCCCAGAAGAGCCATTGACACTTCACCTTTTACTCTTTTGTATGGTATAGAAGCAGTGCTATCCATCACACTAGAGCTATCCACTTTACAACTAGAATCTACAGTGGAGGATGAAGAATTTAAAGATCCAATTGAGAAGTAGATTTTGTACCTAATGAAACTAGAGGAAGAAAGGGTGGAGGTTGTTGACAAAATCACTTAGCATCAAGAGCGAGTGAAGATCTTTGATAAGAATGCTCGGCAGTGAGACTTCAAGGTTGGAGATCAAGTCCTACTATGGGACAAAACACATGAGCCCAAAGGAATGCACCAAAAATTTGATTCCTTGTGGCTAGGGCCATTCATGATCCATGAGTCCACAGGAGAGAACCTTACATTCTCTCGCATTCAGATGGAAGGCCTTTCCCGCTGCCATACAGTGGGAAATATCTCAAACACTTCATCCCTTCGGGGGAGGAGTAATTTTTTTGTAAATATTTTCATTTATGCTTTTCGTTATGTCGTAATGTATTTCCCCATTCCGTAATGTTTCGTTGTGTTTTAGGTGATTTAAGTTTCATTGTATTTTAGGTGATTTTAGGAAAAAATTTAACTTCTTAGGTGATTAGGAAAGTCCTGACTCCAATGCCCAACTAATATCACACTGGTTTATGTCTAAAACTCAAATATTATTGGTTCTCCTATGTTGTAAGTATCCGACATGGTCACCAAACGGAGCCTAACGATGTACCCAATATAATTTTTTTGCTTCATTAAGGCATTTTCATTAAAATTGTCTGATCCTTGTAAAATTGTCGTCAAAAGTTAGTTTTTGGGCAAATGAAGTATGGGATTTTTCTCGGTTTACTGTCTAGAAGATACTAGAAATTTTTAATTTTTTTGAAAAATAGGGTTTTTTCAGGCCCCTATTTTTAGGAAAAACCCTAAAAACTAGGATCCTACCAAAATTGACTGAAAATTATTTTGATTGGCTTATTTCACTTCATGATCACAGTGGTGAAGTCAAAATCAAGAAAAAGTCCGTTTAAGTCTAGTGGGTTGTTTTCACTTTTTTAGAAGAAAATTTAGGACCTCTGAGGTCAACAATGGTAGATGGCCAAATACCAGGTGTCAAAATCTAAGCTTAAAACACTCAAATGAAGATTCTATGGCGAGAAATGTTCAAAATGATGTTTCATCACGAAGGGGATTTTCGTTGAGGAGAAAATCATAAAAAAAAATCTTACTCTGGAAATAAAGCATCCCTGGAGGCCAGGGGTGCCCTAGGATTTAGAGGCTCAGATCATCTTTTTAAGGTTTATCACTTCCAAGAATACTTATCTAGAATCCTGTTAGCTTTGCAATGAGCCTACCAGCCAGTCTAGAAGATTTGTCTAGCACCTGAAATTGGTGATTAAACGAAGAACGAGGGAGATGAAATTGGTCAAATTTTGACTAACACTGGAGCAGAAAAGCACCCCTAGAGGCCAGGGGTGCCCAAACTTTTCAAGTACCAAATGTAACTTTTTCAACAAATGAAATCCAAGATGTTTGTCTCACACTTGATCAGGGTTCACAACAAATTCGTCAGCGGGTTAATCTGAGTTGCCAAACTGTCAAAATCAGGAGTCAAATAGAAGGATAAAAGTCATTGTCAATATCAGTTCAAAGCATAAAAGCGGCCCTGGAGGCTAGGGGCACCTAGGGTTTTGAGCCCTCAAATGTAGTTGTTAGGGTTTGCTTAAATATTCATCTTGTCTGGGATGTTTCAATCTTTTAATTGCATATCTCGACTGGGTTAGAAGACTGGTTTATAGCCGACAACTGAAGATTGAACGAAGATTCAACAAGTTGCAAAAATGTCTAAGTATGGAAATAAAAGTGCCCTTAGAGGCTAGGGGCGCCCAAGTTTTTGACCTGTCAAATGATATTTTTAGGGATTATGCTCTCCAGAAGATCATGTCCAAAATTGAGCCAACTCTGCAGTGGACCTGTCAGCCAACTTTGGAGATTTGTCAAGTGTCGGGAAAATTAGGATGAAGGGAGGTGGAAATCAAGTTTTGGAGGATAGGGGCACCCAAAATTTTGGCGGCTCAGAAGTCAGAATTAGGGTTTGCAACCTCAAGAAGCTCATTGTTAGTTTTGATCCTACTCTTCAATGAGACTGTCAGCCAGTCTACTGGATTCCTTAGTCATTCAAAATTAGTGATCAAACATAGGCTTCGGTGACGTTTGCAAAGGCTTAAAATGGAAAATTTCAAAAAAGTTTCTAAGTTTGGAGAGTTGGCGCCTAAAGTCAAACTTTAAAATTTGAAACTGAAGTGCATTGGATGCCCTATAATGGAGGGTTTTTTTAACTCAACTTAAAATAATATTAAAACTCCAATCTCACCTAGAAGTCGACTTGCAAATGACTTGATTTTTCTTGCATGTGGCGAATTTCTTTGTGCATGCTTGGTGGCACCCATTTTAGGGTTTTATTTTCATTTAGTTAACTAAATTGAGGTCCAATAAGATTATTACATCCTAAATTTAGGGTTTTGCATGTTGGGTGATGCCTTAATTCATGAAATTTATTTATTAAGGCATTTGGGCATCCATTATTTTCATCACAAGTTGAAGGAAAACACATATTTTCTCGTGTAAGAAAGATCTGAAAGCGCTACAAGTAATATTTTTTAGTGTTCTTCATGGTTTCAGGTCTAGATTGCTCAAAGGGATTATTTTCTAGAATTCATCTTTTGAGCACATGCATATCAGACTTCATAAAACTTCAGTCAAGGCACAGGCATCATTCTACAGAGGCATAATATAATTTTTATTTTCTCTCTCTCAAATTATTCTATCCTTGTCTTAGGTTTTCTCTCGCATGTCAAAGTAAACACCATCTTTTTTAGAATTTTTTTATCTGGGTTCACTTAGCACAACATTGGCAGCAGAACCCATGTTGCAGAATTTTTTGAGAAAATTGTCCCGCTACTTCCCATTTTGAAGTACTGTTCTTTTTTTTAAGATTCTTTTGCATGTCGGTGAAAAAGTAAACTTTTTAAAAAATGAAGAATCTAGGTATGATCAGCTCATTGGCACCTACAAAACCCATATGCTAGTTTTTCTTGGGAAAAAATGCCCTTGGTGCCCCTACAACCCCTGCAGCTTCTATCTGAAAAGTCTTTGCATGCCTTAGTAAAACTCTTTTTTTTGAGTTTCTGACAAACTGGGTTGGCTTAGAATTTCATTCTCTAGAAATCCCATGTTTCAAAAAAATTCCTAAAAATTTCCTAAAAATTTCCCCTCAACTAGTTATTTTTAGCCTCATCAGGATCCGTTTTTAGCCTTTTCTAAAGTATGCCCAAACATATCTGACTTTACAGTCAAAAATCTAGTTTTTGAAAATGCAATTCAATCCAATTGAATACAAGACCAAATCGGTCTTAGTTCATGAATTTTTGAAAACTTTTGACACTGACTTGGGTCACATTTATCCAGTGATTAAATTGAGCACATTAGAAGGCATTGACAACACAACAATCAAGCATCTTGATTGCTCTAGATTGCTGGCAGTAGCCTCTATTCCCATCACAGTGTCAGATCTTGAGTTTGTCATTTCTTGCATTAAGCATTATGACTCATCTACATGACAAATTTGATCAAAAAATGGGCGAGTTGTTTGTAGCCTCAAGCCGACAGATGTTGAGAAATGTTTCGCCATTCCACCACGTACAGATAATTTCATCATAGTCATGGAGGAATGGGACAATATATGGCAAGTGGATAAGGAAAGATCTCAGAGGAAGGTCACTCAAAGGTGGCTTAAAGAATAGAAAACTAACTTGTCAAAGAAGCTTGGGCGTGAAGAATTCAAAGGTGAGATTGCTATCCTGATTACCTTACTCAATCGGGTTACATGTCAAGAAGAAGCTCATGTCTTTCGGCCATGGATGTTTTATGTCATCTCCCAGATTATTATTAATAAAGAACACTTAGACTGGGCTATGTTGATCAGTGAAGTTCTTCACCACCAGATCATAGGATTTCTTAAGATCCATGAGTTTCATATGGTTTCTTATCTCGTCTATTTAATTGCATTCCAAGAAAATTTTAGAACTTTGAAAACAATTGGAACTCTTGGTGTTCAACATGTGCATGAATACTTCCCATAGTTGGAGTTCTCAAAATTTGAATAGGATTTCAAGTAGGTGAATGATCATTTCTTGATGAAGACAGTCAGAGACCTTGATAATAAGATGCACATAAGGATTTCAGCGGATGTTAAATCAACAATGGAGAATTGAGCATATTGGTTTATCCAATTTCCCACATTCACCTATATTCGAGTGTATGGTTACCCAGGATAGCCTTTGATACTACCAAGATACCCATCTGATAAGGTCTTGTTCATGAAGTTCTTGAGATAGGCTCACGAGGTTCATACTTTTCTTCACAATTGACACAAGCATGCATTCACTTTTCCATGTGTATTGGGCATATACAAATGCAAATCAACAACCAATTACAATTTGATGAGAAACGAGTTGTCAAAACTCCATCTCAGGTACCTCACTAAAAATCGCTCCTATGATCCTTTCGGTCTCTTTGCAACTCGGTTGGAGTGAATTCATTCACACAGGCCAACACTTGAAGACTTTTGGGTCAATTGCGAGGATGAATTAGAAGTATGCAGGTGTCACTATTGCAAACTCACTCTTCCTCAGCTTGCTGATTTCTTATCAGAAGACATTGAAGGTTTGTTAGATGATGATGGAGAGGTGTTACTTAGTACATTCATCAAGGATCAAGTTGCTTTCCAGTTGCTTCAACAACCCGATTGGTGCACCAAAGAGACTACTTTAGTTGAGGATCTATCAAGAGGAGTTGTCAAGACCAACATGCATTTCTTGTATAGCAAGAGGAGGTGGAAGATAATTGCAGTTGCAAAGCCACCAGTGGTGTTTTCTTGACCACCTTCTACATCAAGGTCAAGACCTAGAGTTAAGGCCATAATGGATCCATCTAAATGTGTCAGGGTTAGCAGAAAGACAAAGAGAGGAAACACAAATCAATGAGTACAAATTGAGAAGGTGCCAAAAGTTCCAGTAGAGACAATAGTACGAGTTGAAGTCAAGTCTCCATCTCCTGGTTTTCCATTTTCTCCTCAGTCACCTCCCTTTCAGATTGATTCAGAGCCAAAATCTCGGGTTCATGAAACTTCACTGCCAATTAATTCACCAGGAGTCAACATAGTTTCCGTCATTTTTCCCAGAGAACTTCACATTGATCACTCATGTTGGATTGAGTAGACTTTGGGTAGAAGTAGGTAAAAGCTTTCCTATCAACTGGATCTTTCTGAGTTTGGAAATGTCTATCAAGACACGTTAAACAAGAAGATCAATAAACAAGTACACAGAAAAGAATCCTTCTACAGATATTGTTGTTGAGGTTTTCACACCACCGAAGGGCAAGAGATTGGATGAGGTTGAAGTTGGTGATTTTTCCTTCGTCAAAGCTAACCTTGGTAGGAGCACTCAGCACTAGATGTGAGCCTCTTTAAGGTTGTTGCAAGTAATCTTGATGAGTGGGTGATGAAGGATGGAGAAGATAAAGTAGCCCTTAAGGTTGAAAAAAATTCTTGCAATAATACATCTTAGATATTCTTTATGGGACCTTGAACGTTGTGGATATTCTTCCTCGGCTTCTAGAAACACTTGTAGATCAATAAATGCTAGGTCAATTAGTCAATTATGGAAATCTTTTGGAGAACTGGGTAAAAAATGTCATTATTGCAGGAAAATACCTTCTTGCAGAGTTGTATCAATTGAGGTACAATTCTCATGATCTTCTTCAAGGAATCCAACAGCTTGAGTTGAATATGGTCGAGGGAAAACCAAGATATTTTATCCTCATTTCTTAGTTGGCAGTTGTATACAATGTCATTGTAATAGATGAAGATAAAAGAAAGCTTTTTGCTTGGAGAGAATAACACCTCTTCAAGTAGAAACCTATGAAAGAGTGTCTACAAAGTTGGCTAGAATCAAAGAAGATGTTGTCGATGCTCTCAAGATTGTAAGTGGATTTTTCACCCAGATCTCATGCCATTATCTTCGTGAAGATGGTGTCTACATTGATTTTGATGTTGTGCAAACTGAATTCCAGAGTTTTGTTCATTATGGTCTTGATGGTGATCCTATGGAATCCAAGTTGAGTCGTTTCTCGATGATGTCAACGAGGTTGGACAAGGTAGCTTAGGAGGTCAAATAATGTCAAAGAATGATCAAGGATGGGGAGAAGGTGTTGAGCAGATAGCCTATCATTTTGGATAGCATCAAAGTTCTTGAAGATGATGTAGTTAATGATTTCCTGGAGGAGATAATTGCTCATGATGGCTTAGAGTGAACAATCAGTTACATACTACAATTTTCCCAAGGATAGAGTCACAAGCATCGGTCAACTCAACACCACTCTTGAGTTCTGATTATTGATTTCATGCATGTTTATCTCTTCCCTGGGGATATCTTTGGAGGAGGTCGTAATTTTAGTTAGGATCTAGTTAATTGATGTTAGTTATCAATTCACTTTCATATCAAATAAGGACTTGCGTGTTGCAAGGTCCATTCAGTTTAGTTTAGAATCGGTTAACTGGTGTCATTTTTCTAGTTAATTGTTAGGTTGCATACATTTAGACTTAAGAATAAACTCTTGTATGCTTGCAAGATTGATGTTAATTCAAGGATATTTTAGGGTTCCCTACTCCTTTGAGGTTCTCTAAATATGAGCACCCTGCTCATTGTATTTCAACTTTTGTTGTGATAACAAATTGTTGTGCCCACCTTGCCATGCAATATTTCCATTATGTATTGGTTCACTTAGTTAAATATAAAGTCGGTTTGATCATTTATTGTGTGCGTGTGTCATTATGCAATTTGTTGTCCCAGATTTATTCTTGTTTTTTTAATAATATTTCTCTCATATCTACACCTCAGATAGAGTATTTTACCTCCTTGGGAATTTAGAGATAGAGATTATCATTTGATGTTATTTCTATTAATCTTGTTTTCTACCTATACCTCGAATAGAGTATTTTACCTCCTTGGGAATCCTGACATCAAGATTTCCATGTAATGTTTGTTTCTAGTAACCTACTTTCAGGCTACACCTCGGATGGAGTATTTTACCTCCTTGGGAATCCTAAGAACTAGTTTACTTCTTGATGTTGTCTCTAATAACCTTTATTTCAGCATACACCTCGGATAGAGTATTTTACCTCCTTGGGAATCTTGAGATAGATTTTATTGTATACCATTCCCACTTGCTCCTAATTCCTCTTGCTCTATTTTTCTAGAGGAGATAGGATAGTTTTAGCCTTAGCCTAGTTGTAGTTAAGATTTGTGGAAGCCAAAGAAAACCTTAGCTGCAATGTTCTTGGTTTTATAACCATGTGCCTCTATCAATTGAGTCAAAAAGATAGGAATTTAGAATACTTTACTTTTTATGCATATCAGCAAAAGAGGGAGCTTCCCCTCCTAATTTGAAGAGCAGTTAATACTGTGCATAGTTGTCCATTGCCAATACAAACTCCAAAGGTGCGAATTGTAACACCAACAAAGTTTTAGCCTTGTGACAAGTGTTAAAAGGTGGAAGCTTGAGAATATGACACTTGGCATGGGGAAGAGGACTAGGTGTGCTCACAAATGTGTAAGCACACACATAGGGTGGCTCATTAATGTGACAAGTGATATATAAGATAAATTTAAGGTGGGAATAAGTGTTAATGACATGTGTAAGAGTGTCGTGGCTTTTTAAGATGGGATATCACACATATGTGAGCAACCAATAGATGATTTGGTCAATGATGATGTGGAAGGTGATGTTGACTTGTTTGTGCTCACACATGTGTGAGCATTAAAGAGGCTATAGACACTTGTCATATAAATACAAGTTTGGGGATTTGGAAGAATTTAAAAATGGAGAAAATTTTAAAGATGATTAGGGAATAATTAATTAATTAATCAATTGTAATTAAAAAAATCAATGAGTTAGGGAAAAGGCCGAGTTAATTAGATTAATCAACCCTTAGAAGAAATAGGAAGACGTAAAATTATGGGGATAAATAATTAATTATGGGAAATAAGGTAAATGGGAAATAATGATTAATTAAATATTTATTTAATCAATTGTGAAATATGAAATCGATTTCGAGGTGTCTACATTTTGTCTCTCTTTGATACGACATTGTGATTGAAAAAAGTGATGTCATGTCAAAGAAATAAAATATTCCCTACTCAATTGGAAGAAAATGTGGTGAAATGATACCCCCTCGAGAGGTCACCTACAAAAAATATTTTTGATGGAGCTCTCGAAAAGAAGAAACAAAGATTAAGAAAATAAAATAGGGTAGGAAAATAAGGAATATTGGAGGGAAAATAAAAGAAAAAGGATGTGGTATGGAGAAATGGAAAAATAAAATGGAAGAAGGAATGGAAAATTTAAGTCCTAGGCCCTTGAATTAGGTTTATGGGGCCTACAAATAGTCCTAGAGGGTGTCATTTTCACTCTTTGAATTTGGTGGATTAGATATTTGGTGTAGAGAAGACTTAGATGAGATGGTGAAAATGCTATGATATATGCATCACGTGGAGCATATTCAAAGGTTCCAATGATTAAAGGAGTCAAGAAAGCCAGTATGTGTCAAAATCGAGGTCATAGGGTTAGGTTAGATAACATGAAATGTTAGGGGAAATGGGGGTCAAACAAAGGTGCTAATCATAGATTAATGCTTTTGGTATAGGTTTAGTTCTTTTAATAGCTTGATTAAAATATCATAGTGCTTTCAATGGCTGAATTTAGCACATTTGTTAGGATAACACTTTTGAAGGTGAGGATTAGCACTTTCATGAAGATTATTGTTACACCCCATTATGTTATTACTTATTTACTATTACTTTGATGAGTTAAAATGCTTTAATACTTGATTGATATATATATATATGGAAAATATGATGAATGAATGTCTAATTCAATGTGATTTTTTTCAATTCTTTGATAATGCAATGATATAAGATGCATGTGAATGTAATGTTATCAGCTAACTACCATTGTGATGCACTAAGTTGGATGCAAGAAAATAATCAAGCCTCTGAAAGAGAGGGGGAGTATCACTCAAGAGAAGAACTTGGTTTGGTAACCCTTAATGAGCCTATTTGATCTATCACACACTCACATCATAGTTTGGTCTTGATTTGAGTCAATTTAGTCAGGAAATGGTAAGTAACCTTCGGTCATTGAATGTGAATGTTTTGTAACAGTTTTGGTTTTAGTCTTTGATTGTTTCTTGATTTGGAATTTGTGATTAAGTCTTTATGTTAAGTGTAAGTTCTTCTCCATGTGTTCATATTTATATACTAATCTATGAGTATATATATACATAGAATGTATATATGTATGTATATATCACAATAACTCATACATATGAGTATATACATGCATGTGTATACGTAGCTAGACATACTTACACATACTCATGTAGGGATATACCATATGCATGAGAATATCAATTGGACATATACGACATATATATATATATCGATCGATGAATATGTGAATATATGTGTTTAATATGGATATTAAGATAACAATATATGTATATATATATAGTATATATATATATATATATGTATATAGTATATATATAAATGTATATAGTATATATATATGTATGTATATAGTATGTATATATATATATGTATATATATATATATATATATATATATATATATGTATATATATATATATATATATATATATATATATGTATATATGTATATAGTATATATATATATGTATATATATATATATATATATATATATATAGTATATAGTATATATATACATGTATATAGTATATATATACATGTATGTATATAGTATATATAATGAGAATATATGAAATACATACATATTAATATGTATAATCGTTAGTATATATATTTATGTGATTAGAAAATAATGTGTATATATATTAATATATACATATTATAACGGTGAAACTTATATCATATATATATATATATATATATATATATTAATAATATATATGTATATCGATATATATTTAAAATTATTTTGAAATGTTTTAAAGTGAATTTAAATGCATATATAATATGAACTATATATTAGAGCTCGGCTTATATTAAAGCCAATGAAATGATAAACTTGGTGAAGCATATATAAAGTGCATACTTGAGAAAGATTCAAAGTAGTGCTTAAGTTGGAAATGCAATGAAATGTGAATGCAAATAAAAGAAATTTTAAGTGCATGAATGAAATCCTCTCATAGGCGATGCAATATGTTGTAAGCAACTACAAATAATAAACTATGCCCAACATGTTGATGTGGAAAGTGTAGGCACTACAATAGGTGGAAGAAAACAATAGAAGTCTGTGAAACTAGCACACAACTGAGAATGAGTATGCAGACTTTGTCAAATCCAAAGCTAGCTGAAGCTTAAGAAGGTAGTCGACTTGCATAACAAATAGGAAACCTATAGATATGCATTACTATGTTTTGACTCAATAAAAGAGTCATTGTTGTCACTTGTAAAAGGGTGATTCATCCATTTTAAGAAGTTGGAAATGAGAGGACTATTTATGTGTTACAAATTATGAGTTTAAAGCAGCCACATTTAATTTTGGTTGGTTGAGTCAATGCATTTAGAGGAGGAATTAGTCTTACTATTTAGTGGTGACGGAAAGAAGAGAAAAGGTGGCAGATTTAGGAGCTTGTTTGTAGCATTGAGTTTCTCAGTTTTTGGTATAAATAGAGGTAGCCTCTCTAACTTTTGTTACTCATTTTGATTTCTTCTTTTTCATTTTTTATTCTATTGTAGTTTTTTGTGCAAGTGAATTGTTGAGTGATTTAGTGAGAAATAAAGTTGGCTTTGTGATTTTGCATTGGTTGAGAGTTTTTGTTAGAAGCTAGTATTGGTGTTAGGTTGAGTTTAGAAGGAGCAACAAGCGCGACTGTGGAATTTGAGCTTAGGAAACAACATAATCCTTTGGAGCTATTATTCCAAGCATGTTGATTTTATTACTCTATTCCTTTTATGTTGAAATCATATTTGTTTATGAATTCAAGTGATTGGAAAGAGATGATTTATATGCATGTTGAGATTGCTTGAATGAATTCAAGTTGTTTCTTATTTTAGTTGAGCTTACTTGACTTTGGTGGAATCTTGTTTGATGAAACCCTATTGAATGATATATATTCTATGATGGATTTATATGAATATGTTCACTAATTGATCTATATCTAGGTTGTCATAAACCATATGTATGTTTACATAGACTATTAAATATGGGAAATAATGTTATCTTGAAGTACCTTGTTTATGATGTCAGTTTTGAACATGGGTGGTTAACTTGGTTGTTCCTGGGGTTAGGATAATCTATGGATGGGAGTAACCTAGCTGGTCACTTTATTATATCATTATCTTTAGGATAGAATGTATGTTATGATTGAAAAGAGTATGAATGGTAAAATACCAAATTGAGCTAAGGGTTGGGTGAACATACGACTTCACTTATGAGTGACTAATTATATTAGAAAATTTGGTCAAAGTAGTGTAAATAGTCATTGTTGACAATGTCGATTCATTGTGAGCTAGGTTTGCATACTAGGCAGGGAATGTCATACATGTAGGTTGTATCCAATGTATGGTAGCTCTAGTTATGTAGGACACAACACTATGCTCAAGGAGGCTAGAATTATGAGATTACCAAGCCAATCTCTTTGTCGAATAGTAGGGCCATCTTACCAGTAAGGTAGATGTGCAGGGGACCGTAGTAAGTTTGTGGTTGGCGAAAAAGTGCTTGAGTGATGATCTCCCTCATACAATTGGCAGATGAAATTTTAGGATGTATGCTAGCAAGGACATCAAGACCATTTATATCTTTGTTTCATGAAAGCTCATGGAAGCTATGTATGTATTCATGTATCTTTTTTCTTATTGAAAATTTGTAATGGAAAATGTTATCATTGAAATGGAATTATGGAATATGGAAGCATTACTTTGGATTTTGCAATGTTTCTTTTGTAAATGCAATGGAAGTTTGAAATGGGATTATTTCAAATGTGCATCTTAGTATTAAAAATGAAATAAAAAAAATTATTGCTATTTTTTGCAAGCATATGTTATTCACATGTGGGTTAAAACATAGGAAAATTCTTTGGGTTAAACATCAAGCCGCTTACAATTATGCTTTTAAGAGCATGAATTAGTGCTTTCTCTAAGACCATGGTTTTGAGGTCATGGATAAGTGGATTTCCTAAGATTGCACTTTTGGGGTCATGGATTAGAACTTTCACTAAGATCACATTTTTGTGAGGTTAGTGTTTGCATGGATCAACACTTACACAAATTGGTAGAAATGCAAATTAAGGGTGGGTAAATGGATTTTTGGCTAGGTATGATGGCTAGATTTGGATGAAATGCAAGTGATTCTATATGTATTGTAGTCATGGGAGGGATATCATCCTATGATAAGGTTGGGTTACCATCTGATAGATATGGATTAGATGTTTTTATCTATCGTGGGATTAGATGGAGTTGGTCGGTGGCCAAAGATTCAAACACATTGGGCTATGATGACACTAGTGGAGCGTTGGGATTAAAAAAATAGCACATTTTTCTTGTTTATGGGGGATATGATGATCACCCTTGAGGATGTGTGGAGGATTGTACATACCTATCCAAGGCAAGTTGGTGGAGTACACTATTGTGACTGGACAATGTTATTTGGAGCAGACATTTATGATAACATATTTTTCAATTAGAGGATGGAGATGGATTTTGGGTTGGCAATGGATAATTTTTTGTATTTCCTCCATACTTAGCAAGGTTGATTAGTGGAATGCTTATTCTAGATCATAGATTGCATGGGTTTTTAATTAGATAGGGATGCATGATTTACCATATGTTATCAAAGGGGACACGATATGGTTGAGGGTATTGTATATTGGCACATTTGTATCGGGATATACATCTAGTCATGTATAGAGGTGGGAGAATCCTAGGATATGGTGTGACCTTGTTGCATGTGTGAGCATGGGAGCATATTGAGGTGTTGAGATCAATATCTAGAAGGAAACAAGTGATATGATAACCTTATGTGCATCTCTATGCTGGTGCAATTTGACATACTCATATGGGATACATATGGCATTAGAGGAGGGTCATTGATGATGTGTATGAGGTGACATGGTGACCATGTCAGTTATGTGAGGCGTGGCTAGATGATGATCAATATTTTTCATATAATTTTCTGACATGTTATCTGGTTGGCAGGACTATGCACATAATTGAGCAATATTTACCAACTAGGGTGATGTGGAAGTTTGGTTGACATTAGACCTTGTAGGGGTAAGCATTGGTATTTGCACAAGTTATATGAGAGATTGAGTTGTGGGATATGATGATAGATCCAATATTTTCTAGGAGATCATGACTCCAAATGCATGTGGTACCTTGGGTATCACCAAAGATAGATGATGCAAGGGAAGCATATGAGTATCTTGCATGGTGGGATCATTATTAGCCATTACAATTGACACTAGAGATAGAGGAGGGAGATGAGGGAGGGGAGATGGATATTGATGATTGAGGAGTTGGGGATGGAGAGGAGGTAGATATTGATGGTCAAGGAGATGGGGATAGAGAAAAGGAGGAGGATTTTTAGGCGAGGTTGATGATAATTATGTCCCTATTGAAGAGTGTTAAGAGTAGAGGGATCAAGTACAAATAGAGATAATCTATAGGCTGAGTTGTTGAGGGTGTAGGGGTTACAAGAACAAGAGAGAGGTGGCTCAATTGAGATAGGTGTGGGACATTGTGAAGATGTTGATTACATAGGGTATGGCCTAGATTTTTGTAGATATACTAAAAGCTCAACAGGAGACAATTAGAGTAGTGTGGGAGGCACAATACTATAGGTCTCTATATGAGTTAGTGGTACCAAAAAAATAGAGATATTTTATTTTTGTAGGAAGCAATATGTCAGGGAGGACAAGGTCTATGATATTAGGTCCATTAATTAGTATGGTCCCACCACTATCTTAGGGTCCACCATCACCACCAAGGGGAGGATTACTAGGATCATCAACACCTTTAGAGGGTGGGAGCATGATATAGAGGGATTTTATGGATTATATTCCTATGGAGTCTTATGTATATGATGCATGAGCTTCATTATATAGACATCTGTGACACTTGTATCATGACTTTATATTTTTTTAATATATTATGAGATGATTTTGGTAGTGTACTATATGATGTGTTTAATGATATATGTATGTTGTGGATGCATATGATGTTATGGATGTATATGATATTTATTTTTATGGATATTATGGAGTTATATGATATTTATGGATGTTATGGATGCATAGCGATATATATGATGGATGTGATCATGGTTATGATTATGATATGTTCTAATTGTTTGTGGATGTAGGTTATACATGATGGTTGTGAATACAATGGATGATGATCCTTATTATTATTTTTTCTATGAACATGATACAAAGTGAGAAGAAGGGAGATGAAAATAGTGGAAGAGTAGGTGTTAGGATGGGATGGGATTAGTGGGGGGAATAAATTGAAACCTTAAGGGGGAATTATGGATTGACCATGGTGTAGATGGAGGGAATGATTCAAGTTGTGTATAATAATTATGGATGGGTGGTATAGAGGGATGGGTGGGTTAGGTTATGCCATCATATGGAGAGAAATCCTAGTTTTTGATATAGAAAAGGATATTATGCACTAAGGTATAAGAACCAAGGTGTCAAGGTAACCTTTGCATGGACTTGACTCTCAAACAATATGTTGTCCTAATGCACAAAATACATGATACAACCTTGTGTGGTCATGTGAGGAAGTGGATTTAAGCACAAGGAATTCCTTATACGCACAAGAAATTGGCTTTGCCTTGTTAAGTTTATGCAAATAATATCCATTATATAGAAAGACATCCATACATACAAATTTTTGAAATAATCCTTGATGGGTCTATACAAATAGAACTAATCAAGGATTTCCCCTTACACATAAAGTTGTTTCTAACTTTGGTGGTTCATGTAAGGGGACAAACATCAAATACAACACACAAAAATAAAAGTCGTGTCCCACTATATATTGTTCAAAACACACCAAGAAATAGAAAGATCAAGGCGACCTTGTGGGCATAGTATGGAATAAAATATAAATTAAAAAAAAGACTAACTGACAAACAATAAGTGTAGTCATCATATCTCTTACCAAATTAGGATGAATGATGAAGAATTGGATTAAGCCTGATATGGGAAGGATGCATCCCTAAATGCATGATTGGATGTGAATGAGGTTATTGGGAAATAGTTATGGGGATTGCATTTTATCTAAAATATTTCCTAAGTGTAATTTGTGATTTTTTTGTGATGTTTTATTTGTGGTTTGTTAGTTTGAAATGTGGCTTGTGTTATGTGCATGATCAAGTCTAGAAAATCTCAATATGGTGGATTTAAGCTCAGTGTCATGGGATAAGATTAGTCTTATGGAATTTCAAGGTCTTTGATTGTGTTCCAAGCTATTGGAAGTTGGCCCACATCTTATAATATTTACTTATTTGAGCTCATGTGCCATGTGCATGATCATTTTCTCGAAGACACAATTTTTAATTACTATATGCATTGGTCTTTATGCATAAAGGATCTATCTCGTAAACAAGGATTAGTTGTTTTCCCCTAACATGTAACAAGGGAAATGAGGTGGGTGGAGGCTAATGAGGAAGTTAAGGTTGTGAGGTGGATTGTGGGGTTCACGATGGATGGTGGTGTGAGGATTTTTCACTCTACACGATATAAAAATCTCCCTTGTTCCTTCATCCTCCATGAAAATCTCAAATTCAAAGCCTGTTAAAAGGCACTAATTGGAAAACTATCACTGAGTTTGTGCAAAATTTATTTTTTTCTAGCCCAGGAGCTAGACTATAAAACTTTGATTCTTCTTAGTTTAATTATTTTAAGTAACATAAGAATAATCCACGATAGGTTTATGGATGAGATGTAATAGTGAGTGTTTTAGGTGCATTGGCTACCAAGGTCTAATATATTTAAAACTCTCTATGATACTTTGATAATACTTTAGCATGCATTGGATGTGACTGTAAAATCTAAGAATATTATGGAGGTGAAAGGGGATGATGAGAATAGATATGACATGCAATGAGATAAAACTAATCCATGATAGGTGTGTATGGTAGTATGGTATGGAGTAGAGTTGGTGGAAGTAACTATACATTTTACTTATAATAAAATCTATGATATGGTCAATCGGTTGGAATATCCTAGTAAATGGTGGACAAGTCTCTTACACATGGTGCCTGTAAATAGGTTTTCACCAAGGTACTTTCCCAATGCACTAGCAAAGTTGTTTTCACCATTAGAAATATTGCTTCTCTTTATTATTATTATTTTATTTTTTATATTGTATTGATTGATTGGGATATTTTGGGGAGTACACATAATTTTTTGAGGTGGATGATATTCATCGGCTCTTCAAGTGGCTTTCCTTTTGATTTATCAAGTTGATATGCCCCTAATCCATACTTGTTCATAACAATGAAAGGTCCTAGCCAATTTGGTTCATATTTTCCCTTATTTTCTTGGTCTTGGACATTCCTCTAATTTTCTTTGAGCATTAGATCACCAACTCAAAATTATAGGTTTTGATCTTCTTATTGTAATTGTGATGAAGTCTATTTTGATAGTCTTTCAAATGATTCAAGGAATTGAGGCACCCCTCATCTAGTAGATCAAGTTCAAGAAGATGTGCAATCCGATATTCTTCCTCATTAATAAGGTATTGTAGAGATATTTTGAGTGAGGGAAGTTTGAGCTTAATTGGAAAAATGGATTTAGTTTCAAATATGAGGGAATATAGGGTTGCATGATTTGGTGTGTAGATACTAGTGCGATAGGCCCATAAGGCAAGATGGAGTTGAAGGTGCTAGTCACGACCGACTTCATTAACTATCTTTTTGAGGATTTTAAGGAGTTTTTATTAGAATCCTTTACTTGGCCATTACTTTGAGGGTAATATAAATTGGAGAAGCGATGTTGGATGTGTATTTTTTGGAACAAGTTGAAAACTTCTTGTTTTTTATATGGTCTACCATTTATATGACAATAGCATGAGATATTTTGTAATGACATACGATGTAGTGGAGGATGAATTTAGATAAAAAAATTTCCAGTGTTTTAGGTGAGTGGAATAGCTTCAACCCACTTATTTAAGTACTTAGTGGCAATGATGATGAATTTATGACCACTAGATGAGGAGGGGTGTATTTTTCCTATGAGGTCAAGGCCCCACTATGAAAATTGTCAAGGAGTATTGATCAACTATAATTCTTATGATGGTGCTGGAGTAGGATCTTTGTGATTGTGAAATTATAGGTACTTCTTCACATATACCTTCATACACTTCACATAAAGTGATTTGATCCTCTTCTGTATCAAGGAACCTCAAGAGAGTTCCATCAAATCTCCTTTGATAAAGGGTGTCATTGAGGATTATGAAGCAAAATGAGTGATAAATGAAGGATATCATTGGGAATTGGATAAGTTGGGTGGGAGGGTGTTGTCACATAGGTATGTGTATATTCCATGGTACCATGGAGAGTTGGGGCCAAAAATGTCACATACAAGCTCAATTTTAGGAACATAATATGCAAGAAATAGTAGTTGTTCATCAAGAAACTCACATCTCTAACTATTGGAAGGCATGTCCATAAGTGATCCAATAGTTTCCATGTGATATGCTACTTCATTTCTTAGACGTGGAACTTTCTCAAACTTGAAATTTATCTACCATTATTTTGTAGAGGAAAATCTTGTCATCTTTAGTTTGATATTTATCATTGACCTATTTTATGACAAGTTGTGAGTTCCAATAGACCTATAACTTTTTTTATTTTTGAATTACCATTCTTAGTATTGTGATCAAAGTTTCATACTTGACTATATTATTGGTGCACTTAAAGGAAAGCCTATATGATTTAGGAATGCAATCTCCTTGAGGTGTGATGAAAAAACACCTGCTCTTGAACCACGTTATGTGTGGGATCCATCAAAGTATAATTTCCATTGAGTTTTTTTTGTTATAGAAAATGTGGATTCATCTAGAAATTATGCTATGAGTGAATGGTCTACTACCAATGGTGCTTCAACTAGTTGGTCTACTCACTTGCCCTTTGATTTCTTTGCAGTCTATGTACTCAATATAAAATTCACTTAGCAGTATAACCTATTTTTCCATTCTCCCAATAAGATCTTCTTTGGACAACAGATATTTGAGTGGGTCAATTTTTGAGATGAGCTTGGTTTTGTTATTGAGCTTGTTGTGTATGAGTTTTGGGGAATTAAAGAGAATTTCTAGGCATGCTCATACTATAGTAGTGTAATTAATCTCATAGCCCACTAAGGTGTGACTAATATAGTAGATGCCTCTTTCTTTTTTATTATCACCATGTTGTGCTAAGAGTTCCCCTAATGCCATTGATTTGGCATAAATATGCAACAAGAGGGGCTTACCTTGGATAGGTGACATGAGCATAGGAGATGATGCAACATAATCCTTTAGTTGATTAAATGCTAGTTTACAATGAGTATCCCATTGGAAGATAATATTTTTACAAAGGAGATGTGAGAATGACTAGCACTTGTTAGTGATTTGGGTGATAAAGTGTTGAATAGACTAAATCTTTACTTGAAGACTACAAAGTTATTTTAGAGTCTTAGGAGGAGGAATTTCAATGATAGCCTTGAATTTTGTTGGATCAACTTCTATGCCTCTTCGTGACACAATGAAGCCCAATATTTTTCTTGAAGTTACGCCAAAGACATATTTCTTGGGATTTAGGTGTACTTTATATTTGGATAAATTATCAAAGATTTGTTCAAGTACCTAGATGGGTCCATCTCTTGTTTTTTTATTTTCATAAGAGATAATCAACATAGTCTTCCATGATAACATGGAACAATTCATGAAATATTATTGTCACGGACCTTTGATATATAGCTCCAATATTCTTAAGCATGAATGGCATCACTTGATAGCAAAAGGTACATCAAGGAGTGATAAAAATTAGTTTTATGTTGATTTTTTGTAGCTATCCTAATTTTATTATATCCTAAAAATCCATCCATGAGTGACAACATCTAATGTATTATATTAAGATCAATTATGATGTCAATATTTGGAAGTGGGAAGTCATCTTTTGGATATACTTTGTTTAGGTCTTTGAAGTCAGTCTAGACACAGATGCCCCCAGTTACTTTAGAAACTAGAACAATGCTTGATACCCATTTAGGATTGTCAATAGGACATATGAATCCAAATTCTAGAATTTTTTGTAATTCTTCTTTTGCTAGAGGAGCAATCTACAAATGTATTTTTCTCAACTTTTATTTGACTGGTTTAGCATCAAGATAGACTTCTAAGTGATTTACCACCAATTATGGGTCAAGACCTAGCCCACTTGCATAGGACCAGGCAAAGTTTATATATGCCTTCTTGAGGAAAATGTGAAATCATTCTTTTCTTTAGATGTGAGTGAAGTTACCACAAAGGTAATCTAAGGTTCTTCTTGTGTTCCCAAATTGATTTTTTGTGCATCTTCTATTAAAATAAAAATATTTCTTCATATTGAATTTCTATTGGAGGAATGTCAAATTCCACATCTTCTGACACCTTAGGGAGGTTTTCACTAGAAGATGTGTCTTTTTTAAAAAAAAATTCTATGTCCAATAGTGCCTCATTAGGGATTTCACTAGAGGACTTCTTTCCTATTTTTAATTTTTGATTTATGACTAAGGAAATTTTCCTATTCTCCAAAGTAGGTGGCGATTTTTAATTTAATGATGAATCCTTCATTACGATCTCTAATAGATACACCTAGATTCAAAGATTGCCTCATTTGTATGAAATATGTCGATAATTGTAGGTCTTTGTTGGTCCTAATTAATTAATTAAGGGTAGATAAGTAGTAAATCAATGGAATTATATGGCTTAGAAGATGGGATTCAGATGTTTAGGTCTTGAAATAGCTCAGTGATGTTCTTAAAATACTATTCATGGGGCACCCCCTTTGGTTCTCTCAACAACATGAAAGAATTTGGCCACCTTAGTGAGAATGAGTTCTAGTTCTGAGGGCATAGTTTTAGCGATCCAAATCAAAGCTCTTGATTATCTTCTAGATTGAAGGGCTTTCCTTTTCCTTTTTAATATTTTCCAAGGCCTTTCATTTTATAACCCATATTCTTACAAATATGAAAGCCCTTAGGATAAATATCAATATGTAGAGAGGGTGGTTGTTCTTCTTCCTCTTTGTACAACCATGATGTAATATATCCCTCAATGGTTTCTTTAACTAAAAATCCCCATCGTTAAAAGGTAGTTGTTGATAGAAAAAACTTGACCAAAATATAAGGTTTAATATTCTATTATATGGTGAACCTTGATGTGATGCAATAAAAAGAGAGAACTTAGATATGTCATAAGTATAAATTTGAATATAATAAATTATATAAACTCATATATTTCCACCATATATACATAAAATTATATATTAATATGCTTTCATGGATTATACATGTCTTATAAATAATTCCTCATACTTTACCCTCACTTATCATCTTCCTTCTCACATATATTTAATTCCTATGATTCTACATGGTTCAACACTCTTATCTCCCACATTTACCTTCTTTATATAGCCTCTTAATGTCTTTTCATAACACTTTTCATAATATCCCTTCATGATAACACTTAGTTATCTTGTTCTCATGTATTTGTCATTTCTCCTATGATATTGTACACTTTTATATCCCATTTTGACATACTATAGGTGTTTTGAGGCTATTTAAGTGGTATATAATGAATATATCGGTCTATAAATGACCCAAGTTACATCTATAGTGCCTCACATCCCTCTGTATCTTACCAACATTCTCCCTAAGACTAAAACATTGTATTTTCCTCAATACAACCTAGTGAAACCACTTGTATCCTTCATTATTTCCTTTCTTACTATGGTTTTTTTCCTTAGAAACAACCCTCTTGGTGTGCTCTAATTTATTTTTAGCAGCTCACTCCCTTGATGCGCTCAACAATACACTCATTGGTATTATCTAACCTTACAAAAACATTCAAAATTTTATTATTTGCTATCTTTTTTGACATATGAGTATTTATACTTTTATAGATTTAAAAAAAAAAATCTACTTAGATCCATTAATCCACCTTTAATTCATCTGTATATAATAGTTCATAGATTCTTTCTTCAACTCTCTATTCCAACACATCTTTTTAGAATGATTCCTCAATCTACAAAGGCTATAATGATGAATATCCCAACACTTTTTTTTTTGTCCTTTCCTATTACAATGGGAACACTACATACATTGCATTGATTGAGCTGATTTGTTTGAACTTGTGCCACATGTAACATCATTTTTATTTATTTTACCACTAGCATATCCAAGGCCTTTATTTTTTGGCCTCACTATTGATTTAGTAGGCTCTTTAGAAGATTTTCTTGCATATCCCAATCTTTTTATCATCTTAAAATGAACATTCTTTGGATAACAAACTTTTTCATTATTTACACAACTAGCAAGAGTTGTAGATTCAAGAATACTACTATCTCCAACCTTATAGTTTTTATCAATTTTTTTTGTAGATATATCACATTTATCAAATGAATAGAACAAGTAATTTTTTATCACATGAAGCATTACATAATGTGGGATAAACATTAGAAACTAATTTTCCTTTCGGTATGCTACAAGAAATTGATCTAACTTATCATTTAGTTCTTTCAAATTTGATATTTCATCTTTTTGTAAACTATTTTTCTTTTCCATCTTCTTCAAATTTTCTTCTGATTCTTCATTTTTTGTTTTAAATTTCTCCAATTATTTTTCAATATTATCATTTTCACATAAATATTCATATTTATCCTTTCCTAACTCCTTTACCTTTGCTATCAATTATGAATCACACCTTTTAACAAAGGAATACAAATTCAAATATCCATTAAAAACAACAAAAAATAAGTATCATAAAAATTCTTCCCATGAAACAAAAATTAGATCTAATACATTCCCATATTCAAAATGCCTAAATATTGCAACATTAGGACAACTACAAGAGAGTATAATAAGTTGCAACTAAAGTGAACTAATTTTTATTTTAAAATAGTGCAACTTGGATCCACTAAAACATGTACATCCAAATAAATACAAATTCAAACCTCCATTGAAAAAAAATTGAAGCATCATACATATTCTTCCCATTAAATAAACATTATATCTAATACATCCTCATATCCAAAATTCCAAAATATTGTAGCACTAGGAAAACTATAGGAGAGACTAATAAATAAGACCATGACCATGATCAAAAGCATATATGCAAATCTAAAACTGTCTCCATCTAGATAATTGTCAAGAACTATGATTCAAAAATTAATCATCCATAGACATGGAAAAAAAACTTAAATTTTAGATGGATAACATGTAAAACCAACCATGTTGGAAGCATACATGTAATATGAATTTGTTAACACATCCAAAATATCTACATATCCTAGGACCAAGAGATTCACATTTTGAATTGAAAAGTATCACAAATTTACAGCATACAAATCTAAAGCACCTTGAATTTAAAACATGCAAGTACATACATGCAAAGGACTAAGGCAATGCAGGGAGCTTTGGATAACCATATGACCAACAACAATACCTCCATCGAGTACATGCATCCAAGAGCTTTAGGCTAAGCTCGCTACATTACCAACTCATTCATCAAGTACATGTGTCTTGAAGAATTAGAGGGTTATCTAGGAGCTCTAGACTAAAGCTACCAAATGACCAATTCCAAAACCTCAACATGATTTAGTATCAAAGTGTTATCCAAAATATCAATAACTAAGTTCACAACATCACTATATTAAAATACGCCATAAACAAAGCTCTAATAATAATTGAAAGGAAACTGTGCCCATAAAGCATAAACTAAACCTAAATAGTTTCTACATTAACCCTATGAAAGAATAAATGTCCATAAGTATAGATATACAAAAAATAATAGATAAAACGCATAACACAAGATATACATTGGAAAAGCCCTTATGAGAAAAATATAGCCTCCAAAGCACACCCAATGTATTACATTACAACAATGATTACAACACATTCATAAAGTATTGGTGCTCTAGTAGGAGTGAGAAGAGAGCATCATTGGTGTCTAGAGTTAATTTCAAAGCGTATCCCCCATCTCTATCACATTCTTTTCAACTTGCAAACAATAAGGGAAATCCAATATCATAATCCCTACAAATACAAGTTCATATAATACCACCAACCTATACATCTAATGAATAGGCAAGTCCAAAACTGGAAATAAAGGATAAATTTTGAAACCAAAAGTGAATTAAGTGCCCAAATTAGAAATAATCTCTTTTGCATCAGCTAAAACTCCACCTTGATTTTCTAGTCCATGCTTAATATCCTCTATTCATGTTCTTTTTATCTTGGTAGTTCTTTCACACCTTAAAAAGATCATCATTTCATTTAGCAACTTCATTGGTACTATGTGTAATTTACAACTTGTCAAATATAAATTACAAAGTGTAATTCCCTTTTCTATGTGGGCACATAATTAATACACAATGTTAAATACTAAATATGAAATTTAAGAATGCAAGGTGTATGGAATCTACTCCTAACATTCTCCCATTTGTCACGTATGACTTACAAATGGAATATGAAAAAAAGTGAACTAATCACCAAGGGATAAGAAGCTCATATCCATATTTCATCAAGTGAACTCCATGTGTTCACAAGTTCCATAAAAGCATCTAAAACAAAAAATAAGGTGACCATCATCTTGACAAATAAACTTCTCATCCTCCATCATGCTAATGCATGAAAGATTAGATCCCCAAGCAAGCAAATGAAACACTATCACACATAAACATTACCATATCACACTTCAACATGTAATATCTAAATATACTCATCAAATTTAAAACTCCTCTAACATATGCTTTAGTAAGCACTACATACTTTAATTCTATAGTTGGAATAGTGACCACTACTTATCACTCACTCATCCAACTAACACAACCCACGAAATAGGGTAAAAATATACCCATTGGTAGACCTCTTCTTCTCCATATAACTAGCCCAATCCACAAACTCAAGTCCATGTATATTCATTATCCTACACAAATTTATCTTCCCTATAGCAAACACATAGACATGCAAAAACCAAAGACACTTATACCACAATTCAATAAAACTTGGACAATATGGACACATATACCTTCTTAAGAATCTCTCTACTTAAGTAATATGTGGTTTTGTGCCAACCATAGCATAGGAAAATCTATCAACAACACTCATAAAAAGGATATGGCTCATTTCCTTTATCTCATCTAGTGTCAAAGAATACACATTGATCTAGAAACATGCAAACTAAAACATTAAAAAATTGAGTTAACATACTTCATCTAGTGAGCCTTAAGTTATCTACTCACTCTATCTCCCATGATATCCATCCCAAGAGAACTCGAATCCCATAGACTCTTCACATCACATATAAAATTGAGCTCTAATTCTATATACTATTACTAAAAAAATAAAGGTATAATAATAGTAAATAATCACCAACATATTTCAAGAATAAAAAAGGTTGATCTAATTAGCTATACACAAATACCAAACCCAATATCATATGAAACAAATATTCAAGATGAAACAATAGATCAAATATATAAATCTTTCACATCATACCATGTACTTTCCCCAACACCAATAAGTGCCCTAGCTATGACAAGTAGATCCTCATCCAAATAACAATATAAAAATAACATCTCAATATCTAACCATTCAACCCCAAGTTCAAACACAACAATAAAAAATAAAAGAATCCAATGAGATGTAATATTATCAATTAAAGGAAGATCAAACTAATATCCATTCCCATAACTAGGGAATATTTCCAAAACCACTAACCATTTGTACTCCTCAAACTTGTCATCAAAATTGTGTTATGCACTCAAGGAGATAAAAGAAAAAAAACACCCCATTTCACTTCTCCAACTAGTCCATAGAATTAACATCAATAACTCAAGAGTCATTCACATGAGAAAAGAAAGCATAAAATGGAACACATCTAGAAAAATAGGTTCACAATACCTATAAGATCATTCTCTGCCAAATAGACCTTTGAGAGTGAACATATGAAATTATTCCTCTTGAGGTGTTCTAAGTTACATTGAATCTCTCTATAAATAATTTATCCACACTATATCCATGATAAACTCACATCTAGCTCTAAGTGTAGGATTCTTGGTCTTTTTGTTGAAACCTCCTCAAGAAACTCACTATTCCAACACTCAATATAAAGTATGAACACCCAATATACCTTGGAAAGATCCTTTTCAAAAAACCCAACCTCAAAAGCACACCCGATATACCTTTTGAAACATCCTTTTGAAAGGAAACTTGCAGCCATCTAATGATAATTTCCACATAACCCAAAATATAAATCAATGCAAATGAGTACTTAGAATCCATATGCAAGAGAATAGACAACATCCCCATGAAAGAGTGATACAAGATATACCCTGAGAAAACCCTCAAGAGGGAAAAACCCAACCTCCAAAAGCATCCATGACTCATGTATTATTCAACAATAATCATTACAATACATCTTCAAAGCCTCCATGAACACCTCTAAAACATCAAGCCTCCTTAATACATCCTCCATGTATTCAAGCATGTAACCACACATCCCAAACCATGCTTCACACAGGCACTCTTTAGAAGAAAACTCAAAACCCCAACTAGCCAGTTCCATAGACAACTACCCTTGTGTTTGCTTTTATAGAAACAAGCTCACATAAAACCAAGTGGTATTACATACAACCATGAGATTACAAAACCATGACCCCACATTTAATATTGGGTACTTTATTAAATTACTTTCCCTAGTATTAAATAAATACATTTTTACAACTTATATTTATGTCCCAATGTTACATACAACATAAAGTGGCCCCAAGAATGTTAACTCCTAGTGATGCACATACTTCTAGGCCCCCCTAGGTGCACGGAAAACATAATAATAAATTAAAGATTATTAGCATTATGCAAGATATACAACACCTGATTCCTAACATTATCCCAGTTGTTGCATACATTGCATAAGGGGTAACAAGTAACCTCAAAACATGAACAAGGGAACAATCCCTATAGCCACATATACCATCAAGGAATCAAAGTACTTCATGTGCTCCATAAAGATACCTATAACAAGAAACAAGGTGACCACCATCCCAAGCATGAATGCTCTCATCCTCCATCATGCCAATGCACAAAGATAAGAAGCCATTCAAAGAGAAGCCACGGAAATTTTCACAATGAAGCATAAGTCTTGCCTCAATTGATATCCCAAACACAAACACCCAATCCAAAGGTATCAATATGCACCAATAGTTGTCAAGATACACTAACCATAGCTGAAATAACACCCGCATCAAGTGCTAACACATCTAACTATCCATACCTCCAAGGTATACAAAACATAGTAAACTCATGTCATCAACATATACACCCATAAACCACAATCACAAGCTCCATGTGCAAACCTATCAAAGAATGGCATACACATCCAAGAGCTCCCACTGTATGGGTAATGCAAATATGAAAATGATCAAGGCATACCAAGTCTATAGATAGCATCACATAGAAGGTGTAAACAACATGTAGTACCAAGGAACATCCACAATGATATACAAAACATGTAAATAAATAACCTGTAAGAACACACTTGTTAGGAAATATCATTAGTGCTTCACATTGTGGTAGTAATTATTATGTGTAAATGTACTACTTATAATATTACATTAGTGTGAGGATGTAAATGAGTTGCTATAAACAACTATTTAGCATAACAATATGATTAACGTATTATTATTATAATAGGCTTGAAGGATATTTTGATTAAGCTAATATCCTAGAATATAGGAGACATCCTCCTATATATATGTAATGTTATGAATGGAAAACAAGGAAGCGCGTATTATTTTATTTTTATTATTGTAGCTACTATTTTCCTGTGCTCATATTTTATAATATGGTATCAAAGCAATAATATCTTGGTGCCTTGCAAAATCCATGAAGCTTCCTATTATCAATTTTTCACCACAACTCAAATTGACAGAGCTAGTTAATTCAATTTCATTTTAAGGTGAAAAGTTTCAGTTTATTTCTACAGTTGTTTTTAACCATTGCATATATTTGAGTTTTGAGTTGTAAAAGTGCAATGTGTTTTAGTTTTCCATTCATCATTTTTAGCATTAAATATTGTATGGATTGTAAAATAAAGTACTTCATTTTGTATTCAGTTATTCATTACACAATGTTTCATACATTTGTTGCAAAAATAAGTACAAAATTGAACAAGAATTGCACAAAATGTTGTTTTATATTCATTGGGATGAAAAGAGAATCAAGTGTCCCACAAAAGTTGTGGGTGTAGCTGAAACAATGAATCATAAGGAGTACACTATGCTACTGAAGATTTAAAAAGGAAAAGGGCACATAAGAGGGAACATAGCCATCATTTCCTAAACATGTCTTCGAGTTCAGTGTTGTGCATTCCTCTTTGCTTCTGTCCTTTGAGTGAACCTGCAAATGATTGTAATGTTTGTTAGAGCTCGGGTTATGAATCCTCCTACATGATATATCAATAGTAATGTAGAATACTACTTATGATGCATTGAATCAATTGAGAAAAGACAAGAGTGCAAGAGAATACCAAGGAGGAAACATCATAAGAAACTTTGGATATATTGTTTTTAATCTAACACTATTTGTTTCTTGTGCAGGTATAGGAAAAGCCATGTTGTTGATCTGTTTTGAAGATTTTAAAGCATGTGGTGTAAAACGGGCTCCCACAAGGGTTGAGCTCGGCATGCTACCCCTTAACATTCCATAGAGGGGTTGAGAAAGGAAACAATTCAAATTGCTCAAAAGAGATATACATCTAAAGGAGTGCATCACAAGTGTCATAAGAACTCAAGCAATTGACCACTTAGGACAATCAAGTCTGAAAGTGCAATGAGTTGAAGATCATAAATGATCAATTGCTTAAATAGATTATCATAAGGAGTACATCATCATGGAATGTGATAGTGAACATGCATACATAATGCCTTGTTTACAAATCAACAATAGCAACTGAAGCAATTTGAGAAGCTCCAAAGCATCATCATCAGGTGTTTGTATTTCAAAATCTTCTATGCAAAGAATAGGTTCATCAACATTTGTTGTCTAAAAGATAAAAATGTGTGAAGAGTACAGAATAAAGATTGTCTCCATCCATAAACAAAATTGTAAGTGGCTGCAAATGAAGCTCAAAGGTCAAGGGTGAAGGAAAAGAAGCACTGTTGAACTAAAAATACAATACACTAAGTGCTTGAGATGATTGAATGTGAAACAACATCATTGATGCTAATGGAATACAAAGAAACTCAAGGTTGGTTTCAAAATAATTGATGCTACAAATACATAAAAACTATCTCATTGCATTGTCACATGAAGCTGTGATAAAACTGTGAAATTAGAAGTGCATTTCTAAAGCATTGAAATGCATAGATTGGATGGCAACAAGAAGCAAGTAATCTACATAAAATACCATGATGGCCGAGTGCAACTTTGCAAAGTAATTGAAATAGAGGCATCAATTTACAGTGCATTTGAGAGTAAATAGAGTTTTTTGTGTGCAAGTGTGTGCAAATGACATCACAAATCTTGCTAAACAGTGAATGAGAAATTGCATGGAAGAGAAAGCATGTTTGTTGATAAGTAACTGAAAAGTTTCAAATTAAGTTGAGCTTCACTGTGTCTATTCACTTCAAGCAAAATAGATGGCAAGAGATTGCTAACAATATGTACAATGAAAGGAGAGATTACAAACAATGCAAAGAAAATAGTTTGTTCCACTAAGAACAATTGTTGAGTAAAATAGAGCTTACATTTTGAGAGCCTACAGTTCAGTGAAGCTACAGTGGTGTGCACATGAAATGAGAATAAAATCAATGTTTCCTTTCAAAACAGTGAGCCAATATCAAACAAGCTAGGGTTTCGAAATGAAAGCAAGTGCAATGGTGCCCAGTTTGAGTTTTTAGGGGGTAACCCACATGGGTTTGCATTGTGAGCCTTTCAAAATGTAGAAATAATGGGTAGTTTGAGCACATACAAGAATGCAGATAAACCAGTTGGACTCTCATGGCTGCAGCCTAAGAATGAGTTCTTTCACAAATGGTGATACCCATTTAGGGTATTGTGTTCTAAACACAAATATAGAAGGAAACGACTATGGTTCAAGCTCATGCTAGCATAAAATTAAGTTATTGAAGCTAATGGTTATGGCCATGATTGGTTTGAAAACATAGAAAATGGAACAACATATTACTTCTACATATTCAGAGAAATCTATGAGAGGTTAAAATACATTGAAAACACATTGAAACACTATTTGGTACTCTCATGGTCATGGCCTGAGAGGAGGATTTCTCTTCACAAAACACAAACCCACTTGAGTTTTTATCTTATAAGTTCAAATGTAGAAGACAATGAAGGGTTTAAGTTCATTCAAATATTAGAGCCCTCACAAAATGAAGAATGGTGCAGTCATGGTCGTGGCCATGGAGGGTCTGCAAACTCTCAGAAAAAGAAAGCAAACGCATATTTTTCCTCTAGTTTTTATTTTTTCATATACCATTGATTTCTACATCATGGGTCAAGCCCATAATCACTTATGTTTTGCAGAAATGGAGAAATGTACAAAGCATGGCCACAGAATATACAAGAGGAATTCATTTTCACCTACAAATTTCCCATTATTTTTGTGAAAAAAGCTCAATTCGAGCTTTTATTTAAGAGGGAAATGCATTAAAACTGGAGAAAGAGAGCTTACCATGGTTATGGGTGAAGAAAACTAGTCCAAGCCTGCAGCCAAGCCTTCACAAAAGCTCAAACCAAGCATTCTCATGGCAACCAAACAAGACAATACAACAATAGAAACACAAGACAGATGAAATTCATCAAAAACTAGTCATGTTTGTGGCCTATATGCCCGATTTCTTCCTCAAATGGAGTAAAAAAGATATCAAATGCTAACAAAAGTCTTACCATCAATTTGCAAAGGAGAACCAACAAGAAAGCAGTGAAAGATAGTGAAAAATCAAGCTCAAGGCTCCAAACCTTAGTTCCTCATGGCGGTCGAATGCAAAGCCCTATGTTCTCCAAACTTGGACGATGAAAATGATGGTTGAAATGTGTGTTAGGGATCGATTTTGACCTTAGGTTTTTTCCATGTGCTCAATTCAAATGTGATTTTAATCACATTCTTTTAAAAATCAAAAGCCATGTTAATACCTTGTCTCATATGTTGCCTAGGTCGAGCCATGCCTTAGGCATTTTTATTGGTTTTTAAAGAAAATCAAACAAAAACCATACCTTGCCTTTGTGCTTTTCATGTGAACCATATACACATTGCCCCTTTCACTAGGTCGAGTTGTCCATGCCTTAGTGTTTTTTTGGTCTATGGCTCATAATCTAGTTTTATGATTTTTTATAAGAAAAATAAAATGTATAGGAGCTTTCAATAGTGTTTTGATTTTTTGCAAATATTAATTTTTACTCAAACTGCAAAAAATAAAAATATTTGAACTCAAATTGCAAAAAGCAAATGTATTAGGAGAGTTTCTATATTGTTTTCTAAAACTGCAGATGATGTAAAACATCACTAATGGTAATGTTTCTATAAATTACCTCGGTGTTTGTTATGGTTTTAAATGCAGTTGGTATACTTAATTCCTCTTGAAAACCTTCTATTTTGAGTTGGAGTTCTTGGGCGAATTTGGAGAAAGAGAGGAAAACTAAACTTTCTATTTTCAGTTTCCAATTGTTTGCTCCTGATTTCGAGGATTTTTTGGATGGACCCTTTGGAGATGGGAAGTTTCCATCTTTTCAATGCAGTTTAGAGTAGTTTGAGGCACTATTTTGTAGTCTTTTATGAGGAGCTTGAAAATGGAGAAGAGTTGCTTTTTGGAGATGCAGTGGGGCTGATTTTTCAATTTTTTCACTACTAGGGTCACTTGAGAGCTACAAGTTTGAGGAATTTTAATTTCTCAAGGGTTCAGATTGATGGCTTCTTGCTCTCCTATTGACTAAGAGAGTTTTGTAAGATGACTAATGTACTCAAATTCTAAGATTGTCACTCCTTCAGTTCAATAAAAACAACAAAGTTCCTTTCTCATCAACTTGTTAAAATTTACAATTACAATCTGATGTCACTTGTGATTCAAAATTGCAGAATCCTTCTTATGTCTTGTCATTGTAGGTTTGTTTGTAGGTTTTTCCTGTGATTCAGGTTGCAATTTGTGTTATGCTTGGTTAACCTTTATGCAAAACACTTTTGAATTATATGTTTAGGGTGGGATTGTGAAAATTAGAGTTTTGGAGGTATTGTTGTGAGTGAAAAAGTTATCAGAATCTTCTTATTGTTAGGATCTTTGTTTTCAGTTTTTCCCTTCTACCCAATTTTCCCTAAAAGTTTAGTACGTTAGGTGTTTCATTGGGGGAACTAGTCCACTTTGGAGATTCACTCTTGCCTACAAATTTACCCTCAAATCTGAGAGCATTTCCATGTTGCAATAGGATAGGCAAGTTTGACTTGGCTAAGGGTGCAATCCTAATTTCCAACACTTCCTTCAAGGAAGATTGAATTCTAATGCAAGAATGAAGAATATTATTGATCTGTAATTAGAGGTTTACAAAATAACTTGCAAATTAATCCTAATTACAGTAATTTCCCGATCTAATACATAATTGTGTGATTATGCTTTTTAACCATTGAAATTGCCGACTAAGTTCACTTAATCCTTTACAAACTGAATGAAATTAACTAATTACTAAAATTTTGTAATTAGAACTTAAATGCCAAATTATAAAAATACTGAAAAAGAATTTAGAGAGAATGTAAGACATGAGATAGAAGAATAATAAGACAGAAGATAGAAGAATCAGACGCAAGTTGATAACGGAGTTCGTCCAATCAGGACTACGTCTCCGGGTCCACTTCTCAATGTTGGACCACTTTTATTAATATCGCCAAGCACCTGAAGATGCCTTCTTACAATATTCAAGCTTCAAAAACCTGCACAAAATTCCTCACAATCTCTCTCACTTATACAATTTTGGTGTATAACAACACCTTGCAATTCTTCCTCTCAAAAAGAATTCAACTCTCACAAAGGAATTATTTCTCCAAGTAGACTTGCTTATTTTCAAGCCAAAACTCTCCCCCTTTTATACAAATTTATTTGCTAATATGGGCTAAAACCATATTATTTGCAAATATACCCATATCTCCTATTACAAGAAAAAAATTCAATAATATCCTCCTTTAATAATTTTTGGAAGGATAATATCCCCTCAAAATAATTCTCTTTCCATTTGAATGGTTACGAATGGATTTATTCTCTATTATTTAGGGAATATTTTATGTAAGGTTTTATTTGACCCCTTAATTTAGGAATACTATTCCTAATATTTCCGTGTAAAGGAAAATATTCTAGGCCTCTAAAAATATGGGATAATTTAGGCCCCTAGGAAAAAGGGATTTAGCCTTATTCTAAGGCTTTGAAAAAGCAATTAAATATTTTAGAGAAAATGGTGGGTGGTGATCCCACCATCCTCTCCTCCTTTTAAGTTTTTCCCCTAAAGACAAGGGAGACTTCCCATATAAGGTGGGATACCCCCTATTCCTTAGGTGGCATCCCACTTTAATAGGTGGTGCCCACTTTATATATATTTTTTTCTTTAACAAATATGGTTTAATCCATATTTATGCCATGTCATATACTCTTGCCACGTCACCACTTGCCACATCACCATGCTGACGTCATGATGACGTCATTATTTTGACTGGTCAACTCTTTTTGTCTACAAACTTTGACCGGCTCTATTTTGCTCATACAAACTCTATTTTCAAAACCGAATATAGTTTCAGAATCAGCACAACGAGCTCTACATTTTGGTGTCATTTTTGTCTCATTTTGAGATGATCAATTTTTGGCCTTTTTGAATGCCTGATTTGCATGTTTGACCGGACCTTTGACTGCGCATAACTTCTGCATACGAACTCCTTTTGAGCCTGTTCAAGTTGCATTAGGACCATGTCAGCGAGCTCTACGTGATGATGCTAGTTTCATGAGATTCCAAGATTGTGAAATTTTTAGGTTTTCTAGGATCCACCTGGATCAATTATTTGAACCAAATTGATGGATAGGTGAGTTGGTAAGAGCAATGGTATATTGCTTTCTTTTTAAAATCACATTTTTTCATATCAGTATAATGCAATCTCGGTAAAATGATGATATCTCATTCATTTTTCAATGAAATTTCAAATTTCAAAGTTTTGGAAAGCTAGTAAAGAGGGGAACAAAACCCAAAAATCATTTGAAGAAATTCTCAATGGTTCACGAGCAGTTTGAAGCAGAAAATAGTGTTGTAATTTTTGATGTGATTTGTTGGTTGTCTTTGCTAGCTGCTACCATTTCTTTCATTGATATCACCTTCAACAAAATTTTCATTTAAGGTTCTATTGAAGCTTTGCATTATTTTTTTAATAACTTTGAAATGAATGGTTACATGCCATATCTTGTCTTCAATTCTTACAAATAGATTAGTTCCAAAATCAGTGAGCAAGTATAAAATGTTTTTCCATAAAAAAAAAAAAAATTGGATAAATGATGATTGTTTGGGTGGTGTAGTTGATTGAGTATTGGATCACATTGATTAATGTGTTGCAGTTGATATATGGTATTAGTTAATGAGCCATTGGTATGGTTCCGGTGATATTGAAATATTATATCTTTGATATAATAATCTTTAGGGCTAAGTTTGTATTTGTGACTATGAATTTTATTTATTTGCTTTGATTTAATTTTTATGTTGTAATGCTCTATGGGAGCTAATATTTGTCCCTTTTTGTTCTTAAGGGACTTTTATTATTATGTTTTGTATCTTATTGTCCATATCAAAGTGTATTTGGAGTGCATGATCGGTGGTACCCGACACTCCAATTGTTTGTAAAAGAAAAGGTCAAATCAAAGGGGGGAGGATATATTATTTCCTCACAATTGGTGAAATGATCCTCAAAAGACAACTTTGCTAAGTAGCAATTTGATTGGAGGATGGAGGCATAGGAGGTTGGAGTTCAAATAGCGACCTCTCATCAGTCACCAACGATGGGGCCACATAGAGCTATGGTGGCATTTTTTTGGTGTGTTTTTTGTTGTGTGCAATGTGGTGTGTACCTGTTTGGAGTGTTCCTGTTGCTTTGTGTGGTTGATGTTGGAAGAGAAATTATATAGGATGACAAATAACTACAATTTTACTTTGACTACGATGATCCTTCGAATGTCATACTTCATTGGAAGATGATCAATCAATGAATTTGTTCATTAGCAATAGTGATTATGTGCATCAAGAACTAGACAACAAGATCTGAACAGTAGTATGCAACATGATATGATTCACTTTTTAGTGATTCCTAGTTGTGTGAATAAATGGAATTTCACATTGTGGGGGGGGGGGGAATAATAACCAATGTTCCATTCCCATTTTCTGCCAAAATAGCTAAAGTTAAGAGCAACTTCCAATGGCAGTGGCAGTTGTCTATGTTGTTCAAGATTGAGTGGCAGTGATCAATAACAGTGATTATAATTAAGAACATTGTGTTCTTATGGAATGTAATGTGAAAACTTTTCTAGTATGAGTTTTTTATATTTATGATATGTATGTTGATTCTTATATATTACCCTGATGTACAAGCATAGTGGTGAACAAAAGCACCAAAGTAAGTCAGTTCATGGATCATATTACAATAATAATATGATTAATGTATTGTTATTATAATAGGCTTGGATGATATTTTGGTTAATCTTGTAAGAGAGGGATACCAACCATGTTCGAGACCCTAGGTCATGGAGGGCTAAGAGCAGAAGGCTGCCCTAACTTACCTTAGCTTAACAGGGTGTTAGGAAATGAGAGACAAGAATGATGAGGACTATAAAGTCCCTCAATCACTTTGCAAACCCAAAATTCGGGACAGGGCTAGGTGAGCTAGTTTTCAGGTTCAACACTATGCCTCAGGAAGCTCTCTACCCGAGGACAAAAGTGTGGTCCTGGGACGACAGCACGATGCACTGGCCAAAGCAATGCTATGAAGCAAACAAAATATGCTCTAATATTATAAAGTAAAAACACAAGAGTTAGGGTGGCGAGAATAATCTCACAAAGGAATGTGTTCACCAGCTAGCTCCCAGAAGCACGTCCACCTACACATAAAGAAGAGGAAAATTTTTGGGTGGTTGTATAGGGGCTTGCCTCAGTCAAACCCCCGTTTAGGTTTTTCCACCTCCATGGATAGCCAAGAAAGCGAGTATGATAAAGAAATAAAGTAAAGTAGAGAACACTAAAACACTACAAAATAGTAGATGTGCTTACTCAACGAAGTAATAGAGGAGAGGAGTGGGAAGATTACCACCTCCACCAAGAGAACTCAAGGCTAATGGGGGAGAAAATGAGAGTACTTGACCTCTGATATAATGGTGTTGTACCATACTTTCTCTACTGAAGTGATGGAGTGAAGTTATTGCTACTATGGAGTGCAAAAGTGTTGCTAAAAGTGTTTGGGAATGAAAGAAGTGAGTGCAAGAGAGTGTGAAGAAGTTGAGTGGAAAGCTTAGAAGATCTGAAGAAGTTGAAATGCATGTAGATGAAGGGAATTTGAAGGAAATATGAAGAAAACGGCCATATTCGGTTGGTCAGCCGAAGAGGGCTTTACAAGTCGACTGCCAATGAGAGGTGTAACACCTCTGCAAGCTCCAGCCGTAGGAATTTTCCAGGGACATAAGCACGTCGCACAGACGTTTGCACACCGCGCAAGCATCTCCAACAAAAATTCCTCCACCAACACTCAAAACAAGGGCCAAGTGGGATGAAGGCAGTAGGCTTCTATGGAATTAAGCCTCTAAATTTGGTTTTCTAAAGTGAAGAAGGGCACAAGGGAATTTGCATAAGGGGTGCAAATTCACTCCTATACATTTTTTCCCCACTTTAACGAACATGAATATTAATGAGTGCTTGGGTAAAGTAGGTTGAAGAAGATTAGGGCTAGAAATGTATACCTGAACCATCGAGGAAGCAGACCACGATCTATCGAACTTGAAGGTGCAGGGCAAGTGAAGGGCTTCATAGCTTCTCCAAACTATGAAGCTAAAGAAAGAAAGTGTCTTACAGGCCTGCAAACCTGTAAGGAGGAAACCACCAAGATCTCTCACACGAAGGAAGCCCCATAAAGTAAGCACCTTATAGAATCACAAACCTACAAGGAAGGTGTCCCCCAAAAACTCTCACATGGAGGATACCCAGGAAGTGTCCCCCAAGATCTCTCACATGGAGGAAGCCAGGAAAGTGCCCTACAAACCCATAGACCTACAACGAAGGTGTTCTTCAATATCTCTCGCAGGAAGGAAACCCAGGAAAGTGCCCTAGAGACCCACAAACCTATAGGGAAGGTAACCCTTAAGATCTCTTGCATGGAGGAAACCCAAGGAAGCGCCCTACAGACCTGCAGACCTATAGGGAATCCACCCCCAAGATATCTTGTATGAAGGAAGCTCAAAGGAAGTGCCCTAGAGGCTCACAGTCTTGTAGGGAGGTATCCCCCAAGATCTCTCACATGGAGGAAACCTAGGAAAGCGGACTCCGCAAAGTCAGAAAGTGGCCACGTAGGCAAGTAAGCATATAGTCGCGTGAACTGTTGATAATTAGGAAGAATTTCAAAGGGGTCCCTCGAGAACCCATCGTGAAGAAGGGGTCCACTCAAGGGATGCACAGTTCAAAAGCATGCGTTTTCTTTCTCAAATCGATCCATCATTAAGGGATCCTTTTGAAAGATTTTCACTTCATCAAGGAATTTGAAAGGAAGAATATGCCCCCACGTAAGGGGAAAGTCAAAGATGTTTTTGCTTCGGAGGAAGGTTTTCAAGTTCTTTCTTTACAAACCCATGATGTAGGAAACATGTTTTGTTAGGGTTCCAAGTTTAGAATGTGATTCTGAAGAAAGGTTTGCAAAGATTTTCGAGAAAATATTTGTTGGACACGAATGCATTTTTTGAAAATTGAAATGTTGAAGTAGCATTGTCACACATGAGAGGGACAACTTAAGAAAAGAAGAGAGAGAGATGAAGAGAAAGTAAAAGAGAAAAACACAAACAAAGGGCACAAGGGTAGCCTGATATTTCAGGGTTAGAACTACTCATAAATATATATATAGTAATAGCATATAAATGAACTATCATCAACCCCTACTATATCAGACCATGTGAAGAATGCATGAGAAGACAAAGTAAAAATAAAAAATTGGGTCAACATGGAAGGGAATCCTAAATTCCCCCAACACTTTGCATCATCCCTAATTTACCGAAAATCAAGCATAAACATGGAAGAATGATGATATAAATAGAGGAAGGTTTACGACATAAAAACACACCTGTATCCAAGCACCAATAGGGGTGACGAGGGTCATCAAGGCACACATAGCACGATCATGGGGGAACATATCACAACACACACACACACACACATCTAATCTAAAGATCAAGAAGAGGGCATCCCCTAACATTGATTGACCAAGAGGTTGTCCACTTCACACTTTAGATCATCGTAGGGGGAAGGAGGATGAGCCTACAGTGGTTTAATGTTAAGGGGAGGAGAATCTGGCCCTCCCACAATAAGGGCTAAGGAATAGGGCCTTACAAGGTCCTCTTCATCAAGCTCTTGTGGAGATAGGGTCAACAATTTTGTGAAGATCACTGACAAGGATGGAACTTCATCCACAAAGTTAAACATGCACCCTACAGGAGTGTCATGTTTAACTTCAATGGATAGGGAAAGTTGTGCCCAAGATTCACCGCTAGGCTCACCAAATAGCTTAGGAGTGGTGACGAACTCAGGGGAAACCAGGACTGGTTCCATCACTAGGATAGAACAAGTCAGCATGAGACCACCTTGTGAAGAAGGTGGGATCCTCTTACGTCCTTCATTGCTAGAAGAACCACACTCCACTTTTTGCTTCGTTGGAGGAGACGAACTCCCCACATATGAGGCTAGAGGTGTAGAGGAAGAGGAGGAAAAAACCACAATAGATACAACCAAGGTATTATCCATATCCATGGATCTCAAGAAAGGAGGGATATCTAGAACAAACATCAACAAAGGCAGCTCCATTGAAGGAGCGATGAACACCTATACCCCCTTGGGGTCAAGCGCATTTGTGCTCACAAGGGAAGCCAGAAGCAATGCAGAACTAGACTAAAGGGAAGCAGAGGGAAGGGGAGAGGAAGACACTACAGGAGGCCCTGAAACAGGGGCAATCATCTCTCCTTCCTTCCTTTGTGATGCAACCTGCTTAGCTAGAAGGGCCTTTCATCGTTGCTTACACTCATGCGCAAGGCAGTTGCTATGACTCTTTGAGCTAGAGGTCGGAGGCTGCAAAGGGACAAAGGTTTCTTGCTCAACCATGGGAATGTCCACTATAGTCATTTCTACGTGGAGGAATGGATTCCTAAATAGGAGCAAGAGGAGTAGGTTGAGAAGCAACAGATGGAGTCAGTTCAAGTGCCTCAACAGCGAGCCTCTTTCCATTCACTACTTTGGGAGCAGGACTGGTAGGAGGCCGCGAAGGTTGAGACAAAGAGGACTCTCCATGGGAGGCCTTCTTCCCGCTATACCAAACTAGCCTAGGCTCCATGGGAAGAACGAGAAGTTCGATCGTAGGACACTTAGGTTTTCACCAAGCAAGCACCATAGGATTCTCCCGCAAGTGTGGAGTAGAATCTTACGGCACCACAACAGAGCAAGAAGAAGTGTTAGACTAAGCACCAGAAGAGAAAGAAGGAGAATCTCAGGACCACTTCTCTTCTTCCTTTCTATGTGCCTTAGTGACATCATTGTCAGCTTTTAAGCAATCCCTATGTGGAAAAACATAAGCAACATCGTTGTCAACTTTTAAGCAATCCCTATGTGGAAAAACATAAGGCGACGAAGGGTATCTCACTTTCGGCCTCAAGAACCCTTCCTTATAATTTTGATATTTTCGGTACAAGAGGTTCATCCTAGGTGGAAGAGGACCAATGAGTGTAGGCTAAGATTAGTCCAAGGAGTAGCTACCACGAGCAACCGACGGTTTATAACCGATGTCACGAATTACATGCATGTAACCACCATTGATAAATTTTAAACATTTATGCACAACTGAGGGTACCACATTCATAGCCACTAACCAGGGGATACCCAACTTCACTCTAAAGAGTTCAAACCCAGGGATCATGGCAAACAGGAGCTTCATAGATTTAGGTCCAACCAAGACCAACAAGACACTACCACCCAAAGGGGGCACAAAAAGCCCATCATGCGTGCAAATGGTGCTCAAAGGTGCATTGTACCATTTTTTATGTAAAAATTTAATCAACATGATCTCCTCAATTATGATGTTTACTTGTGATGTCGGATCAACGAGAACACCCGCTACGATGTTTCCATTGATCCACGTAGGGATATAGAGAGGAGATGGTTCCCTATTAAAACCCATTGGTAGGTCCTGTGAAGTGAATTTTATACCAGTACCACTATCCATAGGCTATGTAGAGGGGATAGATTGATGCAAGAAGGAGGCCATTACACACACTAGATGATACTTTCACAGAGACCCCAAAGGTTACAGGATAAGACGGTGACCTAATTATGGTTTTGTTATGCAACATCTTTAGAAGCTTCCAACTACGCCAACTAGGGGTAGCAAGTTGGGTTGTAAGGCAATAGCCTCACAACACTCACACCTACAACACTCGTAGAATGTGAGAAAATGAACTTTCAGTATCGCAAAACGGAACCAAAATGGTTCACATCAGGTTCATCAAAATTGTAAGAGAGGGGGGCCAACCACATTCAAGACCCCAGGTATGGAGGGCCAAGAGCGGAAAGCTTCCCTAACTTACCTCAGCTTAACGGGGTGTTAGGAAATGTGGGACAAGAATTATGAGGACTATAAAGTCCCTCAATCACTCTGCAGACCCAAAATTTGGGACGGGGCTAGGCGAGCTAGTTTTCAGGTTCAACACTACACCTTAGGAATCTCTCTACCTGAGGACGAAAGTGCGGTCCTGGGATGATAGTGCGGCGTGTTGGCATCTCTCAAGTGCACTGGCGTCTATATGACCAAAAGACTAAAGAGACAAGGTAAAACTTAAGAAAACAAACTAACGGCCCAACTAACTACTTCTAAAAGGCCAAAACAACACTATGAAGTAAACAAAATATGCTCTAATATGATAAAGTAAAAACACAAGAGTTAGGGTGGCAAGAATAATCTCACAAAGGAATTTGTTCACCAGCTAGCTCCCAAAAGCACATCCACCTACACACAAAGAAGAGGAAAATTGTTGGGTGGCTGTATATGGGCCTGCCTCAGTCAGACCCCCATTTAGGTGTTTCCACCTCCACGAGTAACCAAGAAAGTGAGTACGATAAAGAAAGAAAATAAAGTAGAGAATACTAAAACACTACAAAATAGTAGATGTGCTTACTCAACCAAGTAATAGAGGAGAGGAGTGGGAAGCTTACCACCTCCACCAAGAGCACTCAAGGCTAATGGGGGAGAAAATGAGAGTACTCGAGCCTCTGATGCAATGGTGTTGTCCCACACTTGCTCTACTGAAGTGATGGAGTGAATTTTTTGTTGCTATGGAGTGCAAAAGTGTTGCTAAAAGTGCTTGGGAATGCAAGAAGTGAGTGCAAGAGAGTGTGAAGAAGTTGAGTTGAAAGCTTAGAAGATCTGAAGAAGCTGAAATGCATGTAGAAGGAGAGAATTTGAAGGAAAGATGAAAAAAATGGCTATATTTAGCTTGGTCAGCAAAAGAGGGCATTATAAGTCGACTACCAATGAGAAGTGTAACACCTTTGCAGGCTCCAGCCACAAGAATCTACCAGGGATGTAAGCACGCCGCACAAACGTCTATGTGCCACGTGGGTGTCTCCAACATAAATTCCTCCATTGACACTCAAAACAGGTGCCAAGTGGGATGAAGGCACTGAGCTTATCTAGAATTAAGCCTCTGAATTTGGTTTTCTAAAGTGAAGGAGGGAAAAAGAGGAATTTGCATAAGGGTTTAAAATTCACTCCTATACAAAGCTAATATCCTAGAATATAGGAGACATCCTCCTATATATATGTAATATGTATAGAATGGGAAACAAGAAAGCACATATTATTTTGTTTTTATTATTGTAGCTACTATTTTCTTGTGCTCATATTTTCTATTAAAATTGTCACCACAAGTCTCCATAGCTCTCCCATGTTCTCCACACCCAACAAAGGAAAGAGATAAATTAACCTCCATGTTATCACCCAATAACATAAGTGAAAACACATGACCATAAGCTAGTGATCACAATAGCTCCAACCAAACTTCAAAACCAATGTAATGTGAAACCAAACATCCAGAAAGATAACCAAGACCAAAGAGAGAAACACTGTACATCATACACCTATAGAAAGTCCTTCTACATACACCTCTAATGCTAACTATGTAAAGTGTGATCTCCTCCAAAACACCCCAAAAGAAAATCCATAATAACACCCAACCATTCAATCACCAAGATCAAACATAACATATTTATCATGTAATCAACATGGATGTAAGTTTCTCAAACCAAAGAAGATCAAACTAAATATCCATTCCCGTATTAGGAAATCAACCCAATACATCTAATAAACTCCTCATCAATGAATGATAACATATGCACAAGGAGATAACCATGCAAACACTCCTCAAATGAACCCTCCAGAACCAAATATCCATAGTTAAAGATCCATATGCATGAGAAGAAAAAGCATAAACATAATGCACCCAAAAGAAATAATGGGAAATACCTCTCAAGTGATAATCTATCGAGTAGACCAAGAGTGGGGAATGAGAATGCTCCTCTAGGATATCCAAGTCATCATGACTCATCCAAGAACAATCTCCTCATAGGTCCATGTTCAACATGTTAGTGTAGGTTTTTATTTCCTAGTTGGGTTATTTATTTTCCCTATAGTCCTAGGTTTTTCCTACACCTTTCATTAATCTTGCTTAGGTTAATAAAGCATGTCTTATTAGGTGAGTGGTTGTGAGGTGTCACCTTCCTACATGTGAGCATCTATTAGTTATCTTGGGAAGATACTTTGCTATCTTTAGTCTAATAGATGGTTGCTCCTCATTGGTCGGTGTTGCCACCTCATCCCTCTCTCGGGTCTATATAAGCATGCTACCTAGCTTGTATTTGGTATCTCTTGCTTTTGCATCCTCTTAATGTTATTTTTCTTCTAGCATTTGCATTACTCTCTCAGAGACTAACTCTATGTTGCTTTTTTGATTTCGTATCATTTGCATTCATAGTTTAGATATCTACTCTTTTGCACTAGTTTTCTGGGTTAATAATCTTTTCAAATTCTAACAGAACACACATCCAACCAAGGTGTAGGCTCCTCAAACTTTATGTTGAAATCTCACCAAGAGTAACTATGTCAACACATGTCTCTAGTCACAAGAGAACTCAAGCCTCACCTAAGTCTCTGTGTGTCCATGAGCACTTGTAACTGATCAATACATGCCAAACTCCAAATACAACATAGCACCATCATGAAGTAATCAAGAAAATGATCATGTACTCAATACAAAGAGAACCAAACAAGATCAATGTCAAAGCTTCAATCATGAATCAGGAACATAAACATGAAAACATGATCTAACCATATCCTCCTAGGAGATCATACGCTCCATATGAACATAACGCATGCTCTAATCAACATAACATGTGTTCGTATCATGTCAAAACTATAATGTACACAAACAAGAGTATACCATGACATAATAGAAATCATCCTATTAAACAAGGATAACATATCAAAAGATAAATCATATACAACACCTTAACCAAAGACTCCATGAGTTCTCCATGGCTCCAAGATGTCAACATATCCAATTATCATGAAGATATCCATATCCCATTAGTGAACCAACAAACATGAAAGACCCTTATGTAGCAATAGGATCTAACATCTCCTCCAAACATTTGCAACACTAGATAGCATCCACCATCAAATGGTGAAATGACATCACTTCCAAAAACTCCCACTAAACCGTGATATCGAGGCACACATGACATCATGATAACCATATCCTAAATCAAGATCATCCAAGTCTACAAACACAACTAAAATGTCAGTAACATCAAGTAAAACCAAGATCTCCAAGCCAAGAAGATACAACCATCAACAAACCGTCAGGAATCTATACAACACTGCCAATCCATCACTATTAAAATCTCCCACTAAAAAGTGTAACCAATGAAATATAAACAATCCATTCATGACAATGTGATAAACCACATTCTACAAGTCCCATAACCGACTATCCATGCACTATACATCATCCATCCTCTAATCTCAAAGAAAACATACCAATGCACAAATTCACATAGACAAGGTCAACTAGCAAAGTTTGCATTAATGTCAAATAAATCACATAGATATAGATGATCCACATCTCATTTATCCCACTACAACTAAAATAGGTTGTACACACCTACAAGCTGCATAACTTGTAGATCACAAACACTGAAACATGTAAACTCATCATCACATTAGTAACCTGCAAGTTGAGATATCAAAGAGAATAATTTCCTATAGACCACATGATTCAAACACCAAATCAACCACAAATCTAATTTTACAAACATGTCCACAAATGAATAACCATAGTCAAGGAACTAATCAAGCATCAAGAAGATAAAAAAAAAACCTCCTAACACCAAACCATATCACCACCAAAATCACCACAAACCTTATCATGTCATGCCAATGCAAAAGTATACCTACATAATCATGACACCATAATCAACACCAATATTGTACCTACACTCAACTATCACCCACACAAGACTCTAAGTCTCCATTCGTTTCAACCCATGTCCTCAAAATCAAAGACAACCTGTGTACATGTCACTATCAAAGTACAACTTTGAAAAACACCTATAAACCTATACTAGGAAGGACCAAACTGATAATTAGTTGTACCATCATGAAAATCACATGAAAACATGTACTCCCTTAAGTTTTCACCTCTTGAATCATCTATACTCTCACACAATCACACAATAAATCTCAAGAACACACAACTGTTTAAACAAGTACACAACTCTCTTTGCTTATCAAACTGAGAAACTATCAACACCACTATGAAAGTAAACTGAACATGCTCTCCAACACCTATTCAAAATAAAAAAATTAATTCAGTATGCAAAAGTTATGCTCAAAACTATGTAATGAATAACATCAGGCTTTCAAGCTCCAAAAACTAGTAAAAACAATAATATTAGGGAACCAAAACTATACCACAACATTGTGCTCAAAACTTGCTTTCCAACGAGTATAAGAAGTTGAATTCCGACAATCAGGGTGAAAGTTATGCATGTTTGAATAAAAGTTGCCCAATTTTCGCATTAGGTGAACCTGTGGTGGCCCTCGAGTGGAGCCACCGATGGTCTACTGGTGGTAGTGGCACGTCAGCAACACCCAAACAATGCTAGCGCCAACGGACCTGAAATGGATTTTAAATTTATTTTAATTCTCATTTTTTTTAAAACTAAAGGGCATATTTTGAAAACATTTTAAATTTTAATATGAGTGGTTAAATATTTTTATGGCTATGGGGGGGTTGGCTTCCACTCCACGTGTCCACCATTAGAACCAGGGGCCCAAGGGATTGTCATACCCAACCACCAGTGGTATCGATAGTACGAGCAATACCCTATGGTATTGCTTGCCGACTAGTGGAGCAGAGGGGGGGTACAAGGTCTGCGGACCCCAACCCCCTTAATTCAAAAAAAATCAATAAATTTTTAATAGTCTATATGAATTTTTTTTAAAGGCTAATGGATTTTATTTTTTTACTTTGCAGATTTATTTGACAACTGTACTACCAAATAGGGCAAGAAGGTAAAAAAAAAATGTAATTTTTGATAGTGGCCAAAATAGGTCAAGTTTTATATGAATCTTCACCTCTCGGTCATCTTGGATCCAATGGTGAGGTCCATTTGGTTCCAAAGGGTCATCTACAACACTTCCTTCATAAAACCCTCACATGAACACATCCAAGAAACCCTTTTTTCCCAACATTTCTCACACCCCAAAGTTGCAAACAACCCATCATAACAACAAGCCCCAAACCCTCAGATTAGTAATTAACAACTTGCAAAACCTCATATCTCTTCATGTCTCATTCTTTCCATGCAAGCCCTAGATTCAAACTTAACCATAGATTTACTCAGTCAAGGGTTATCCAACCACAACCATGGATCTGATACCAAATGAAAGGAGACTTGCAACCATCTAATGACAATTTCCACATAACCCAAAAGAGAAATCAATGCAAATAAGTACTCATAATCCATATGTAAGAGAATAGATAACATACCCATGAAATAGTGACACAAGATATACCCTGAGAAACCCTCAAGAGGGAAAAACCTAGCCTCCAAAAGCATCCATGACTCTTGTATTATTCAACAATAATCATTACAATACATCTTCAAATCCTTCATGAACACCTTTAAAACATCAAACCTCCTTAATGCATCCTCCATGTGTCCAAGCATATAACCACACATCCCAGGCCATCCTTCACATATGCACTCTTCAGAAGAAGATTCAAAACCCTAACTGGCCAAACTTAGACAACTACCCTTGTGTTTTCTTTTATAGAAACAAGCTCACACAAAACCACCAAGTGGTATTACATAAAACCATGTGACTAAAACTATGAGATTACAAAACCATGACCCCGCACTTTTTTTTAATAAAAATAGGGGTGAAAATTTTATTGATAATAAGCAGAAAATTACAACAAAAGGGACAAAAATCCCCAACATAGTAGAACAAAATCCAACTCAGGCCCTAAGGAGAAATCACAAGTGCCTAAAAGGCCCCCATACCAACCATCCTCCCAACACCAACAAGCACACAACCAAACCACCTCAACACATCTAACATTTATGATCCTCATGAATAAAATATTCAAGTTGTTGGCGTTTCTACTGATCAAGCTGAACCTAACTCTAAATAGACCACACTCCCATCTCATCAGAAGCCCATTTATCCAAGAAATCTGCCACTTTTTTCCATTCCCTTGGAATATGCATAAAGGAAATGGAGGCAAAATTGGAGGCCAGATTGAGGATTTTTCTAGCTAACACGCCTAACCTCCATGAAGAATTCTTGAAATCTCGTTTGTTGAGCAGAGAAACAAGAATCATTGAATCCATGTCACATATCACCTTACTCCATCCCAACTCACAAGCTTTCTCCAAAGCATGGAGAATTTACCAAGCCTCCATCTGATTATTGGAATGTACTCCAATATAAATGGAGAAGATAAACTGAACACAACCCTTACCATCACGTCCCACCACCAATACTCGCAGCACCAGGATTACCAAAAGAAATCCCATCTGTGTTAATTTTTAAAAAATTGATGAAGGTGGACTCCACTTTCCCTCTTGTTTCACCTTCTTAGACATCTTCATCCTAGAAAAATATCGAGAATTGACCACTAAGGTTCTAGAAAGCCCCAAAAGACAAAAGAAACTAGAATCATTTGAGGACAAATGTTGCCTCAAATCAAACTTAGCCTCAATAGTCTCCTTCAACATACTTTTAATCTTGAACCAAATTTGGAGGGAAACCTACATGCGATCCTAAAAATTCTGCCTATTTCTCTCCAACCAAATCTACCAGATAATTAAAGAAGGGCCCAAATCCAAAGCCACTACCTCAATAAGTGTGGACCCTCTTTTTAAAGTATTCTAGATCATGGATCCTTTTCTAGTTAATTCCATCCTTGGAATTTCCTCATCAGCCACACCACCTAGATCTTTATAATTCAAAATACGAGCCCATGGTTGATCAAAAAGAGTACACCATCTCCAAAATAATTTAGTTGCAATAACCAAGATATGATGCTCTATCTACCTAAGACCCAAACCACCACACTCCTTGGGCTCAAACACCCTGTCCCAACTCACCAAGCTCCACTTTTATTGATCCAAATTTTTGGCCCATAAGAATTTCCAAGAAAAGGAGTCAAATTCTTTGAGAAAGCCCTTGGGAGCCAATAAAGCCATGAATCTCTAAAGAGGGAGAGCCTACAAGACAAATTTAAGGAGAGTCAATCTGCCAACAAAATATAACCACCGAAAAGTCCAATGGTTGACCTTTGAGTAAAATTTATCCAGAATCACCTACCAATACCTCTTTTTCATGATGCCCACATAGAGGGGAATCCCCAAATAATCCAAAGGAAGGCTACCAATCTGAAAATGAAGAATGTGGGAAATCCTATTTTGAATCAATCTAGTAGTATTAAAGAAAATGATGCTATATTTTCCTTCATTAATCTTCTGACAAGAAGCAACCATATAAATATCAAGAGCCCTTCTAAAATTAACCGCTTCATAAATTTTTGCCAACCCCATCAGTGTCGTATCATCAACAAACTGGAGATGAGTAAGGGAATCGAGTTCCTAGTTCCAGCTCCAACCCTTAATTAAGCTAGTATCCTTGTATCATCTCAATAGTCTCCCCAATCCCTTAGCCAAAAGAATAAAGAGGTACGAAGAAAGAGGATCTTCCTTCCTATGACCCCTTGAAGTCGAAAAGGTAGGAGAGCGAAATCCATTAATAAAAATTGAGAAGGATGTCAATGACACATAGATCATGACCCAGGAAATCCGGTCTAGATGAAATCTGAAGGCTACAAACATATGCTGGAGAAAAGACCACCTGACTTTGTCATAAGCTTTGGACATATCCAATTTAATAAACATTTCTTTCTCCTTAGAAAAGGACATGGAATGCATCGCTTCCATTGCCACCATAATCCCGTCAACAATCTGCTAACCTTTGACAAATCCCCCTTGTTCAAAAGATATCAAAGAATCCAAACAAGTTTTCAACCTTCTGCCATTAGCTTAATGATAATCTTAAAAATAAAATTACATCGAGTAATAGGTCTAAAACCATCGAAGGAATTTCCCCCCTCTTTTTTAGCAATAAGAGACAGGAAGGTTGAGTTAAAAGCACAAAGCATTTGCTTATTATCTTGAGGCTCTCTAACCACTTCTAACAAATCAACTTTCAGAATATCCCAAAACTACTAGAAAAACTCAATTGGAAAGCCATCATGGCCAGGTGCCTTACCTTTCTTCATCTGGAAAACGATGCTCTCAACCTCCTCCAAAGAGACAGGCTTTAGAAGAAAATTATTCATCTCCCTGGAAACCATCGGAGGAATGCATTCAAGGACATAATCCTCTTCCACCACCGCCATCAAAGACTCCTCAGTGAAAAGGGAAGAGAAGAAACAAATAGCCTCCTCTAAGATAGCCCGAGAAGAAGAGAGAATTTCCCCCATGATCAAAAACAATAGAAGTAATTAAGTTTCCATTCCTCCGTTCTTTAATAGAATTATGGAAAAAAGTTGTGTTCTTATCCCCTTCCTGAAGCCAATCAATACGGGATTTTTGTTTCCAAAAAATCTCCTCCTACAATTCCCATTTAGGAAGATTCCTGGAGAGTCTAGTTTCTTCCTTGAGCAAATCAATTGTCATTCCCTCTTCCTTAATTTTGAAAGTGATGCTATCCAAATGAGCTTGAATCTATTTTTTCTCCCAAAAAACATTTCCAAAAGAATCTCTATTCCATTTTTTGAGCTTGTGTTTCACATGTTGAAGTCTCTTCAAAAAGGAAAACATGGCAGTGCCAAAGGCAGGCTTCCCTTCAGACCACCATCTCACAACCAACTGGTATAAACTAGGATCATGAAACTACATGAGCTAGAATTTAAAAGGAGGGTTCCTGGGCACAACAAACCAATTGGAAGAGAACTTGATTGGCCAATGATCAGAACCCTTCCAACCCAAGATTTCAAAAGAAGAATCCCAACAATCCCTAACCCAATGATCTAAAACTAGGAATCTATCCAGCCTCTCAGAGATAGATCCCTCCCCACATATTTTGTTGTTCCAAGTAAAGAACCCATTCATACGCTTCACATCCACCAAATTAAGGGAAAAAATATTCTCATGCATCTAGGTTGAAGCAGGGCCCAAACGACCCACCCCCTTAGATTTTTCCTCAAGGCAACAAATAGAATTGAAATCTCTAGCAAGAATCCAAGGAAAAAAAGTGCCAAGGATTGAATGAATCCAAATGAGACCAAACATGGCCTTACCTGGAAAATCATTCGACGCATAAAAATTGGAGAAGAGAGAAACAACACTTGAATCAAAGCAAGATGCACAAACTGATAGATAATTCTTACTGGCAACCCACCAAAGGGAAACAATCTTACACGAGTTCCAAAGACAGGCAACACCTCACACCAATCCTTGGGCACCAACACTTTGACAAAGACCTCTCTTCCAAACATTGGAAGAAAAATTCCTCATATCATCCACAAAAATTTTAGTTTCCTGGATAAAAATAATATTAGGATTGTGATCATTGATCAAATCACAGGTAGCCTTTTGTCTAGGGATGCTACCCAAACCCCTTACATTCCATGAAAGCACAATCATTTATGGGATGAGGAAAAGTGAGAGTCCAGCGTCTTGACAACACCTGATTCCACTAAAGATTCACGCATAATATTCATCTTTTCCAAATCCTTTTTCCTACCCACCTTTGGAAACTTGTCTGATGTCCCTTTCTTTAGGCTCTTATGATAAATTCCCAAATGAGGCATATTTTTATTTTTACCATCTTCCTTAGCCCCTGAGTCCAAATCCAAATCATTAATTACCTCATTATCAACATGTTCCAAAGGTGTTTCACACAGGGGGTTTGAAACCATAACAACTCCTGGATCACTATTAAACCCATAGAAAACCTCTAAGGTCTCAACAAGAATTGGTGCCTTTGAACTATTATCCTCTAAAATTTGAGACGAAACCAATTCATGTACATGAGCTTGGGGGGAAGAGAAGACCAGTCCATACCTTGCATACCTTGGTCCCCAAGAGTGATATCCTGCTCCATTGATTCCAACTCAAAAAATTTGAGGACATCAAACCTGTTACTGAAAGTACCTTTTTGCATGGCTTTATTGTGACGAGCAGCACCTAGAGCCTTTGATCTACTTTTCACTAGAATAAACCCCTTTGAATCTATCCCCTCATTTTGAATTGGGGCTTTACCCTTTCCTTTAGATTCATAAGCTTGTCGCTCAGTCTAAGGATGAGGATTGCTACCTTCCGGCTTGGGAAAATTCCTTTGTAGGTGGCCATACTCATGAAAAAACCTACATCAGAAAGGTAATGCTTCATAATCAACCTATTGGATCCAGCTCATATCCCCCAATCTAATCTCAACAAACTTTGGCAATGGAATATTTAGGTTTATTTCCATACAAATTCGAGCAAAGGTGGTCACCCTAGGATCAAGGGTTTGACAAGAGGGGCCCACGGGTTTCCCCAAAGCAGTAGCAATAGAATGCAAAACATCTTTCCACCAATACTCCATTAGAAGTTGAGGCAACTGGACCCACATGGGGATCTTTGATGGGAGCTCTTCAAAAGGATCAAAACCCAGATGTCACGGCTTAATAAGATCCCTACCTGATTGTGGAAATACAGGCAACCTTCAAAAACCATATTTTTATCTACAAGCCTTGAAAACACTGTAAAAAAAAACCATTCGCCTCCAGGATGATCTCCATATCCCCCTCTAGGTTCCAATTTGTTTGTGCCCAAGCCTCCAAGAATGACAGTGAAACACGAACTCCTATGGACTTGCAGATTAGAGCATGCTCTTCCAAATACATAACATCTTTTTCTATATCTTCAAGTTTAATTACCACAATAGGATGCTCCTTACTTCTTTCCAAGCAACCTGTTGGTATTGATTTCATTTTCACATAACGATTATGTCTTGATTCTTCTACCACACACAAAATAAAATTCATAGCATCACCATGCCCTGAGGAAGAAGCATCTTCGTTTAAGGCAACATATTTAAAAGACAACTGAGATGGGTCCCCTGAACCCCCAAATGGAGCCATACAACCAGCAGCCCCAATGCACCACACCATAGACCCACCACAGAAACTATCTCAAATAATCAAAGAAAAAACAACTACATAACCTAGTATAAGCCTCCACCCGTTTTGCATGCATCAAGACTAGACTTAGAAAGTAAAAACAAAGAAGTTAGAGGCACATGCAATGGCCTCCACCACTAGAAAGCACCATAAAATAGCCTCTTAGGGCCGCACGGGTTGTGCAACAACAACACACGCCATTCAATTTTCCACCACAACCCCATACTTAATATTGGGTACTTTATTAAATTAGTTTTCCCATATTAAATAAATATATTTTTACAACTTGCATTTACGTCCCAATGTTACATAAAACATAAAGTGGCCCCAATAATGTTAACTCCTAATGATGCACGTACTTCTAGGTCCCCCTAGGTGTAGCACACACATAATAATAAATGTAGAAGTTGAGAAAGCCAACTTCACATACCCCGAAGATCACCTGCATGCAAATAACCTGTCACAAAAAGAAGAGATGGAGACAAACAAGCAAGGGTGCTCTAAAAGTTGAAAAATGTATTCATCCGAGAGAGAGATAAATTACAATGATGAATCCTTATAAAAGGATATCGTGCAGCCCTAAAAGAAACCCTAATAGGTAGACATTTAATAATTAATATAATTATTAAATGTCACAAAATGCAAACTAAAGTGAAATCTTAAGAGAGGAATAAAGGTAATTTAATCAACATGATTAAATTAAAACCTTTACTCTAACACCCCCCCTTAAGATGAGCAAAAGTGCAGTTACAAACATGTGCAAGAAAGCAAAGGTAACTACAATGCAAGAAAGTAAACTTGGGTCCCGGCAACAAGGCCTGATCAGGTACCCAATTACAACCAAATCTCTGTAAAGTGGAGAAATAGAGAAAACCTCATGGGAAAAACTCTACTCCAAAAAGAGATGAAAGAAATAAATGCACTAATAATAGAAGGATAGGAGGTGGATAACATAAGACCCCCCATAGACAGCTTCTATCATATAAGTACATGTACAATGGTCTCCATAGGAGAAAAAGAAAGAGACTAGAAGGCCCCCCCACAATGAAGAAACTCCTGTCGCACATATGGATGCCTGAGGTAGAATCCAGAAAGAGATCCTGAAGCGGCATATAATATTCCTCCCCTTGGGAAGAAATGGATCCAAAGGACGAAGATGAAGAAACCCTGTGAAGAGAGAAGAATCAATCTGTCTCAAGATGTGTGCCATAATAGGATGTTGAAGAATCTCTCTGTCTGAACTGAAACAAAAGATGTCAAATCCAAACTGAACTGAAGACTCAAAAACTGCAACCTCTGAATGCACAGATGATGGTGGGCTAACAGCTGGAATATGGCTGTCAACAAAGAGGAGCTGAAAATCCTCAAAGTAATCCTCCAAATCTGCAATATAGGACTCTACAAACAAAGACGAAATGCCTGCAAGATAAGAATCCCAAGTAGCCATGTCTGAAAGATGTATGATGTCCTGCTTAGCTGAATCAATAGGAGCCAAAGAAGAGGCAATATCAAACTGATCAAGAACAACAGGAGAAGATGTTGATACAAGTATAATCTCAGTCTGAAGAGTAGGAACTGTGAGACAATCCTCTGATTCATCAGAATATGTAAGGGTGTCTAAATACTGAAGTTCCTTTAAAGTATCATGATCAAAGGGTGTGTTCTCTCTCCAACCAATGGGTACAAGACAATCTGAAGCAGGATCCTCTGGGAATGGAGAAAGACTGGGGTCTCCATAGATCTCCCAAAGACGTGTCCAAAGTGAGTGAGGACAATCAATGCCCGATATAGCCCACACAGTGTCAGAATCAACACGAGACAAAATAACTCCTACTATGTGATTTCTAATGATATCCCAAGCTAGTTTTCCCTCTGAAGTTGCTGGTGCAGGTATGATATCATACAAACAAGGCAAAATATTAAGCCACCTACAATGTGTAAGTATACCCTTTGCCCATGACTCATAATTACCCCGTTCCAGAAATACAACTGAAGGGTGAGTAGAAAAACCCATGACAACTCTTCAAATTTAAAACAATCTGAGACTAACTAACCTCAATACTGATAAACCAGATCAAATAAATCCATCCCATGCAAACAAATCATTTCCAAGTGCTGAAACGTCCAAGTAACTGACAGATGTGTGAAAACACAAAATACTGAATAAAAAGTACCTGGAGAAGATTTTGGAAAAATAAATTATAGATCTGGAAAGAGAACAGAAACACCTTTCCAACGCCTATTTGTTTGCGAAAAATGGAGTTCGGACGCAAAAGATACGCCCTCAGGAGTGAAAACCACAAGTTATAACTTTGACTGGAAAAAAAGACTGCAAAACGGAAAAATCAGAAAAAATATCCTCATCAATTAGATCGGGCTCGGAACCAGCTTTCCAACGCCTATTTCCATTCAAAAATCTGAGCTAAAATGCCCGAGTTATGCCCGATTTCGTGAAACCTTCTGAAAATGCACAATTAAGCCTCTAGGAGCCCTCAGGGGCTAAAAGGGCCCCTGTTCCGCTGGGCGACCAGGGGCTGGGCGGAGCGGCGCGTTGGCGGCGTTGTGGTGGAGCACTAGCGGTGGTGGCGCAGGCGGCGGAACGAGGGAGCGGCGCAGAGGTGGCCCGGCAGGGGTGGCACAAAGGGGCCGGGCCAAAGGCCCGGTGGTCCGGCATACGCGGATTTTAAAAATTTAATCAAAACCTTGTTTTTTTTGCGTTTTCACCTCGTAATTCGTGCCCTGAGGCCGTACGGCCTTGGGGCCTAAATTTTTTTGCCTCCCAAATCAACTATGCCCAAATAGATCGTGCCATATATGAAAATATGGGTTTTGGGCCACTTTGAATCCAACCGTGAGGTCCGTTTGGGCCCAAAATGTACCCAAAAAATGGAGTTATCTAGATCCTCAAAAAAAACAACCAGAAAACCTGAAAGCCAAATCTAACCCTCGTAGCTCCAAATTCTTCAGAAGACGAACAGGAAGCAGCAGGTCTGGAACTCTGATACCATGTAGAAGTTGAGAAAGCCAACTTCACAGACCCCGAAGATCACCTGCATGCAAATAACCTGTCACAGAAAGAAGAGATGGAGACAAACAAGCAAGGGTGCTCTGAAAGTTGAAAAATGTATTCATCCGAGAGAGAGATAAATTACAATGATGAATCCTTATAAAAGGATATTGTGCAGCCCTAAAAGAAACCCTAATAGGTAGACATTTAATAATTAATATAATTATTAAATGTCACAAAATGCAAACTAAAGTGAAATCTTAAGAGAGGAATAAAGGTAATTTAATCAACATGATTAAATTAAAACCTTTACTCTAACAATAAATACATTATAAACATTATGCAAGGTGTACAACAACTAATTCCTAACACCTTTTAGGAAAACCCAACCTCAAAAGCACACCCAATATATTATTCAACGACAATTATAACAAATTTATAGAGTATTAGTGCTTTATTATGATAAAGAAGAGAATGCCATTGGTTTTGGACTCAATTTGACAAGATATCCCTAGTAACAAGGATTGATAATCAAAAGGAAGGAATCCCTTCCTATAGCTAATACTAGGCTTTGATACCAAATATATAGAATTAAGTTCACAAATCACAAGATCAAAATATTTAATAGATAATTTTTTTTATAACAAGTAAAATGAAACTATGCCCATAAAATGGAAAGTGGATATAAACAATTCCTATGTTGACCCCTCGATAAAATGAATGTGTGTAAATTTATATTTAAACAAAACAATAAAGAAAGAACATGTAACACAAGATATACAATAGAAAAACCCTTTACAAAAACCCAACCTCCAAAGCACACCTAGTATATATTATTCAACAACAATTGTAATACATTCATAGAGTATTAGTGCTCTATTTGGAGAAAGAAGAGAACAACACTACTTTTGGACTCAATTTGATAAGATATCCCCTACTTCTAACATATGGTCTACAACTTATGAATAATAGTAATAGCATCTCAATAATACATCCATAAACACATTTCATTATCACAACCATGAGTAACAAGGGATCCATATTGGACGAAATTTGTAACCATGACACCTAAAAGTACGAATGTATATAATACCACCAAATCATTAATCTAATATATATACATGTAAGTCTACAATTAGAAACCAAGGATAATTTATAAAACTATGTGCTAAAACCCTAAGCAAATTAGGTACATAAATCAAGACATAAAATATTGGACTTATCTAGCTTTTAGAGAGATTCCCTCATGTATAGCTAAAAATCCTTCTTGATTTTCTATTCCATATTTAACTCCCTCTCTTCATGCTCTTTTTATATCAAAAACTCTTTCAATCCTTACAAATGTTAGCTCCATTTAACAATTTTTATGATTTTGATTGCTACTTACAACTTGCCAAATATAAATTACAAAATGGGACACACTTTTGCATGTAGGCACATGATTAAATATTAAATATATAATAAATATAAACATTACGAATGTAGGGTATTTTTGTCAATCAGATTGCACCCGAACGCTTGAATGATTAAATTCAGCACTCTGTTGAAACATTGGATCAAACTCAGGTTGTGGGTGACCTATAATGAGATTGAACCTTTGGATTCTAAGTCGGCTTCCTATATGATGGTCAATTTTACTTGAATTTTTTCTAAGAAAAGGGTAAGAAACTTAATCTAATGTAAAACTGGAAAAGTTGGACTGTGGTGATGCACCTATTTGATTTAAGAAAACAGACTAACTCACAACTGATTCATCATGAAGCTTACTTTCACAACTCAGATTGAACAATTTAATTGCATTAATGATTCACAAATAGGCCTGATAATTCATTCTTTATGAAGGAAGAACTTATTTTCACAACTTAAAGATATGGATATACTTGAGACACAATTTATGAACTACAACCAAGATTGTTTCTTCGTGTACATGCATTCACAAATGTTGACAAAAATTTAAAGGTTTTGATATCAAACACATTAAACTTGTATCCAAAACATTCACAAAATAAGACACCTGAATCTACGAAGGATAATTTTTAACTTACAATGACAAATGAACGAACGCTCTGCAAATCATACTCCAAGATAACCTGTAAAGACTGATGCAATATCTATTAAATTTTGAAAGCTGAGTTACAAGACAATTCACTTTGCAGAATGCAAAGGTTGAATAACAAGAACTAGAGGAAAAAGATAAAAAAAATCCAATATATACAATGAGAATGCACTTCAAAGTACATGAACATGAAACTGAAAGTCAATTTCAGTGTCAAAATGATAACTCTAAGGCAAAATCCAAGCAGAAGCAAAAATCCTTGAAAAGAAGGCTCAAACTGATGCAAAAATGAGTGAACTCAGTCTCGAATTTGCAGTCATAATGTATGCAACTGATCTGTAACTCAAACTGAACTGGAAATCTCTAAATGTGGGCCAAAACATGCAAAATCCACCTTGCTTTAATCAACTCGCCCATGATAACTTAAAGTCCATTTTTGCATGATAAATCTTTAGTTGGGGCTATAGTTCTAACTCAGCCTTACATAATGTTCTTTATTTGCATTTTAAAATGATTAATTTAATTAAAAGATTTAAATTCATCATTTAATTAATCAATCTACATTGATTAATGCAAATAAGTTTGAAGAATAAAGCTAATTTAGCAAAGCATGTTTCTCCATCTCATATACCATACTTAGCATATATTTGAAAATATGCATTCTCCACTAAATAATCATTGGCGACCACCATGCAATATCTAATATATCCCATAATAGTCGACCACCATCATTAGCTCATAAGGTCGACCACACTTAGCATATATTTTGCATTCTTCACTAAATAAATATCAGCCGACCATGCACATTATACTTTGCATTATTGTTAATTCCTCATCACCCTTATATGGCATATATAATATCGAATATCAAAAAATAAGGGGACACATCATTTGCAAGGGTCGACCACCATGCAATACCTAAGAATTTTTGACTTGAAGTCAAAGGTTATCAATAACAAATTGATTATGTTTTTAGGGCGAATAGACAAAACAAAATATCAACCCTAAAAATCATTATGTTCATTTGTCTTGGAGAGAAAATTCACGAAAAAGCTCTTGGCCACAATTAGAGTTGGGGTTTGAAGCTTGACTATGCACCATTTATGTCAATTTTGATGATTTTTTCGAAGATTCTGAACAGAAAATGTAAGATGAAGCTTATTTTATTGTAAATCTGAGTTCTTTCAAGCATTTTAATGCATTCCTGGGCCTCAAAGCCGCGGTTGTGACTCATTTTCTCTGACATATTTTATCATTCTCTTGTTCTTGTACTCCTTGGATGCCATGGCTTCATTGTGATTTACCCTTTGTTATGGCCGCCATATGAAGAGTTTCAGCCTTGCACTAACAAACACTTGTCAAGAAAGAATTTCTGGAAGTCTATGGCAACGCTGGTAAGTCTGATTTTTTCCTTCTTGTGTATATCTCCAACCTCTTTCTGGCCGCCATAGTAGACTTGAGCCTTAAGTCTTTGAGCTGAGATTACTCTTTATTGTGACTTTGACATGTACAGGGCGACTTATTTATCTCCCATTTTTGAATAAAAAGAAAACCAAACTGTATTCTTGTAGCTTCCTGAACATATAGCACCATCTCTACAGAAAAATAAGAAACCAATCTACATTTCATATATATCTTACTTTCAAATGGCTTATACTCTTGATTGAAAGTCACGGCCTCATATCTGCATTTTGGGTATTCTCCATTCACTACATTTTTGTATTTTCTTGGCCGCCATGCTAAAACCCTCACATGGGTAAAAATAAATCTGTATTTTCCTTCCATATTTTAAATAGAAAACAATGTGGGACTGCTGAGAACAATGACAAGTCTGTATTTAAATTTAACAAAAACCCTTAGATGAGTACTTTTGAGACTGCTATGGTCGCCTTGATTACATCTTTTATTATGTAGAGATATGCTCAATCTATATTCCATATGAATAAAAATGAAGTATAGCATGTAAGGAATTATCACTGTGCATATTCTATTGTTCCATATCTTTATTTTCCTGTAGCTTTATGCCTTTGTGATCACCACAAACAATAAGCTGAATACAAATTCTTTCCTTATATTGGTGCATCGATGTCCCTTTGATGATAAAGATAAAAATGCATTGTCTTTCTCTTTTGTTAACTGCCTTTCAGCTTACACATTCATGCCTGTAAATATGTTGTTTCTTTTCTTGTAAGTGAACACTTTTAAATGCTTTGATTTGGCACATTTTCTTTCTCTTTTCTGAATCCTTCGTTATAGTCATTATTATCACTGCCACCTTAAATTGTTAAAGGATTGTGAATGAACTGGTATTGAATTTCAAAATTGTAACAAGCTGCTCACTGATAGCCCCAACTATTGTAAACACACAACCCTGCCTAGTAGAGAGGCCATCATTATTTATACAAGCTTATTTCTTGTTTGCACCTTTAATTCTCCCCTTTGCTTGGTTGTTATTCTTAACGCCTATGCACAGATTTTTCTTCATGAAAATAGTGAGATCTCATGGCTCTTGGATGTTTGATCACTACTTTTTGATTTAATGCCATTACATTAACTTGAATGAACAGGTTGAGTCTCCATTTGATCTGGCTACTATCATTTGCCATTTTGAAACATGTGTGCCCATTTACCTTTATCAATTTCGTAGCAACAGTCTTGTTCATGACTGTCCTTGACTCTTATGAAGTTCTCATGAATGAATGTTGTTTTGTGCCTTGTAGTTGTAAAAATAAATTAAATTGTTGAATGCTCTGCTTCTATTTGACATTGTGCAACGTTGTCCCAAATCTTTACTGCTCTTTTCTAGCTGGTGCAAATTTATTCGTCATTTCAAGCTTCCATTTGGATTTTCTTAATGTCAAGGATGCCTTTCTAGTCCTTTATGATTGTCATAAAATTTTGTAACCATTTTTTCATCACCATGAACGTTGTAGCGGCAGTCTTATCTATGATTATTCTTTTAAATGAAGCCCTCATTATGATGTTAGGTCTTCTGTAGACTGCGCATGTACTTTGGAGTTGTAAGAAATGATTGAATTGTTGAATGCTCTGCTTTCCCTTCAGTATAAAGGGGCTCAATGCCTCATCAAAGTGTAAATATAAATGAAAGGCAGAGCTGAAACAAGAGATGATAAATGCAATCAATGCTCTTTTGACATGCTTCTTTGATTATTTTATTGAATGATAAGCAAAAGATAATTGCTCAATCTGTTTTCACCATGCTGAATTGGACTGCTTTTATTATTTGATATTGCTTTACAACAGTCTTGTTTGATGACTGTAATACTTGATGACTCTCATATAATAATGTGAATGAGAGGTGTCCATATGATATGCCAGGATCTACCCTTGTGGGAGCTCGTTTTACTCCACATATCTGATAAGATGATCACGAACATGATGAACCTATTCCTGCACGTTGAAACAAACAAGTTAGTAAAAATAATCGAAGTTGAAAGCTTTCGTTGAGTTTTTCGTTTTCCTTGATTATCAGCCCAGCCTTTGTAAGTCAATCATCTGGTGAATTCTTGATTTAATGAAAATTACATTCCTATTAGTAGTGTAGGAATAAGGTAGAATGTAATTCATCATTGCTTAGATTGCACCTCTAACACCATCCTTTTACAATTTTGTAGGTTCATGGAGTGTGGAAACGAGTCTGCTACAGCTTGGAGATGCGACGACTGAAGACATCAAGCGAAAGTGATTCATCATCATAGGCAATGATGAATTGCTCCTTTTCTTTTCGCTTACGTTATTTTCAGTAGTGTAGCTTTCATTGAATTTTGTATTCACTAATTGATTGTCATAATCAAATTCAGTTACTCTCGCGGCTTGTGCGAGATTCAGTGTTTTTACAAAATGAATAAAAGGCGTTATTATGCAAATTTTCAATTTTTTGTTTTAAATACTTGCACAATAAAACTATAATTCAGATGTAATATGATCTTTATGATGAACCATGAATACTTTAGTAGCAAAACTTGAAATTTTTTGTACCTATTGATGATGAATTCGATTCAGCTCTACCTGTTTGAGCTTGTAGTGAAAAATAGGTAACAAATTGGCGACCTTTGTGAAGTGTTTGCCTGCTAAACACAATAGACCAGTATATAACTTATCCATTGGACATGGAGTCCATGTTTTTCTCTATTTAACTCAGAAAACTATAACTCAGCTTCAAACCAAACAAATTGAAGGAAACTACTGCAATTCTGTTGAAGACAGAATATGAAAAAAACCAAGTGCAACAACTGCACATAATTGAAAACATGACAAAATTGAAATGAAAATGTGCTAGCAGGCACTTATTGAAAGCATAATTGAAACTAAAAACTATCCAACTATGTATAGTTGAAAGCCTGATGCTTAATAGCATTGTTTCAAGTGAATCTTATTGACAGAGATTGGCAGTACTTCACCATCCAGCTTTGAAAGTTGAAATGCATTGTGTTCCTTCTTTTCTGTAATAATGTACAGGCCATCCCACATGGCATCAAATTTTGTATGTTTTCCAAGCCTTCTTTTGAGCTCATCCCACTTGAAAACCAAATCACCTTAATTGAAGATCCTTGTTGTTGCTTTCTTATCGAATGTCCTCTTCATTTGAGAATGATGAATTTGAAGCTTTCTATAGGCTTCCCTTCTGGTTTCTTCCAACTCTGTTAATTGAGAAAGCCTAACTTGCATTGGTTGCTCTTCAAGTAACTCAAGCTCTTTTATGTAACTGAAAGTTGGAAATTCAATTAAGCTAGGGAGTTTGGCTTCTTTGCCATAAACCAAAACATATGGTGAAAACCCTGTTGATCGTTTTGGTGTAACTCTATCAGCCCAAAGGGCTAACTAGAGTTTGTCATGCCATGACCTCTAATTATCTTCAATAATCTTTTGTATGATCTTAATCAGATTCTTATTTGTTGATTCAGCCTTTCCATTACCCTAGTGGTAATAATTGGACGAAGTGTTCAAATAAATATTATGCTTTACTAACCAATCTGAAACTCTTAAACCAACAAAGGCCAAAGCATTATCAGAATTAATTGAATTAGGTGTACCAAACCTAGAAACTATATCCTGATAAAATTTTAGAATTGATGTTTCATTTGCATCTCTTAATGTGATTGTTTTAGTCCACTTCGTAAACTAGTCTGTGGCAGTTAAAATCCATTTGTGCCCAGCACTTGAGGGTGGATTGATTGGACCGATAAAATCGAGTCCCCACTTTCCAAATGGCTACTCAACCTGAATTGGATTCAAGGGCAGGGCTGCTAACTTTTGTTTTCCTGCAAAAAGTGAACATTTGGCACATTTTCTGACATAAGTATGAGCATCCTTGAAAAGATCTGGCCAATAATAGCCTACTTTCACAATTTTCAGAGCTATAGTACGTGGTGCAAAATGACCTCCAGCAGATCCATCATGGAATTCTTCAAGAATTCTTTCAGTATGATCTGGATAAATACATTTGAGGAATACTCCATTGAAATATTTCTTATAAAGAAAACCATCAATTTCTGCATAAGGAATTGCTTGTAACCTGTAATATCTTCGTTTAGACTTGTCTAAACCTTCTGGACAATCTCCGATATGTAAGTAATGGATCATCTGATGGATCTAATCAGCTGGAACAACTAAAACAATAGTTTCTTCTTCATTATTTAGAATTGTAGCAACCTTTTCACTACTATCTTCTTCATTTTTTGCAAGTTGTTCGCCCAGTCCTTTACCCTGAACAAGCTTGGTAACCTTTATGTTGATGTCATACTCCATGACTTTGGTTATCCAGCCTGCTCGCTTGTCATTAATCTCCTTATTTAACAAAAACTCCTTGACTGTTGGGTGAGCTACCAGTAGATGTCTCTTATTATTAGACAGCATATGTCTAAATTTTTTCAAACTTCTCACTACAACAAGCACATGATTTTCAACGAATGAATACCTGGTTTCATAATCATGTAAAACCTAACTAAAGAAAGCTATAGGCTACTCCATACCTTCATTATTTTGCTGACAGAGCATTGCGGAGATGGTATCCACTCCTCTGAATGCGTACAGTATAAAATCCTTATAAAAATTTTGATTGATAAGAGTCGGGGCTGCTGCAAGTGCCTCTTTAATCTGCTCAAAACAGTTCTTACCTTCCTTTGTCCAGCTGAAAGCAAATCTAAAAGATGAATAATACCTGTCTCCTTCAGGCGAAATCAAAATAGCTCCTCCACCAACACCAATTTTACTTATGGATCCGTCAAAATATAGCTTCTAGAGTTGATCAATCTATTGTACTTGTTGTTTTTCCTCCTTGACTAGATTTGGAATCGTTACATCAGGTTCCTGAATCATATAAATGCCCAAACCTACTTCATTTATGAGATTGAACGGATCAACCTCATGATTCTCAGCTGCCCACTCATCTAGATTTATGTCAGGTATGCCTTCTATAGGTACAATGGGGTCGAGGGTCATGGATTGATCCTCCTGATCATGGAAAGCTAGGTTTTTATTTATGGGATTTGGAACATAAGGTTCAATATGGTCTTTAGCTTGTGATTCTGACTTAATCGTGACTCTAGTACCATATCTAGTTCTGAAAAACATGTGTGACCAGTCTGATGATAAATAACCACCTAATTTTGCAGTGAAATCTCTAGATAGGAAAATGGAAAAATAAGGTGGGAGATCAATGATATATATGTCCTGTGAAATTTAAAAGTTGGGACAGGCATGCAATGTAAGAGGAAATTTTTTAATAACTCCTACAGACTTTATAGTTGTGCCATCCAACTGAACTACCCCTTTTGATAATGGTTCATCCTAGAGTCCTAACTTTTCTACCAGCTGTTTAGGCATAATTGAACTACTTGCTCTACTATCGATCATGCAGTTATGCACTATGTTATCACCAATTATCAAGCTGACATAAAAAGGTGGTGGCTTTACCTCTTTAGCTGGTTGCTCCTATTTTTGATCTGAGTTGTTCGCAAGAACTCTTGGCTGTTCCTTATTTGTTTCGTTAGAAATTGATATCTTAGCCAAAGCCTCCTGCAATTTTTTTTTTTGCTCAGGCAAGCGTAATGCATCCAACATGGTAATGCTAACAATTGCCTTTTTCATATGTTCAACAATATTGAAAGAAGAAACACCAACCTTTTGTTGTACTTTTTGAACAACATCGCCTGTTTGTACTGCTTGAGGCTAGAACTAAACTTTAGGTTGTTCCTTTGATGATCTAGCTTGTTGTCTTGGTAAAATTTGAACATTCTGAGCTGTTGAAAGCTGAACTTGCCCCTGTTGGGCTGTAAAATCTTGATTTTTCTGCTGAACAATAGGTTGTTTGTCTTTTTCTGCTTGTTGTTTATCAGGAACAGCTTGTTGTCTTAGATCAAATGCTCTTTTCTTGGCCCTCGTATTAGCTGCAATAGAAGTGGCTGACTGATTTTGACTTTGCATGTGATTAACTCCGCAAAATTCACTTCCTTGCCAGTTCATCATGACAACGTCAAGGTCATTCTGTTGTGTTTGATCATCTTGTTGATTATTGTCCTCCTTAGTTGTCTGTCCAAAAGCAACATAACTACTTCGCACCATAAGAGCTTGATTAATCACCTCGCTCATGCAAGTAGCTTGATTATGAGGCTGATTGCAAGGATAGCACCATACATAATCTTGTGCTAAATTATTTTGTATTGGCATCAGCTCCTTTGAAGAGCTAGCAACAGTTGGATTAAACAACGAATTAGGCCTAAAGTTGAAATTCCTATTCTGTCCCTGGTAATCAACTTGATAAGCAGGTCTATTTGCTTGAAATGATGACTGATTAGGCCTAAAATTCTAACCTTGCTAGTTTTTAAGGCTTACCAAGTTGTTACTCACAGTTTGTAGTAACTTGGCCATTTATTGTTGGTCATTTATTCACTATTGTTGAGTATCCTTAAGTCCTTGTAGGTCAGAATTAGCTGGAACAACATTATTTTGTGCTGATGTTTTGAAATCAAAGTCTGGAATAGCAGGTATAGTGGCTATTGGAGGTACTTGAATGGGCATAAAAGGTTGTACCTCTGGGAATATCGGCATAGGGGGTCTTGGGGTGATTTTACCAGCTTGTATAAGGTTTTTTTTAGCTCTAATAGCGATGTCATATGCTGTTGGTAATGTTAACCCACCCATTGATTGTATCATTAAGGCAATATCACTATGCAATGATCTAAGGTAATACAAAAAAGTGTGGTCAGGAGCTAGCCTTATCGTTACTGGAATTCGATCCCATGTACTTTGAAATATGAAATCTGAAATTAAAGTCCATCATTTGTTCTTGTGGTGCTCTCTTTATAGTCGTCATTTGCTCGACTAGAGATAAATGATCAGACTTATCTAAAAATTGCTTGGTCAGCTTGTCTCCTAAATCATCCCATGTCACGATGTTATTGATTGGTAAGCGACGAAACAACTAAAGCGCTTTCCCCTTGAATGACGTTGCTAACAACCTCAAAGCTACGTTCTCCTGAATCACATGATAAACTCCACATAGCGAGGCTACATCTCTAATATGCTCAATGGGCGTAGTCTGATCTTCACCAGTAAAAAAGAGCAGATTTTTGAGTGCTGATACTGGTATATCATCGTGTTGAGCTAGATTTAATGGGTTGCCCCCATTAAATGGAACAAAAGCATGTGCTCTGGCCATTGGAGCTACCGGTATTCTGAGATTTACAACTTGTACAATCAGTACAGGTGAAACTGGTACTCTGTAACTTGGCGAAGCTAAAAATGAACTTGGTTGCCTTGCTAACGATCTATCTCTTCTTCTTGATGTGTAAACTAATGGTTTTTCTCTTAGAACCGGAGAAACTGATTGCTTTCTTGAAGGCTTACCAGGTGTTCGCTTAGCTGTCCTTCCTATTCTCTTTGGCGAAGATAGCTGCAAATATTCAAATGGAGAATAACTTCTTGTCTGAATATTTCTCATAAGCTATTTGCACTTGATCTACTAGAAACTGAGAAATGGAGTCGCCAGGTATATGAAAATAATCCTCTGAAAGGCTGAAATACTACTGCATATACCAAAACAATAGCTTGAATTATAAAAATTTTGCTTTGAAAGGTGATTCAGAGTCCCACCGGGCGTGCCAAAAACTATTGTCATCAGATTGCACCCGAACACTTGAATGATTAAATTCAGCAATCTGTTGAAACATTGGATCAAACTCAGGTTGTGGGTGACCTATAATGAGATTGAACCTCCGGATTCTAGGCCAATGTCCTATATGATGGTTAATTTGATACTTGAATAATTTGTTCTAAGAAAAGGATAAGAAACTTAATCTAATGTAAAAATGGAAAAGCAAGACTGTGGTGATGCACCTATTTAATTTAAGAAAACAGACTAACTCACAACTGATTCATCATGAAGCTTACTTTCACAACTTAGATTGAACAATTTAACTGCATTAATGATTCACAAACAGGCCTGATAATTCATTCTTTATGAAGGAAGAACTTATTTTCACAACTTAAAGATATGGATATACTTGAGACACAATTTATGACCTACAACTAAGATTGTTTCTTCGTGTACATGCATTCACGAATGTTGACAGAAATTTAAAGGTTCTGATATCAAACACATTAAACTTGTATCAAAAACATTCACAAAATAAGACACTTGAATCTAAGAAGGATAATTTTTAACTTGCAATGACAAATGAAGGAATGCATTGCAAATGATACTCCAAGATAACCTATAAAGACTGCTGCAATATCTATTAAATTTTGAAAGCTGAGTTACAAGACAATTCACTTTGCAGAATGCAAAGGCTGAATAACAAGAACTAGAGGAAAAAGAAAAACTTTTTACAATATATACAATGAGAATGCACTTAAAAGTGCATGAACATGAAATTGAAAGTCAATTTCAGTGTCAAAATGATAACTCCAAGGAAAAATATGAGCATAAGCAAAAATCCCTGAAAAGAAGGCTCAAATTGATGCAAAAATGAGTGAACTCGGTCTCGAACTTGCAGTCATAATGTATGCAATTGATCTGTAACTCAAATTGAACTGGAAATCTCTAAATGTGGTCCAAAACATGCAAAATCCACCTTGCTTTAATCAACTCGCCCATGATAACTTAAAGTCCATTTTTGCATGATAAATCTTCAGTTGGGGCTATAGTTCTAACTCAGCCTTACATAATGTTCTTTATTTGCATTTTAAAATGATTAATTTAATTAAATGATTTAAATTCATCATTTAATTAATCGATCTACATTGATTAACGCAAATAAGTTTGAAGAATAAAGCTAATTTAGCAAAGCATGTTTCTCCATCTCATATACCATACTTAGCATATATTTGAAAATATGCATTCTCCACTAAATAATCATTGGCGACCACCATGCAATATCTAAGATATCTCATAATAGTCGACCACCATCATTAGCTCATAAGGCTGACCACACTTAGCATATATTTTGCATTCTTCACTAAACAAATATCAGTCGACCATGCAAATTATACTTTGCATTATTGTTAATTCCTCATCACCCTTATATGACATATATAATATCAAATATCAAAATATAAGGGGACGCATCATTTGCAAGGGTCGACCACCATGCAATACTTAAGAACTTTTGACTTGAAGTCAAAGGTTATCAATAACAAATTGATTATGTTTTTAGGGCGAATAGACAAAACAAAATATCAACCCTAAAAATCATTATGTTCATTTGTCTTGGAGAAAAACTTCACGAAGAAGCTCTTGGCCGCCATTAGAGCTGGGGTTTGCAGCTTGACTATGCACCATTTATGTCAATTTTGATGATTTCTTCGAAGATTCTGAACAAAAAAATGTAAGATGAAGCTTATTTTATTGTAAATTTGAGTTCTTTCAATCATTTTAATGTGTTCCTGGGCCTCAAAGCCGCGACTGTGACTCATTTTCTCTGACATATTTTATCATTCTCTTGTTCTTGTATTCCTTGGACGCCATGGCTTCATTGTGATTTACCCTTTGTTATGGCCGCCATATGAAGAGTTTTAGCCTTGCACTAATAAACACTTGTCAAGAAATAATTTATGGAAGTCTATGGCAGTGTTGGTAAGTCTAATTTTTTCCTTCTTGTGTATATCTCCAGCCTCTTTTTGGCCGCCATGGTAGACTTGAGCCTTAAGTCTTTGAGCTGAGATTACTCTTTATTATGACTTTGACATGTACAGGGCAGCTTCTTTATCTCCCATTTTTGAATAAAAAGAAAACCAAACTGTATTCTTGTAGCTTCCTGAACATATAGCACCATCTCTATAGAAAAATAAGAAACCAATCTACATTTCGTATATATCTTACTTTCAAATGGCTTATACTCTTGATTGAAAGTCGCGGCCTCATATCTTCATTCTGGGTATTCTCCATTCACTACATTTTTGTATTTTCTTGGCCGCCATGCTAAAACCCTCACATGGGTAAAAGTAAATCTGTATTTTCCTTCCATATTTTAAACAGAAAACAATGTGGGAATGTTGAGAACAATGACAAGTCTATATTTAAATTTAACAAAAAACCTTAGATGAGTACTTCTGAGACTGCCATGGTCACCTTGATTACATCTTTTATTATGCAGAGATATGCTCAATCTATATTCCATATGAATAAAAATGAAGTATAACATGTAAGGCATTATCGTTGTGCATATTCTACTGTTCCAAATCTTTATTTTCCTGTAGCTTTTTTCCTTTGTGATCACCACAAACAATAAGTTGAGGGTGAAGCCACAATAGTGGTTTACAATTGAAGTGACGAAGGAAAACTCACAGAAAATGAATGCATGGAAAAAATATTTATTTTAGGGGTTCGTACGAACATCCTAGTTCGACCGAACCCATTAGGGGTTCGCTAGAACCTAGGTTCAGGCGAACCCTTTTAATGATTTCCCGCCAAAAATGCAAACAAAAACCCTTATAAAAGGGGGGTTCGAATGAACCAGGGTTCGAGCGAACCCCTCTTATTCCTCATCCCTCCTCTGAGACACAAGAAAACCCTAAATTTTGGCACTTCGGAGCTCAGGTTGATGATGAAAATGGATGAATCTTCACAAACCCAACTGGAATCAGGTAGTCCTCGGAACAAGCTATCCAAAATATAATCTTAATATGTTTTGGTTTTATTATGTATTTGTTTTTTAGTTTTATTAAACATAGGTTTTTCATCGAAAATGAAGGTCTATGTTGCACATGTGGAAAAATAGCAGATTATCAAAAAAATTGAAAAATATGAGTGCACCAGATATTGAATCCTTGATCCAACAAAAAAAAATTTCGATATATACAAAAAGTTATGCGTTATACGGTGGCTATATGTCGAAATGTAATTGGTTTGACTTGAAACTTGATTAAATAAAAATATTCAATAAAAATTGTCTAACCAAGTGGAAGCACTAGATATCGAGTTACAAATCTAAATTCAAAAGAATTAGAATTTTATTCTTCATGGAAAAAATGTTATGTTATACGATGCGTCACTTTTTTAAAATGTTATTTTGAAAAAAACCAGTTTTCGTGGGAGATGGAAAATTAAGTGTAAACTGATTCCAAAAATTTTGAAAAAAATATTTTTAGAATCTACAGAAAAAATGTGATGAGACTCTAGTTTACATTATCTTCAAATTCTTCACGGTTTAGCCGCTATAGCTGCCCGAATGTGAAAATTTAGTTAAAAATAATAATTTCAATGTCCAGTTTGGCCAAAAATTGTAAACCACTATTGTGGGATCACCCTTGAATACAAATTCTTTCCTTATACTGGTGCATCGATGTCCCTTTGATGATAAAGATAAAAATGCATTGTCTTTCTCTTTTGTTAACAACCTTTCAGCTTACACATTCATGCCTGTAAATCTGTTGTTGCTTTTCCTGTAAGTGAACACTTTTAAATGCTTTGATTTGGCACATTTTCTTTCTCTTTTCTGAATCCTTCGTTGTAGTCATTATTATCACTGCCACCTTAAATTGTTAAAGGATTGTGAATGAACTGATATTGAATTTCAAAACTGTAACAAGCTGCTCACTGATAGCCCCAACTATTGTAAACACAACCATGCCTAGTAGAGAGGCCATCATTATTTATACAAGCTTATTTCTTGTTTGCACCTTTAACTCTCCCCTCTGCCTGGTTGTTATTCTTAATGCCTATGCATAGATTTTTCTTCATGAAAATAGTGAGATCTCATGGCTCTTGGATGTTTGATCACTACTTTTTGATTTAATGCCATTACATTAACTTGAATGTATAGGCTGAGTCTCCATTTGATCTGGCTACTATCATTTGGCATTTTGAAACATGTGTGCCCATTTACCTTTATCAATTTCGTAGCAGTAGTCTTATTCATGACTATCCTTGACTCTTATGAAGTTCTCATGAATGAATGTTGTTCTGTGCTTTGTAGTTCTAAGAAATAAATTAAATTGTTGAATGCTCTGCTTCTATTTGACACTGTGCAACGCTGTCCCAAATCTTTACTGCTCTTTTCTGGCTGGTGCAAATTTATTCGTCATTTCAAGCTTCCATTTGGCTTTTCTTAATGTCAGGGATGCCGTTCTAGTCCTTTATGACTATCATAAACTTTCGTAACCATTTTTTCATCACCATGAACGTTGTAGCGGCAGTCTTATCTATGATTATTCTTTTAAATGAAGCCCTCATTATGATTTTAAGTCTTCTGTAGAATGTGCATGTACTTTGGAGTTGTAAGAAATGATTGAATTGTTGAATGCTCTGCTTTCCCTTCAGTATAAAGGGGCTCAATGCCTCATCAAAGTGTAAATATAAATGAAAGGCAGAGTTGAAACAAGAGATGATAAGCAAAATATAATTGCTCAATCTTTTTTCACCATGCTGAATTGGACTGCTTTTATTATTTGATATTGCTTTACAACAGTCCTGTTTGATGACTGTAATACTTGATGACTCTCATATAATAATGTGAATGAGAGGTGTCCATATGATATGTTGGGCTCTACCCTTGTGGGAGCTCGTTTTACTCCACATATCTGATAAGATGATCACGAACATGATGAACCTGTCCATGCACATTGAAACAAACAATTTATTAAAAATAATCAAAGTTGAAAGCTTCCATTGAGTTTTCGTGTTCCTTGATTATCAGCCCAGCCTTTGTAACTCAATCATCTGGTGAATGTTTGATTTAATGCAAATTACATTCCTGTTGGTAGCGTAGGCATAAGGAAAAATGTAATTCATCATTGCTTAGAGTACACCTCTAACACCATCATTTTACAATTTTGTAGGTTCATGGAGCGTGGAAACGAGTTTGCTATAGCTTGGAGATGTGACGACTGAAGACATCAAGCGAAAGTGATTCATCATCACAGGCAATGATGAATTGCTCCTTTTCTTTGCGCTTACGTTATTTTCAGTAGTGTAGCTTTCATTGAATTTTGTATTCACTATTTGATTGTCATAATCAAATTCAGTTACTCTCGCAGCTTGTGCAAGATTCAGTGTTTTTACAAAATGAATAAAAGGCATTATTATGCAAATTTTCAATTTTTTGTTTTAAATACTTGCACAATAAAATTGTAATTCAAATGTAATATGATCTTTATGATGAACCATGAATACTTTAGCAGCAAAACTTGAAAATTTTTGTACCTATATATTGATGATGAATTCGATTTAGCTCTATTTGTTTGAGCTTGTAGTGAAAAATAGGTAAGAGGTATATGGCACCTAATCCTAACTAGCTTCAAATTATCATATGAGCAACTCTACAAGCTCCACATATCAATAAATTATTCCATGCTACCAAATAGCATCCCTACGTCATGACACAACTAACTCCAATAGTGTAAGAATGAACTCCAAGGAATCTGGAAACATAATTTGCAATCCACTTGTGACAATGAAGTAAAACCTTTGTTTTGAGCATCTAAATATCAAAGTGTGTTTCATTTTTAAATTTCTTTATCTACATTCTAGAAGTGCTTGCCATAACTATATCTTAGAGAAAAATTAGTTGTAAGAAAATCCCACTTAAATAGGGATTAACACCATGAGGAAGGCATCCCCTCTACATTTTAAAATTAGGCTTTAACACAAAAGAAGAAAAAAATCTAGAAATCAATAGAACCAAAAAATCAAGGTTAAGCTCAAATGCAAAATGAAATACAAAATAATTCCCACTTAAAAATTAATGAGAAATATGTTTTATGTAACCCTTAGTCTAATTCAAATAGTATTATGTGATAACATCAGATAATGATAATGAAAGAATAGAACATAGCAGCCACATTATATAGACATCAATGTACCTTGGGAAAACCTAGCCTCCAAGACACTAAAAATAATATAATATCAAGGTTTGAGCCTTAACATGGAGATCAACACTCAACCAAGGAAACCATGCAATATATGACCTTATTTTGTAGTAGTGAGAAATTGTTGTTGCTTTTCTCATGAGATTGATCTAATAACAAATGAGAGCCATAAATCCCACATGGTCCTTGATATCTCTTCAAAAACCAACTCAATCCTCCAAGTTCTTACACCAAGCTACATTCATAATGATCATGTACAAGAAGATGATCAACCGAAAGGTCACGTAAAGCCTCCTTCTGAAGCCTTTTATTTATAAGGAGAGTAATGAGAAAGAAAAATCTTACAAAGTGTTATTACCACCATTATTTAATTCACCAGGAACCAATTATAAATGCACCTATTTGCATCTCCAACAAAAATTTCAAAGTATGCTAGCAAGATCAAGTGATATTATGTGTGGCATTTATTTCAAGGTTGTAGAGGAAGTTATCTCTTTGACAATGGGGCTAAGAATGGAAGAGATGAAGCTCCAAAATAATATCAAAAACTATGATCATTAACACATTAATGCATTCCTTGGGTGGGGAGAGATCTTAATATTTTAGAATGACTTCAAATGGAATAACTTGCCTAAGCAATGGTAGGAGGTGGTTGAAGTGATTATGAGATAATTTACCCTTGAAGAAAAGTACATATGTATATATTCATATCATTTCCCTATGATGAAATACCTCAAACATAACGAGAGAATGAAATTGGACCCTTCTTTTTGTTTTTTCCTTGGAGGATTCTATTTTAAAGGTGATTTTAGAAAAAAATGAGGTTCCCTACACTAGGGTCTCATTTATTGTATCTATAGATATGATTAAGAAAAAATTTCCACCCCTTTGTTCATCCCTAGGATTGTGAACCCTACCCTCATTTAGCCCAAAGCAAAGAATAAAGGTGGCTCACCATCTTTACCTATTCCTAAGGGCGGTGCCATGTATTCCCTCCCCCCTAACAATCCAATTTTGTGGCACTTGACAAAACTAATCGTAACCCTATGGTTAAAATCCTTTTGGCCTCACCAAGCCACATTCAACCTCAATCTCCATTACTCCCACACCCCTTGTACACAAACCCCTATTGATTGACAAGAGGAAAGATGTTTTGGATTAAGTACCCTCTACCAATTGCCCTTCCATTCCTAGCCCCCTTATTAAGCACCCAATATAGAGGCTCAAGAGGGATCATTCTAGCCCCAACCAAAAAAATCATCTAAAGAAGGGATTGTACTTGAAGAATCTATGAATCTCCAAAGCTACCCTACTATTCAAGTATAAGTAGATCATGCTAACTATAAAAAATTAAAAGTGTATGTGGATTATTTATAGGAAAGTCTCGATCTCCATAATAATGCAATAAAATGGTTCCTTGTTTATCCCCAAAACACTAGGTTGACAAAGTAAGATATGGAGATGAAGGTGTTCAACCAGATGAAGGAATAAATTAAACCCAAGTGGATGAAGACATATGGAAAGAAGTGAAAAAATTATTTACCACCTTTTGGAGTTGAAGTTCCACACCCTATAAAAGAATTGGGAGGAATTGAATGATAACCTATCCCAAATTGTCAAATTTAGCAAGTAGACCATACAAAACTTAGCTATTAGTATTTATGTTTTTGCAAAATGAGATTTAAAAATGACAAAGGGAGAATAAACAAGAGGGTCCAACTAGGATAACCAAATCCAAGACTGCAACTCAAAGAGTTGAAATATTTTTTATTGAATAGGACCTCTAGAGGTTTGTTTGATTGATCAGGTTAATCTTCTCACCAAAGAATGGTAGGTTGTTAGTGGCTTCAAAATTTGGTTGATAAAAAATACGTGTTTTTTCTACTATGTTATTGTTATTCCTCTACTTTTTATGTGTTCCTACTATTTATTTTATTTCTATAGTCCCATATCTCATGGTACTCTATTTGTTTTCCAAATAGTTGATGTGCCTTTGTAAAAAGGTTCGAGACCTTTCAAAACCTATTTTTATTTATATCAAAAACATGTTCTTCAAGGCACCAATATTGCTCCCTTGAAGTCTAATTCCCAAGTTTTATTTCAAAGATGTAACCCAAGGATTAAACTATTTCTATAATATTGATCTTCAACCATAAAATGCATTCCTCCAATGAGACTAATAAACCATGATCCTCCAAATACTAAATGCATCTCCACTAAAGTGTCATTAATATTAAATACATTTGTATTGTTACACATAATAACCCCTTGGGAAGATATTGAGCTCCACTAAAATGTGGCACCACACATAGACTTCATGTTATGTTTGCAACATATTATCTCAATAGAAAGAAACATGAATTTTATGTGACCTGTTAATAAATATATAACCAGCTCCCTTTGGGTTTATTTTTTCATGCGTCGGCCCGTGCATCGCAAGGTCTGCTTGCCCTTTTATCTAAGTTTTTCTCTGCCGCTCCACGTGTCTATTCCTTGCAACTCTGAGTCTCTGGTTTCCTTTCGCATCCCAGGAAACTCTGTTGTGCTTCCACATGTTGCGGCTACGGGATACTTTTAATCATGTTTTCTTGCTACCTCATCGGGCTATGAAATGCTGCCACGAAGCCCTTGTTCCTAAAGGGTTTTGGTGGGCCCCACGATTGCTAACTGCAGTGTATACTTCCTACGTGTCTGCCATTCGCACATCTTTCAGCATAGAGATGAATTAGCAACTGCAAGCAACGAAATGCTGCCACGCATCTCTTTTACACCCGTCTGGTATTCATTCCCTCTATTGTTGATGAAGGCTCCACCCATTTGACACATGTAGCATTAATGCAAGTCCTCAATGGAAAGGGGAGAGAGGTTCATACGGGCAGCGAAGGGCTGCCACGTGCCTAACCAGCGGATCTCATATGTGGGCGATGGACCAAATGAACCGAATAATGCTATTGGTCGCTGTGTGTTATAATCATTCGCACAAGGGAGTGACACTTGTCTGATTGAGCCTTGCCAAGACCACCGCCATCATTTGTAGAAGACGCACATGTGCCTAGAATGACTCGATTCTTTGTTCCGGATCGATCTTGTTGTAACGGCCTTGGGAATATTCTGATTCAGGCATCATTGCCGGGGATCGCGAAATCTTTTTTGTTACTGCTCTCTGAAGTGGTGGGAGGTTTTCCTGCTATATATACTTTTCTCTGTAAGGAGAAAAAGGTCCAAGAATTGGAAGGAAAACGCTAGTTTTAGTAAAAGACGCTAGGCCTTTATTACTGTTTTATTTGATTGCAAAAACTCTCAAATTGTGCCAATTGTTCGGCCTTTATGTTTTTCATGCTATTTGATCAAACTGTGAACTGCATTGTTTATTGTCTTGACACTTCATTTGAGAACTTCTATATATGTTGGATGCAAGTTTTCTTACCTAGATCATGTCTAAGGACTCTTCTTGGCAGTAAGAATGTATGCAATGTTATTTTATGTCAATGAATGAATTGTCTATGCTATAATCTTAAGTCTCTGATGTTCTGGAACACTACAACACCATTCAGGCCCTTAAATCTATGATTTATCGTGCCCATCATTAAATCTTGGCGCATCACCTTAGGTTAGACTTCATTTTATTATATATGCTTCATTTTCCCTTTCCAAACCCCAATATAGAAGAAGTTGACTTCTCTAAAAATCTGGAGGTTACTCAGTTTAGCGGAAAAGGTCCCCCTTAAACTGAGTTTCCCATAAGGCTATGTTACCTCATCAAATTTTGGCGTCAATAGTTCGTTCCTTTTTCTAGCATGCCCGATGAGACCGAGCTTAAATGAAATTGCATTTTAGAAGGGTGTATGAGCCATCGACCTGTAACTAGATCCCAAACCACAAGCAACCCTAGTTTACTAGTACCTCCCCTAGGTACAGTCCAAGTCGCAAATAAGCTGGTAACCATTCCATTCCCGCTGCCCTTTCCTCTCACCATGTTGTCAGACGCCAACAGAAACTACGTGGCATGGGATGCCGAAAGTCCCTTAGTGGCCTCGGTAGCCCCCGCTATCTGGGGCGCTATCCTGGTTTTAGCCATGAAAGCTATACCAAATTTTACCGGAGACAGCTCAAGAACACTAGTAGAACATTTGTAGGATGTGGCGGACGTATGTCTGGTACACAAGATTACAACACAGAATGCAGCCCTAAGGCTTCTCACCGCGTCTTTTAAAGGCAAGGTGCTGGATTGGTACCGAACACTAACACCTAATTCAATTCGCACCTGGGATGAGCTCGGAGATCCGTTCTATGAGAGGTTCTCGAATGACAAAGATTGTTCTTCATTGTATTATCAACTATCTGTCATAAAACGAGCCCCCCAGGAGGCTCTGATGGACTTTAATGCCCGATTTCACGTAAATTGGTAGAGGATTTCTGTTACCATACACTTGACTCCTGAGTTGGCGTTTATATTTTATCTAAAGTCCATCAATTCTGACATTTTCATGATGATCAAGTCTTTGGGAGGAGCTACTCTACCAGATGCTTATGGTATCGCTATCAAAGCTGAGAATCATTTAATAGATTGCAAAAAATTGCCTCCTCGACCTATTATGCCAATATTTCCTAAAATATCGATCTCTGTGCAAGAGGTTGCACCAACTAGCGCATCGACGACTGCCCAGTCAATGTACACATATGCAGCAGCCCCAAAGAATGTGGCTTCTACATCAGGTTCTTCCAAAGATGAAATGAGCGACCTCAAAGAGATGTTGTGAACCATAGCAAATGATATAACTACTCTTAAGCAGAACCAATCAACACCTCTAAATCTTGCATATCAAAACTGTCAAGGCAGGCGGTCTTCTTATTAGCAGAATCAATACCAGGGTGCGCCTCGCGCTAATCCACCAGCCTCGACTACAAACCAAATGGTGTCGATGCCTACTCCACTGACGAGCGCATCGCCAAGCTCGAGTAGGGAATTAATCGTAGGGCAAAACAAGCTTATTGATGATATCAATCCATGGTGCTTCCCCTGCAGCGATGCGCATATGCCCCGGAACTGTCTGCGTGAAAACTTACAACAAAAGGTGGTAGAGCAACGTAGCCAAGGTGCTACAACGAAACATGGAGGTTATATATATGCCTCACCACAAATGGAGAGTGCGGTCCTTACCACGCAAATGCAAGGAATGTCTTTAGAACAAGAATTCGATATTGCTCCTGATCATGCGCTCTTCTCCTGGATGGAGGAAGAAGAAACAGTGTTTGCTAATGACGCATTCATATCCAAAACACCGCAAGTGCAGTCTGATTATAACACACGCTCAAAGAGGAGATTCACCAGTGAGTCAATTGTTTCACATCCGGACAACCCGCAACTCAAAAGCATTTCTGATTAGATTCCCAGTACTTCAACCATCCCTTCACCTTCTCAACTACAGAAGGAAATTATTATAGCAAGAAGCAAGGAGCAGAAACCTCTGAGTTTGTCACCGTTTAATGTGGTAAAGAAATTGAAGAAATCATTCGCTAATGTGTCTCTATGGGACATTCTAGCTATCTCAGAACAAAAGACGCTATTACAGAAGGCGCTTCAAGAAGAGGTCAACCCGGCACCAACAGAGTCATTTGCCAGTATAGAGGTTGTTTATCAAATACCGCTAGCTAAAGTCCTTACAAACAATACAAAGGAATGCCCTGTCGAGGACAGGAATAAGTTTAAACCTCAGCCCTTCTTCTTGACTCTCATTATAGGAAAAAAGTTATTGCACAATGCTATGATTGATTCTGGTGCTAGTACCACGGTTATGCCTAAACAGATAGCCGAAGCTTTGGGACTCAGCTACGAACCTATGAAAAGAGGGGTAATGCAGCTTGATGGGAATAAATTTGAGACCGTAGGTGTCATCAAAGTGCTTCCTTTAACTCTATTTTTTTGTCCTAGTATCACGGTCCCGCAGGACACGGTGATCATAGATGTTCCTCCTATGTTTGGTCTCTGTCTATCCTGAGAATTTACTTCAAGGGTGGGCGGATACCTATCCTTGGATTGGTCACATCTTATACTTAGGACCAAACACGATGCAAAAATGAAGATAGAATAATAGACTTTACATTCTGAACATGTAGTGGATGAAGCCTTGATCACTTTTGAAGCCACGCATACCTCTATCACCAAGCAAGAAATGTATTGCGTTGAATTGATAGAGGAAGAGAAGGTGAGCGAAGATCAGGATGATAAAGAAGATGCTCTGTTGAGTGAACACAGACAATTATCCTTTCAAAAATTATCATGCTACAGGATTAGGCACATATGTAATTTATGATGAAGACCAAGTGCTTCCGAGAGTCGCCAAAGAATCCGAAGGTAGCCAAGAAAATGAGCTATGGACATTGTACTTTGACAGAGCAAGAAGCAAAGTGGGTGCTGGAGCAAGGATATATCTAATATCCCCACAAAATAAAAAATTGTTGAGGTCTTTCTGCTTTCATTTTCCCTGTTCAAACAATGAGGCTGAATATGAAGGATTGGTTCAAGGTTTAAGCCTTGCGGAACGAATGGGCATTAAGCAATTAGTTGTGTTCGGAGATTTTGAACTAGTAGTCAACCAAGTCCAAGGAATTTATGTGCAAAGAATGTCCACATGAGATCCTATCGGCATCGAGTTTGGGACCTGATTGATGATTTTGAAGCTTTCAAAATTAAGACTATTCCTCGAGGACAAAATAGCAACGTAGATCGCATGGTCGTGATTGGTGCTCAGTTTGATCCTGTCTCTGACCTTCTTCATAATAAACATTCAGTACGAGTACTAGTCCGACTAACGATTCTCGACAATGATCAGAGTTGGAAAGTTTTTGAAAGCGATGAACACATCGCCTCGTTTATCCAACACTCAGGGGAGTTCGTCAATTAGCTTCAACCAAAGATTTTCGAAGCTTATGAAGGACAAATTATGCAGCTCAAATCTAATAAACTTCTGAAAGGATTGGTTACTCTCGAAAACTTTTTCGATTGTGATGATGCCCAAAATGATAAATGGAAGTTCGTAGCAGACAAAAGTGATTATGTGGACCTTCGGGTCTCCGATGGTAGGAATCTCCAAGTCGATAAGAATGTCCTGCACCATGATAAGGAAAGACTCATCAGTTTCTGCAAAAAATATGGAGTAGTGGCCTGGTCCTATGATAATCTGGAGGGATATGATCCTGACATCATTCAGCACACTATTGAGCTAATAGAAGGTGCAAAACTAGTCTGATAGAAACAGAGGCCCATGAACCCTAAAATTGAAGCCCTAATGGCACAAGAGCTAACTAAGCTCATTGAGTCGTGCATTGTCTTCCCAATCAAGCATAGTACTTGGGTATCAAATCTGGTCTCGGTCTGAAAGAAGAATGAAGATATCTGTTTATGTGTGGACTTCTGAGACCTAAACAAAGCATCCTTAAAGGACCACTATCCATTGCCTTTAATGGAGTCAATCATACAAACGGTTGCAGGATCAAAAATGTTTTCTCTGCTAGATTGTTTCTCTGGCTACAATCATATCCGAGTTAAAAAAGAAGATCAACACAAGACTACGTTCACCACAAAGTGGGGGACATTTGCATATGCTAAAATGCCTTTTGGTTTATCCAATGCAGGGGCAACATTCCAGCGGGCGATGGACATCACATTCAACGAACTAATCAATAAGTTTATTTTAATTTATTTGAATGATCTTACTTTGTTCTCTAAATCTAAGGATGATCATTTTGATCACCTAGAATTAGTTTTTCAAAAATGCCAAGAGTTTGAAGTTTCCCTAAACCCAAAGAAATGTGTATTTAAAGTACCGCAGGGTAAGCTGTTGGGGCATGTTGTATCTAAGGAGGGGGTTTCAATTGACCCCGAACGGGTGAAAGCTATCAAGGAGCTTCCCTTTTTGGTGAATAAGAAAGGTGTCTAGTCCTTCTTAGCCAAAGTAAAAATTTTCAACAAGTTTATTTCCGATTTCGCAGGAATAATTAGGCTGATCACCCTGATGCTGAAGAAAGATCAGACATTCAAGTGGACGACCGAAGCTCGGGAAGCTTTTGAAAAGGTCAAGGAAGCTATTTTCACAACTCCGGTACTGGTTAATCCAGATAAATCCAAGGATTTTATAATGTATGTATTCAGTAGTAAGTCCAGTATTGCTACTGTCCTAACCCAAAAGGATGTCGAAGAAAAGGGGGAACATCCAGTAGCGTTCTATTCCCGAACCTTGAAGGAATATGAGGTGAATTATAATTTCGTCGAAAGGCAGGCCTTTGCAATAGTGAAGGGACTCAAAAAGTTTCGCCATCTAATTTCCTGCAACAAGGTCTTGGTGTATGTCACACATTCCAGTGTGTGTGAATATATCATAGAAGGGGAGATCATAGAAAAAAGGGCTAATTGGATCACCAAGATCCTTGAATATGACATTGAAGTCAAGCCTACTAAAACTATTAAAGGAAGAGAACTGTGTGAGTACATGGCATAGAACGATGAGGTACCTTCCACAGAGGAGCAACTGAAGCTCGTCTTGATAAATGAATTAGAATCGGAAGGCTATTGGTTGACTGATAGAATGAGGTTCGTGCAAACCGGAAAGTATCTGCCAAGTCTCTCATCCCGAAAAAGGAGATACTACTAGCTGCAAAATTGTGGATATACGCTAATAGAGGGAGTCCTTTTCAAAAGGAATTTCAATGGTGTTCTCCTGCGATGCGTCACTTCAGAGTAGGTGAAGAGGATCCTTGACGCATTTCATAATAGTGCTACGGGCAGACACTTCTTTGCTAAAACTACCGCCATTAAAATCATGTGTGTTGGTTACTACTGGCCTACACTTTTTAATGACTCCTACTCTATGGTAAAATCTTGCAGAAAATGTCAGTTCTTTACTGAGAGAAGGAAGAATTCCGTAATGCCCCTCAAACCTATAGTGGTGGACGAACCGTTTGCGCAATGGGGCCTGGACTTCATCAAAATGATCAACTTGGTTTCTAGCGCTAGACACAAGTGGATTCTGACTGCCACAAATTACTTCACAAGATGGATGAAGGCTGTTCCACTTAAGAGCACAACAAAAACATAAATTGTAGATTTCCTCGAAGAGCTGGTGACAAGGTTCGATCCTATGAAAACTTTCATTTCGGATAATGCCAGAGCTTTCTTAGGCACAAAGGTATGTCACTTTGCATTAAAGAATGGCATATTCCTCAAGACATCATCAAACTATTACCCAGAGGGAAACGACCTAGCAGAGTCAACGAACAAGAGCCTAGTTCGACTCCTTAAGAGAATTGGTTCAGAATACCAGAGGGAATGGCATAAAAATCTTCGAGCAGTGCTCTGGGCAAACCGCATAACTCCTAAGCAAGTCCTTAAGACTTTGCCTTATAAGTTGGTATACGGGAAAGACGCATTGTTACCTATATCTATGGAAATTCTGACACTCCAATTGTTGAAATCTCTCGAGATAGAACAAAATGGTGCCATGGAAGTTCGACTTGCCGAACTGTTAGAAGTACAGGAAAAAAGGGAAAATTCACTAATAGCCATGACAAACCATCAACAAGTGGTCAAGCGATGGTTTGACAAGAAGGCTTTCAACCAAGGTTTAAAGTGTGGAGACTTGTTACTAAAGTATGATGAAAGGGCTACTAAGCCAGGTCAACACGGTAAATTTGATAGCCTATGGGAGGGCCCCTTTAAAATCATTCGGTGCAAAGAACATGATGGTTTTGAGCTAGAAAATATGGAATATGAACCCTTAGGAATCTCGGTTAATGAGATTCATCTTAAGTTATTCCATTAGGCACTGAGTTCTATTTTTGTACATATGTGAATAGTGCTTTTATTTTATTTCCATTTCTTTAGCCGGTCTTTTTCGAAATTAGTTTGTGCTTCTTCGAAATTAACCCATTATTACGGAGGGTGGAATATCAGGATGCTTTACACAAAACACATCCATGTGTGGAGAAATAACACATACGCTATAAAGAGCCCATAAAACTGAAATACAAAATGAAGGAAAATGCATGAGTTTTCTTTAAAAGGATATATATCTATTTATATATATTATTTACATTGAAAAAATGGTTGGGAAGCCGTAATCCAAAAATTTACAAGTATTCGGGCTACTATATATGCAATATGATAGCCTTTTTCCAAGCTTATATACAAGCTATAAGGCAGGTATTCTGAGTAGCAACAGGAAATAGAGTAAACAAGGAGACATTTGTTGAGAGTAGAAAGGGGGTTTTCATCCAAAGGTATGAGAGGCAACAATTGACGCATTAACAATATCGTCCACCTCTTCCTCATCAGCATGTTCTTTGGCAACACTAGCAGCATCATTCGGCATAACTGCCTTTGGCGAGGGAAATACCAGGTTCTTGAAATCAGTATACCAATCTACGTTGTAGAAGGGTATTACGTTGTAGCTGCGGAACAAGAAATGTAAGGCCTGGGTAACCCTCTGATGATGCTTGTTGTGTGTCTGAAGGTGGAATCCATTGAGAAACGGTAGCCAAACGACTATAGCTTCTTCCTCGATAAAGCAACGGAGGTTGCTAGCTGACGACAGACCTACTCCATAGGCGGCATGAGCGACAACCTCGCCAAGACCATTCAGGTACTTTTTTGGAAACACTTATTTAACAAGTTTCACGATAAGAGGCCGGGGGACGTTGATGTCAAACATGAACACCACGAAGTGGGAGCATATGTCGGTGTTCACTCGATACTTGTCCTCATATGCTATGCAGTCTTTACCTAGAACCTACTTTATGGCTATCAAGACCAAATAATGCTTATTCTTGGTCATTTGTTTCAGCCTCCTAGTCAAAACCTCTCCTAGGAATGTTGTATGTGACTTATATGAGGTTAAACGAACCGGAGTGTCCATAATTCTGACACTATTCCTATGCTTTTGAGCTAATGCTAAAATTTGTCTATCACCTAACTTATGAGAAGGCTTGCTTAAAACTCTGCTACCAACCTATCATTGCTCAAATGCTAAGTATGATTTCCTCACTACTTACTAGCCTATTTATAGAAAAAATGACAAGACGCATGCTAATTCGTTTCAAGAAAACATGATAATAAACTAGTTGCCAACTTGAAAGGCGTGCCTGCATTTGCTCACATTTCTGGGCCAGTTGCATCTGCGAGGGTATGACTCAATGCATGCTAGATTAATAGGGGTTAATTAATTAGCTTTAAAAAGGTGGCGCTCATTGATAGTAAGATGCATGGCCGTAGGCTATTGTGTCATCTCACAAGTGTTTCCCAGAGCCCAAGGTGATATTCATATCTTTTCAGGCCGTGATCGTTTGCTTTGGCATAATCATTTCGGCCAAGATATTAATTACCAGCGCATGCTAATGCAAGGTTAGAAAGCAAATAGTTGGCTCAAGTTCCAAGGGAATCGCAACGTATCACATGATTTCCAAACGCAATAATGAACTCTAGCCGCCTCAAAATGGCAAGCAGTTCATTTTGCACGAATTGCAAAATTAACGGTACATGTCGAATTAAATGCAAAAGGCATACTTTCGCCTACCACCTTGAGGAAATATTGCCAAATATTGCATGAAAAGGCTTAATATTTCAAAGTCTTTTCACAAACGCTAAAGCTAAAAGTGCAGAGTTGTTCTTCTTTTGTGTATCTAGAACCGAGGAAAATTGCAGAGCCAAGAACTTGTAGAGATCTTCACCCAAAGAAAAATGTCAGAGACTTCATCTCAACCAATGCAAGAAGAAATTATCCAAGAGTTGTTTACAACTATACGTTCTTCAAAGGAGGTATATGTCTATGAGGATGTGGCGTATGCTACGCTTGGTATACCCAGCAGGCCAAAGAGGGCCTATACAGAAGAGCTGAAAAGGCCCAAGGATTGCATAAACCATAAAAAGGGTTGAAGAGAAATGGGATAATGTCTACGATCCACGACTCGTGAAAATCCCAAAGTCCCTAAGAGAGGTAGCCTGTGCAAGGTTGACGGCACCAAAGGAAAACCAATCTATGATGAAGATAATTTGGTACAGTGGTCTCCCTTAATACATGGTCCCACTGGTGCACTACTGCCCGGAAGTAGTTGATGTTGCTATCCAACGTTATAACCCTGATACCCACTACATTGAAGGCCACAACTTAAGGGTGCACATCACTCCATAGGCCATCTAGCACATGCTATGCATCCCAGACCCAAGTAAGCGAAGAAAATATTGAGTCCTTTTACCCTGACAAAGGAGAGAAAATATGGAAGAGGATGAAAAAGAACTCAGAGTTCTTGTTGGAGGAGACTGGTAGGAAAGGCATCTTAGCCACTAAACTGCCAAGTATTCCGTTGTCGTGCGGTGCGTTACACGATGATTTACAGGATGCCATGTCTATGCTAGCTTTTGCCTGCGGCCGAGACTCTGATGAGAAGGTGAAGACTTTTCAAATGGGACCGACATTACAATTTTGCAAGCAATATGATCTCTTCTGGTATGATTTTGCTGAATTTATGGTAGAGGAAATGATACGACAAATAAAGAATTACCGGGCAAAGAAATTTTTTAGGTTTCTTTCTTTCTTGGTCCACATGTTTCTGCATCAGAACCCAAATTTCTTCGCCCGGTATTTTCCGTTATCAAATTTTTATGAACAAAATAAAAGGAAGTCAGTGTCCACGTGGACACCTTTTCTTTCTGCATCATATGATTATTATGCATTTTAAGACTATTTCATAGCTTCGGTCTTGCATGATTTAATCATAAAGGGTGACATAATTAGGCTCGAAAAGGAGCATACCGAATATATGCAAAGTTTCACTCCCACCTGTGATTGGTTCTTAGGCAAGGATTTCATGATTCTCTGGATGCGGGGCTTTACTGGTAAACCTTTCCTACTCCCAGCCTATGTCACAGATAGGCTGCTCACACTGGAAATATTTTGGCAGATGTGTATCATTGATTTTACCTTCTGTAGCAGCAAAAGTGTCAAAAAAATATGGATTCTTCTCTTGTCTGAAGAATTTCAAGTCGGTAACTCTGATAAAGAAACAATCAAACTAGTTGTTGGAGGACAAGCTGACTTATGTAGGGTTGGTACTGGTAAATGATAAGTGGGAATACAACCCTTTCAATGACTTGTTGGAGCTACACATGAGAGTTACCCATGTTCCCCGACCTTACTGGGAGAAGCGGCGTAACCCGCAGGAAGACAAAGATGAAAATTTTGTTGAATTGACACGTATCCCTATGCAAGCTACTAGAGGGCCATGGCACAAGTTCTACTTTGTTGTGGCAGTGGCCCAGGATAATGTCCTCATGGAGCGTGACATGTACAATAAGTTGAAGAAGGATGAAGAATGGACTGAGGAAAAAGTAGAGGCTTTCTGGAAGTATCGCCAAGAAATAGCACAAGCTCCTTACAACAATCTAAAGGATGACCAAGAATTTGAAAGATGGTGGAAGGAGGGCCACCCTAACCCGAGCTCTAGTATTAATAGGAGCAAAGACCCGGAGAAAGAGTCCGAAGAGTAGGAAGAGGAAGCGGCGACATCGGCCTCGTTTGTGTCGAAAGAAAAAAGGCCCCAGACAACCCGCTTATGTGGCCACGAATGTGCGCTTTAATATATCAAGGGGCTCACATACACTCACTTGGGCTGCTAAACCAACCAGGTTATCACTACAACAATCAAAGATAACTGCCGAAGCTAGAGAGACTCCACATGCGAATTGACAGCGCATAAAGAGCATTATCGGAGAGGGTTCGCAGGAACCCGCTGGAGACAATATGCTTACAGCTAGCCAAGAGATTGAGGCTGAGGAAGAGTCGTTGACGATTCTGGAACCGCCATCGACCAGCCAACAGGTAAAATTTGCTCCTTCTTCCCTTGATTCTCATTCCTTGGTATCTGCCCCTACCTCACTGGCGATCCTTACCATAAGTATTGGCCCTCTGCCTTCTACTTTTAGTTCGACATATTTAGTAGGCTTCGCCCAGTTTTTGCAAACCACTCCGCTCGTCTTTACTCCTCCGCGGATCCTTACACCCGCCGCTGCCGCTTAGACTTTCCTCGCTTCGCTTTCAGAAAGCATTCCCCCTATGAGTGCCCCTTCTTTTTCCACTATTATTGTAGATCCTCTTCCATCGCAACAGGCTGACACCCCATTGACAACCCCTCCACCATCCCAGCTAATAAGCCTTACGACTGATTCCCCAATTCAGTCATTTCAAATGACTAGCCTTGCTGTTGGTTCTCAAACCAAACTATGGAACGTGCCCCACTTCTTCCCACAAACTATCACTCTCTAGAAGAAACAAATATCCGTGCCTATGAAGATTACTTATCCCTTTGACCTGCCTTCTAGTACTCCTTTCGCAGGTGGACTAGTTTCATCACCAACCGAATTCATAGCACAGATAGATTGCAGAAAAGAGGCACACACAAATAGAATGAGAAAGCGCAGGGAAAAAGATGACAGTGTTTATGCTGAGCCAAAAGTACATGCTCTTTATGATGAGGCCCGATAAGAATTGAAGTTCGCAACCATGTACCCATGGGTAAGCAAGCCTCGGGGAGAAATGCAACCAGAAGACTATGAGATATATGTTGTAGGACTCGACATGAAGGTAGCCCGACTGCAAGATAAAGTTGAAATCATGGAGGAAACGCAACGGGTAGTCACTTCCGACTTCCTTAAAACTGGTCGCCAGCTAAAGAAGAAGGATGAGCAGATTAAAGCAGCAAGGGAAAGGGTTAGTTTTCTGGAGAGGAAAGAGAAATCCTTAGAGGCGGATATTGCCCATATGAATGAAAGGGCATTGGCAGCGGAGGATGAGAGGAACAAACTTCAGAGCGAACTTGCGAAGACTCAGGCCACTAACCCTGCCACAATAAAAGAGCTACGCTCTAAGAATCAGAAGGTGGAACAAAATTTGCAACTGAAGGATGAAGAACTAGAGCGTCTTCACCTTGAGTATAGTCAAGGAATGGCACAAAGAAATGAAGTGTTGGAACACCAACTGAATCAATATGAGTAGAAAATACAAGAAAAGAGGCTGAATTTAAAGGCCTAAAAGCTCAACTAGAGGAAGAGCTCCGAGAGAGAAAGTCTTCTCTAAATGAACACTTACCAAATCACTCTCGAGCTGAGAAGAACTGGAATAAAGAAATGAGCAGCTCTGCGAAACAGCTAGCGTCCGAAAAAAAGAAAAGGGAAAAATTGGTTGAAGCCATTATTTCAAGAGACGTGGAGATTGCTTCTCTTAAAGGCTCTCTCTTGCCTCCCCCTACACAGCTAGATATCATTCCGCTGGTTAGGCAATTATACATCTCTCACTGGGAAAAAATTAAAGCCTTTTGCCTATCACTGTAGCCTACCCTCTGATTCATCGCTAAGGCATCAAAGTTGAGCTAGGAGGCCCACGATACGATTAAGTAGTTCCCACGGTTCATCTTGGAGAGGGTTCCTGAGGCAAAAGATCTGCTTATCAAGCTATACTCGGTCTCTGATGAGAGCCTTGCCAGAGCGAGTATTGAAGATCGGGATGTTGTTGCTCAAATGATAAATAAATTCATCCATTGCCACTCTGCCTTCCAACGCACTAAAGTAGCCACGACTATTCTGAGTAAGACACTGGATAGCATACAGGGAAGTTTCTCCAGTTTAAATGGGATGGGTTTGCCATCCCCGTTCCTTGAAGATGGTTCTATTGCCATGAACGAGCAGATTGCAGAAATGATAGAACAAAGGGAAGATGATCCAGAGGCTTTCGGGGATTTTAGTGATCCTCCCACAGTGACCGAAATTGAGGGAGTGATTCATCCACTCTCATAGCTACTATTCTATTGCGAAGTAGGGGCCGGTTTACCCAATGTGTTACCTCACAAAGAAATTATTGATCTAATTGGAACACAGGAGAATTTGCGCAACATGGTGAAGTTGTCTGAGGATGAATGGTCGCCTTTGCAGGCGGCTCTTTCTAATCTCTGACTCCATTGACCAAATGAAATGGCACTCTGGTCTATGAAACTAGAGAAATTTTGGGTTCTCCATTCCTTAGTCGAAATGCCCTTGATAGTTGCCAAAATTTGTTAATAAATATTTAACCAACTCCCTTCAGGTTTATTTTTCCATGCGTCGGCCTGTGCATCGTAAGGTCTGCTTGCCCTTTTATCTAAGTTTTTCTCTGTCGCTCCATGTGTCTATTCCTCACAACTTTGAGTCCTATCTTTTCTTTCGCATCCTAGGAAACTCCGCTGTGCTTCCACATGTTGCGGCTGCGGGATACTTTTAATCATGTTTTCTTGCTGCCTCATCCAGTTGTGAAATGCTACCATGAATCCCTCGTTCCTAAAGGGTTTTAGCGAGCCCCACTATTGCTAACTGCAGTGTATACTTGCTGCGTATCTACCATTCACACATCTTTCAGTGCAGAGATGAATTAGCAATCGCGGGCAGCGAAATACTGCTATGCGTCTCTTTTGCGCCTGTCTAGTATTCGCTCCCTCTATTTTTGATGAAAGCTCTGCCCTTTTGACATGTGTAGCATTAACGCAAGTCCTCAGTGGTAAGGGGAGAGAGGTTCATATGGGCAGCGAAGGGCTGCCACGTGCCTAACCAGTGGATCTCATATGTGGGTGATGGACCAGATGAACTGAATAATGCTATTAGTCGCTGCGTGTTATAATCATTTGCACAAGGGAGTGACACTTGTCTGATCGAGCCTTGTCTGGACCACCACCATCATTTGCAAAAGACACACTTGTGCCTGGAATGACTAGATGCTTTGTTTCGGATCGATCCTGTTGTAACAGCCTTGGGAATATTATGATTCAGGCATCATTGTCGGGGATCACAAAATCTTTTCTGTTACTGCTCTCCAAAGCGGTGGGAGGTTTTCTTGCTATATATACTTTTCTCTGTGAGGAGAAAAAGGTCCAAGAATTGGAAGGAAAACACTAGTTTTAGTAAAAGACACCAGGAATTTATTACTGTTTTATTTGATTGCAAAAACTCTTAGACTGTGCCAATTGTTCGGCCTTTCTGTTTTTCATGCTATTTGATCAAACTGTGAACTGTGTTGTTTATTGTTTTGACACTTCATTTGAGAACTTCTATATATGTTGGATGCAAGTTTTCTTACCTAGATCATGTCTAAGGACTCTTCTTGGCAGTAAGAATGTATGCAATGTTATTTTATGTCAATGAATGAATTGTCTATACTATAATCTTAAGTCTCTGATGTTCTGGAACACTACAACACCATTCGGGCCCTTAAATCTATGATTTATCGTGCCCATCATTAAATTTTGGCACATCGCCTTAGGTTAGACTTCATTTTATTATATATGCTTCATTTTCCCTTTCCAAACCCTAATATAGAAGAAGCTGACTTCTCTAAAAATTTGGAGGTTACTCAGTTTAGCGGAAAAGGTCCCCCTTAAACTGAGTTTCCCATAAGGCTATGTTACCTCGTCAAATTTTGGCGTCAACATGACCCATAAGGATGCAATTTATTCATACATCTACATTGATGACACATATGATTTATATTATGATTATAGGATTCCTATTGGTGCTTAAAGTGATTTATTTGATAATGATTCCATAATTAATTATATGGTTTATTGATTTCCAAAAAATATGTAGTGATTATCCATGGTACATCATTCACATACACAAAACACACATAAATATTTGAGTAATTTTTGAAAATACCATAAATTGAATATTAAAAGCATATATATTTCCATCTTATAAATGAATTATATCAAATCAATCAAAGTTCACATGAGCATATAGTAACTATTTAAATATTAGGTGTCCAACATAATATACCAATAACATCAAATAAATTAGTCATTTGAGGGAGGTTATCTTGATGACACCTCCCCATCTAACTCCTACCCCTATCTCATATCCTAATACTTAATTAAGATTGCTATTGTAGCTAACGAATCATAATCCCTTTGAGTTGGTTGACCTACTCATAAATATTCATTACGTATACTTGAATTTCCTAACTTGTTGCTTATGAGTATGCTAACTACTACAATGTGATCATCATGATAACATCTCTTAGGGCATGCATAGTTTCTTGTTGTTCTACCTATACTAGATCTCAATTTACTTGAACAAAATATAATATCTATGCAATTCCTCCTCCCATATCCTATAGCTTCATGTCCATTTGTGTCGATCCTCTTCTACTCTCTTATAACTATGTATCTCTCTACTTAAAGAGAGGCATACTTAGTTGAAGAACTTTTTTATGCCTCACAAGCCTAGCTAACTAGATTAAATAAGGGATTAAAAAATTAGAAATGTGTAAGATCATGAATAGTCCTCTTTGTTGATATTATTAGTATATACCATGGTCCAAATAATCTACAAGAGGAAATGAAGAGCATCAACTCCTTAATCATAGATGTATGTATATATTTGATAATTGTTGTGTGACACCTTCTCTTCCAAGAAACACAAAGTTAAAATATTAATTATCAAAGTATTGGATCATTCCCCTCACGATTTCCTTTATGTTATAGCAAGACTATGTCCAAGGGCACCTCTTCTAAATCTACCTCCTCACTATCTAGTTCCACTTTTGCATCATTTGTTGTTTCATCCTTAACTTTTGCATACAATTGATACAAATTTGAGGGAACTACCTATGCTAATAGTATGGATATATAGCTATAAATCTTGCATAATCTATTGGTGTAACACTATTAGCTCATTTATCTCATCATATATTAGAACATGCAATTCAAATGATGGAATATCAATATCTCTCTACTAAAATGGTGAGTGTTGATACCTCTTGTATAACCTAGTATACATAAATTTATCTAAGAACTTGCTCATAGTGAAATTTATCAATGTATGTGGTGATATGACAAAACATCATTTTGATAACCCAATGCATTGCAACTAATGCCTATTCTTTGACCATCTTGGTATATCTCTATATGGTCACTGATGAGCCCAAAATATGCTCATAATTTGGATATCATGGTGTACTTTTACTACCCTTACTTTTGTTGTTCATGGTTGTTTAACTCTTTGAGAAACCTTTTATTGGGGGATATCCTGTAGCAATACACTTTCATGTTCCTGCAGCCTATCATGTTGATTTGTCTATATTTATTACCCTGTTTGACTCCCCAAATGACTGGTATAACGCATGTAGTTTTTGAATGATGAAATAGATTTAAATATGTGATTAATGAATGGATATTGTGTATGTGCCATGCGTCTTTTCTTTCGCATCTGTTACCTTGTGTTTCGCAGGTTGTTGAAGAAAGTATGATCGAGTCAAGCGCAGCTGATCTCGGCCTTGCAGTAAAGTCCATTTCCTGCACGACTTCGAGGAAGCTCTAGCGAAGACTCTTTGACCGAAACTGTTGGGAAGGATTTTAAATGTCATTTAATCTGGAAAGAGTGGAGTGCTAGATTCTCTATGGATCGGGTTGAATGGATAAACTCATTTATGAAGTCTGTTCCTCGATTTCAGGATACATTTTACATCCACGTCTTTCTCTGTTAGGGTTAGTTAGTTAGTTGTTTTCCTGATTTAAATAAGTGTTCCTCCTGCGCGGGTGAACAAGAGAGAGAAAAGAGAACATAGAAGTAGGAGATAGATAGAGAAGCAGATTATGTAAGAGTTAGAGTTATAATATGAATCAGAGTTTTTGTTAGTTTTCTGAAGCAGAACAATCAATGTAAATGATTTCACGTTATGAATAAAAGTTGATGGAGTTCTGAGTACAATATTTTGTGTAAATTAGTTGATGCTTGCTAAGGGGGCCCACTTAGTAAGTATCTGTAGGAGAGTAGTTGTTTATCCTTTGTTAATTCAAGTTAGATTTCATTTTAGAAGTTTCAACACAAGCTCAGTCTTATACTGTTCGCAGCATCGGGAATCCATCCCTGTGTTTGTTCCTACAGCATAAGGCCAGTTTATAGTTTGTCTCTCAATTGTAGCTATTATGATTTCTGCTTTGGTTAGATTATGATTGAGTTAAGAGAACTTTGCATTACCTTCCTGTAGCATAGGTAGGATTTCTTTCCAAGTATTTATTTTCAATAGGTTGTGACTGAATCTGGTTCTTAGTGCACATATAGTGCCGCTCCATTTAAAGCATACATTCCCTGGTTTGACAAGTAAATGAACGACCACGAAGAGGTATTATTCACCTGCTGGAATGTCCAATTCCCAGGATAGGTTTTGCCGTGATTTTCATATCCTTTTGTGGGCGCGACCAGTCACCACACACAATTGATAGGGGTTAAATAGTTAAAAATACGTCTTCATCCACATGATATAGTATACTCTCAATAGTTTCCCATTTTATTAGTTTCCCATTAGTATGCACATGGATTATCTGCAACAATGCATAGTGGTACATATAGGGAATTTGAATCCTAATAAATTTATAATTCAAGCAATATAATAATTTTATGACACATAATGTGGCCCATTGTGTATCTTGAAACATATGTAATCATCATATAAGTGTGCTAACATATACTAGCTCCATAAATAGATGCACTCTAATCCTCCATGTCTTAAATCAAATGCATCAAGTTATAGATAGTTGATGGACCATATGCATTGGAAAGAATCAAATTTACAATAATCAATAATAACATCTCATGTCTCTTAGATGAACTACCCATTGCAATATCTAATGATGAAACATCTCATCACGTGTGGCCTAATATGCTAATATAGTACACATATAATACCCTATCCTACTAGTAGGCCATGCAATAGTTGATAGTCGCATCTCTCCCATGAATTGGGAATATGTGAATACACCATGTACCATCCAAAGTCACTTTTATACCATCAATGGGTAAATAAAAGGTGTTTGTGTCTAAACATCACCTCTTCATTAATGTTGTGATCATCCAAAAATTGCAACAAAATGTGGGCATTTTTATTATATACCCTAGACCTACCCTATCAACCATCTAAGTGTCAATTGATATGGGATCTAAATCATGAAGATTGCATATCTAACAATTTTTGGATAATATTAATGTCCCTATATATCATAAATTAATGATAAAAACATATTTAATATCACACAAGAGAAGACATGCAAGTAAAGTTCTATTCTTTTTGCTAAAATTAAAAAATGTGAGACTGGATCAAATCTAGAGATGAGGTTATATTTACATATATCAAGGTCATATCTACGCAAACAGGTTTAGTTATATGAATTTCACCTAGTAAACTAAAACATTAACACTATCTTATGAAATTTGAATCAATTTTTAAAATTTGAAAATGCACAAAAAATGAGGATAATTGACTCTCATACCCTTTAGAGGCTTTTTTGTATCAATTTGTCTATATGTACCCTATATTTTTGTATATTAAAGTTATTTCTACACTACACCATCACAAATGACCCAAATTTTATCCCTCAAGGGTGAATGTGAAAATAAAATGTCAGTCTTGTCGTTTTACCTCACTATATATAATTATGGGTATGTACATTACTCAACATTATTTTCTCCATTCATTAACACCTAATACATGATGACACTAATCATGATGATTGACATTATCAATGATGACATGATTTGTTGATACACAATTTTGATGAATTATATGATGGTACATTTATTGTGACCTTTATTTTTTATAGAATGACATTTAAGGCTTATGTATTCATAACAACCATGATACTCATTCTCAATCATCTTATGTGTGAATACTCATATTATTCACATCCAATGATACAAAATTTATTATGCTTATGATGACTTGCGATTATTAATTATTAATTATGATCACCTTATCATCAAGTTAATCCTAGGGGCGTTTGATCCTTTTATCCTCCATGTGTCTATATGCTTCTCTTATACACACTATTTATTGATATTTCCTTGAGGTTATCATTGATGATTGCTACATGCTTGAGGTGTTTTCTATGACACTATCTATTATTACATGCTTGATGTACCTTGATATTATTTGTTGATGATGATTGCTACATGCTTGAGGTGTTTTCTATGACACTATCTATTATTACGTGCTTGAGGTGTTTTGCTGCATGCTTGATTCGTTAACATGACTCTTATATAGCATCTATGGCTATCCCTATCTTGTAATTTTCCTATATTGAGGGAAACCTTTAACACATGCTTTGATAATTATCTCCAACTTATGTGCTTGCATGCTTATCATATACTAATGTAGATTTAAATACTATATTGCATGCTTTATCATAATTTTATATTTTTTCCTCTTCTCTAATTCATTGCATTCTATTTATGCACCCAATTAGAGGGAGCATATATTATCATTGAATTTCTTCACAGGTTTGATTATAGTGACATAATTATGACAATTATGATAATTTTCCAATAGTAGTCAAGGCATTGATTATTGTATCCAAATAAAAAAAGACCTTTTATGAAGCTACTTGTAGAGTCATATCATGTTTTGTATCCAAATGGAGACCTTTTAAACCTCATCTACATTGTTGAAGTCTTTTTACAATTGTTTGTGTAGTTAGAGACCTTTTATCATGCTATCCATATAGCCTAATCTTGTTTTATATCTAGACAAAGCCCTTTTATATTTCTACATAGTTAGAGTTTTTTCTCACTTTTCATAATAGATAAATCTCACTTTACTTCTCTTTACCTTTTTGAAGACAATTTTAACAATTTGTTATTCAATTATTCTTAAATACTTGACATATACTACTCATTATAATTTTTTCTACTATGCTTGTAGGTGCTCAAGATGGAACATTCATGGTGACAATAGTACACACAATCCACATTTATGATTTGTTACTTTACATAGATCTATCCTTTAAGTGTGAAAAATATTTAATTTTCATGTTGGCTACTTAATTTTACTTCAACATGCATTTTCATAGTAGCTAACATACAAATCAAAGCGAGGACAAAATGTAATAGTGGAAATTATATACTCATGCCCTTTTCTCTTACATTTTGGGCCCATGAAGATTAAGTAATCTTTAATGCATCAAATAGTGTGTAAAATAGTTTATTTCACATGGAAGTTGGCAAATAATATCACCCATTCTCGAATTTGATCATCACACACCCACATATTCCACTCCATTCCATAAGTATTCCATTTTCTCTATCGAGGTCAAATATAGAGTGCATACTCAATTTAAATTAGTTTCAAACTTACAAATCTAAAGCTAAACATTTTAAAATTAAAAAAAATTACCACCTTTTTTACTAGTTGTTATTACTAGTTGTTATGAGTTGATTAAAAGACTAACCCTAATTGAAATGCATCAATTTAACATATCTAGGAACTATAGAGCACACTAATGAATTCGATTCTGATAAAATGGATTATATCAACTTTCATTTCAAGCCATACAATTGATACATGAAGGGATTTTACTAAAGATAACTTGAACTTCATAATTTAACATATTAAAAAAAATGTTTGTAAACACTACTAATCTTTGCGCACAATCAAAGATCAAGAGTTAAGGTGAGTGGAATTTAGTAGTTTACATTTTCCCAGATCACTTCCATGAGTTACAAGATCATTTAGTGTACTAGATTAGTCTCACACTAGTGGAGTTGACCCCAAATGAGACATAATTAGATTTATAGATCTTGACATTAAACAAAAAAAATAGAATCTTAATAAATAGACAAAATAAGAGCTAGATACTTATGTATTTAATTTAATTAATTTTATATATTTAAATATTTAATTTCTTGTAATTTTCCATGATTAATCCCCATTCTATTATTTAGATTAATTATTGCTTAATGAAGTAATTAAACTAAATTGAAAAACAATCATTTTAATTTCTTTACAACCATAAGACCCTAAGTATTTAGAAAAAATAACTAGGACAATTTGATTTCTTCATCTTTGTTACCATTAAAATATTGATAGTACTATGTTATATACTCCAAATTAAATCTTCAATATTTTTTTAGGAGGATAGTACATTATCCACAAGATCATTTTGCTATGTGATATAAGTGTATAAGTTTTACTCTCAAATGTCTAAGAGGTATCCATACTGCCAAAATTGTTTAGGAGACAATGTTCACTTCATGATGTCAAGACCTTGTACTCAATAAGGCTTGATTCTTAATCAACTGACTAAAAATCCATTGAAAATTCCCAATATTTAACAAAATAAAAATAAACATAATTTTATTTATTCATATTTGGGATGCAAACACTAAATATCAGGCTCCCATTAAAAACCATAAAATGCTGTGTCAAATAAAAGGTACGGCTAGCCGTCTAGCCTCAGATACTACTGACTAAGAACAATAAAATGATTTCTGTGGCGAGGCTTATTTCGTCTTTTCTGCGGAAATATTTTCCATTGCAAGAGCTTAGGTTTACAACTGCAAGACGGATTTCGACAAATCGGATTTGTCCTTGAAATCGATAGCACAAGTATTTTCCCTAAAACACACCTGTTTATTTTTGGATTTTTTTGCAGTCGATTTTGCTCAACACATTAGAAGCCTAGGAATATTTTTTCAATCATAGATGGTAAGTCTGTATGATAACGCAACGTAGCTATCATTCGTTCACTTGGATTGGAAATGCAGTTGAATTTAATTTATTAGTAAAACCAGTTCGACATGGCACAGTAAGAAACTGCAATCTAAATCTCTAGACTTTTTTGCAATCTAAACCCTGCTCAATTAGGCCAATATGGGAGTACATGTGTATGTACTATACTAGGAAAACAGTTCTAAATAATACATATATATTTTTTAAAGAGAGCTGGCCCTAAGTCTCGGAACTCTAATAGAAGGAAGTTTAATAATGTTTGTTCGAATCTTCTGTATTTTGCTGTTACATATATAACATCTTGTTTCCATTAAATATCTTTGAAAGTTCAACTCTTTGGCACTAGTTATACTATGTAACATTCAAAGGCAACTCCTCCTTCCGCATCCTTTGAGCTGAAGAAAATCGAGTATGCAGGGATAAACGAGAGAGCCAGAAAACTCCTAATGAATAAGAAACAATAAAATGGACGAATTTTGTCACTCACCCCAGCAGAAGTGAAATGTTAAAATATAAATGGATGAAGTATCTATGGTAAAATCAAACTAACTCATCCAACTACTTGACATAACTAGCGGTTAAAAAGATCATACTTATAATAAACTTATTCATATGAAGATAAGATAAAAACTTTATCACCCAACTAATAGACAGATAGTAATATTTTTTAATTCGCCAATAACTAGAAATAAGTAATAACTAATAATTATCTCCTCATACATAATGCCAAAAATTCCTTAACTCATGACAAAATATAATGAGCACAAAGGGGTATTTCTCACATTCTCCCCATTATGACAACCTAGAGAGACTCCAAGAAGTGCTCTGTGTGTGTTGAATCCATCATAAACTAATGATTTCGTAAAAATATTGTTAACTGCTTTCTGTGCTGCAATATATAGGCTCAATTCAACTGCATTGTATGATGAAATGATGACGAATCTTTATATGCTATAAGTCCTATTGTGAAACACTGGGTTCTTGGTCATCTAAATAGAGCTCTTGTTGCCTTAAAACACTTGTGTAGGTCCATCTTGCTTCTAGTGCAAATCCTTAAGAACTCTGCAAAGCCATGCTTCCAATCAAACTAACAACAAAAGTAATGTCTGTTCTAGTTGTGGTCAAGTATATCAAACTCTCAATCAAGTGGTTTTATAATGTTAGATCAGGTTACTCCAAACCATCATACTTGGACAACTTTACTCCAAGGTTAATCAGAGTTGCAACTCATTTGCAACACTCAATGTGAAATATTTGCAACAAATCTAGAAGCGTACTTGCATTGTGAAACAAATATGCCATTTTCTACCAATCAGTTCTCAAGGCCCCAAAGACATAAAGAAATGCATCTGCCGAAGATCTATCATCTCAAGCTTTGATATCATCTCAGCTCTAAACGTATCAAACATTTACAAACTGTTCGCTATTGATAATATCATCTACATAAATAACAATTATAAGAGTGACTCTTTGAAAACCTCCATCCTGCAGATGCAATCCTTGAATCCCTGTAATGTCCCCAACTCAAATCATGAGGATTAGTAACACATTGGTTGTCCTTTCCTTGGATTACCCAAGAGGAAGAGGATGTAGAGCATTATTGGGTAAGTATGGAGTCTTTGGCTTGTATTCTATTCTATTCTTAGGTTGTGTGCATGTTTTTTTTTTCAACTTAAGTGAACGTACATCATTTTAAGTTGTGGGTACATCTTTTTAGGCAACTTAAGTAACTCTTAGCCAAAAGACTTAAGTTGTCTCTCTTTTTATGTACTTTAAGTGATTTTAAAAAGTATGTGATTAAAAGGCAAGAGGGGTGTGGGTTTTCTTGGAACTTATTGGTTCAGTTTTTAGGGTTTCAATGTGGAGCATTGGATTAAGAGGTGGTGAATCAAGGGTTGAGATTAATGCATCTTTTTGGGAGATATTATATGACTCTTTAGGGGTCTTTTAGAGCTCATTATGTGGTGATTTTTCTGTTTATTGCTGCTGCAACTTGGCTTAAGGTCTGAAACCCTTGAGTATCCCTGGTTTCAGAGAGACATACGGGCTTCCCCTAGTCAAAAGGGTGTGTTTCGGTGGAAGAGGGTTTTTGAAACCCTAGCACATCATCTTTTTTGGGCTGCAATTGTTTATTAGGTTTGGAGGCCTATTTAGAGGTGGAATTTAGAGTTGAAGGTTCAGATTTGGTTCAACTATGGCATGATATCTTAACATTTTTGAGCATTCTTGAAGATGGAAACAAAAGTGCACAAGTAAATCAGACCTAGTGCTACCTTGTCTTGGGAAGTTTGATGCCATATCTGAGGGTGGCTAGGGTTTGAACAAAGACTCTGGTATTTTATCTAAAATCTGCATACTTTATTATCCTTTATCTCAAAAAACGAAAGAAAAACCATTGTGTTTCATTTTTGGAATTTCTGGGTAGAAATAAGAGGATTCTCTGTATTTTTCTTGAATTCAATAATACTCGGAATTTATATCTTTTAGCAGAAAAAACAGATCGTTAATCCAATTGTAAATCTGAGTTTGATGTTGAAATTCTTATATGCAAATTAAGTTTCAGATTTTTCTGTGCCCTAGTTTTGGAAATATTGTTATTTTTCTATTATCCCTATTTGGGGATATTACAATCCCAAACTCGAGATGCATGCTTAAGTCCACACAAAGCTTTTTTCAGGCCATATACATGATCTTATTTGTGATGTACTTCAAAGCCCTTGGGTTCTGCTACATAGATCTCCTCAACAATCTATCCATTCAGAAGAGCACTCCTTATATCCACCTGATATACTACTCATCTTGCTGCGAAAGCCAAAACCAATTGGAAAGTCTCCATTACCACCATTGGTAGTGCTATGCCCTTAACCTATATTGTGCATGGGGATATGTGTAGCTGACTTGTGGCTAGCATAACCCTTAATTAAGTTATGTGGTCATTTATATAGTCTTATATAGGTAGTTAGGTTGGCTTGGGTGGCATCCATGGCATACTTATGGCATTTATGATTTATAGGCTAAGTTGCTGAATCGGGTATGGGCATAGGTACGAGTACGTGGGTATGGCACAAAATTTTGAGGGGTTGGGTATGAAATCGGGTACGTGCGTACAAATATATATATAACCTAGAAACAAAATTAAGTATAGAATGTCATATACCAATGCATATGATAAACAAAACCATGACAAATTTCAATTTTTGAAACATAATATATTGATTTAAATTTAGTTTTCAATATCAAAAGGATCAAACTTGAATGTCATGATAGATAATCATTGTTTAACATGTAAATAATACAAATAGTAATCAATTCACTAATCTGCAATTGCATCATATGGCTCATCATCAAGACTAAGATCATCATCAACATGAACATTAGATGATGGAACCACATTAGCACTTGCGCTAAAAGTATGCTGACTACTTGACTCCTCAAAATTTGAGGAAGATTGTGTAACTGCAGCCAAAGAAAGATCTAGGTCAGCCCGCTCTGGTTCTACATCCCACATCTTTGCTGCCCCTTCTTTGTACTCATCCTCTTTGTGCGTAAGAAGGCGCAAGTTGGAATGAACATAAACTAGCTCCTCTGCTTTGCTTGATGCCAATTGATTGCGCTTCACTGAGTAGATGAAGGAGTATGTACTCCAATTCCGCTCAACTGAAGAAGAACTAGCAACCAATTGAAGCAAAGAGAGCTCTCATTAGAGTTGTTAAATTAAAAAAATTGTAAATCAAACTTCAAATTTGAAAATAACACATTTTAATTTAAAATTTTTAAATGATAAAACTTACTTGAGATAAGACTTTTATTGCAAGAACTTGGAGGTGTGGCATCTTGTAGCCATTGAGGTACCACCAAGAGTGAGCGTCCTTATATTTGTCACGGAGAGCAGAATCACTTTGATCATTAGAGACAACAAAGCCAACAAATTCAGTTGAAATTGCATCTTCCATCTTAGGATCAAGGAAGAGTTTAACAAGAGCTTTTCTAAATCCTTCATTGACTTTTGGATCACGGTATGGTGGCACTCTGTTTGGTATAGCAAGGATCTGTTCACTGTAAAACTTGTGAGTCAAAGCGAAGGAAAGAAGATGGAGTGGGTTACAGAATAACCCAACCAAAATAACCCTGGACAGAATAACCCGGTCACAATAACCCAAGGACAAAATAACCCAGGGTCATAATAACCCAACCCAAAATAACCTGTGGTCAGAATAACCCATGGACAAAATATCCCTATAAGAATATAGAGAAAGGAAAACAAAATTTATAAATTACATGGGTTATTTTGACCATGGGTTATTCTGTCCATGGGTTATTATGACCCTGGGTTATTTTGTCCTTGGGTTATTATGACGGGGTTATTGTGTCTAGGGTTATTGTGGCCAGGTTATTATGTCCTGATACCGATGGAGTGGGGTGGCCATTTTGTTCCACCGGTCAACACAAATTTCATGCACCTCTTTGAAGAAGGTTTCCTCACGATCTTGCTCTTTTTCACATACGATGGTTTTCATCTTCTCAAGCATTGAGTCGATGCCATCATAAACCTCCCTCCCCCAAGCATGGCTTATCCATGTCAGTAAAGCGTATCATGCTCAATATGGGCTCGGTGAAAGCAAGAAGATATTCCACCCGATCCCACCAAATGTCATCTAGAATCTTTTGTTTTATATTTGTTGCCCTCTCAGTGTTTGATTGCCTCCATATAGACCATGATTGGTTAATGACCATAGTAGAAAGCGCCTCTCGCACCTTCACAAGTTGTCTCAAGACTATTGTGTTGGATGCAAATCTAGTCTCTGCCACCTATTTGAAAATAAAAATTAAATAGTTAAAATAATAAAATCAATATATGTATGTATTCTAAATAAATTATTAAAGTAAAACATAACATTAAAAAAATGCAATGTTTGAAGTTTGAGTTACCTTTAGTAGCTCTAGTCGCGAGAATGATCTAAAGATAGCTTGGGACATTTGGTGATTTGTTATGAGCATTTGGATCTCTTCAGCTTCAGCATAGACTTGTTTGATCCAATCTATTTTTGTACCCAACTTCTGTAGCATGAGGTTGAGGGAATGCACGACACAAAGGTGTCCAAAATATATGTCGGAATCGTGACTCAACTATCATACCAACAGCTCTACAATTCTTTTGTAAGAGACTTGCCGTCTCTAACCCTTGCAAATAGATATGTGAATGATGCAATATTGTTTCGTTTTTGAAAGTTTGCAATTTTTTATGTATTTTTTCAAATTAGTGCTAGGCAAGAAATATGCATAAAAGATCAAACAAATAATTGAGGCAACAACTGGAATAATAAAGGAGCTGCAATTCTTTTTATTGAATATAAAAGATATACAATGCTTATTCTTCAATTCAGCATACCCGAAAGTCAACATAAGGCAACCTCATGAAATTCTAAAATTTATTGCAGCAACTGGTAAAAAGTACGACTTGCCTGTAGAATTGATTTCTCCACCTTGAAAACTGCACAAAAGGCCTTCTTTGATCTTGGCGCCAGCAATGATGATGAGGAAAGCTGAAAACCCTAGGCATTTTGCTCTAGGAAGAACACGCCCTTGCTGGAAATGGTACTGCCTGGCTAAAATCAGCAGTGGTATTGCTTCTTGGTAAGTGTGCCAAGCCCGGAATTAAATGCAATTTCAAATGATTTATCCTTCTAAATGAAATCTGCTCAAACCCTTGATAAAAATTCTCCAATAAGCACAGATTGAACCCTTGAATGAAGTCCACAATCAGGCAATAATTCAACTGATCTCTCATAGCTTCAAAATTACACATTGAACCTTTGAATGAAGTCCACAATCAGGCAATAATTCAGCTGATCTCTCATAGCCTCAAAATTACACAAACACTGAAGAGTTTTTGTTCTCCAATGTTGGAAATGGCAGAAACCCTAGCTGGCTTCTTCTACAAGCATGAACTCCAAAGACACAGGTTTCTAATCTTCAAAACATAATGAAATAAATTCCACTTGATGCCTTTTTATAATCTCCTCAAGGAGGTCGACCTCTTAATTGCATTTTAATTGCTTTTGAAATCCACTTATAGGTTTTTGATAAAAAATTTATAATATCTCCAAACTTGGGCGCCCAAAACAATAATATAAAATGAATGTACTTTAAGTGATTTTAATTGAGGGTCATGGCCTCATCGAAAATAAAGTACACTTTTTAACCTTATAATTTAACTTTATAATATTTAATTATCATTAATTAGTACCGTTAATGATAATTAATCATTAAACATTTAATATTTCGCCCCATCCAACTGATTAAGAGGTCAACACTGCATCTGAGACCTGTCCAGGTGCCTTACTAAATATAGTAACCTCGACTCTCCTGAAATGGTGACTTACTATAAATAGTAAGTATGAAGAACTGAGTCTAATGAAGGCCAAACTGAACCCACACTGAGCTCTAAAGGAGAAAACACCCTGATTACTGCTAAGAAGGACCCTCTAAACATTTGTGTTAGCCTATGAGGGCTAGGAATAGGCTAAAACATCAAAAAACAAGATCATGCTAAAAAGGGGACATTATAGTCCGTCCTCCCTAAAATTGCTTGTCCCCAAGCAATATTAGGAGCAAAGTAAAACACTAGTCTAGTCGGATCCCAAGGGTAGAACTGTGTAATGTCCTTGATATCACCAACTAGCTCCCATAACACCAACACCAGTATAACTGACAGTACTTGCCGAACGAAATCAATCCCAACAGCAGGTGTTGAAGTAGTGATAACCTCAAAGGGAAGCAACTCTGAACACTGACAAAGTTTGCTCCGAAAATCTGCACAAAACAAGCTGTCATAAACACTGTCAAGCACGTGTGCAATTGAACTGTGCATCTAAAATGGATCATGTACATAAGGATCAAATGTAAAACTGTACGCACTCCTCAATATGTACACCTGAGAAAACTTCTTTGCGAGCCTTGTTTGAAATCCCGATGCACTAGAAGGATCCCAAACACTATGATCAATGCTCATCTTAGGACTAGGGTCAAGAGAGTGATTGACATCTATTTCAAAGAGCAGATTGTCATATGACAATGTAGGATCCGCCTTGAACAAAGGGTTGGTCACAAACTGGACCATACCTCTAAGCTGATCCCAATCAACTACCTCAAAACCCTTGGAGTACTGAATAAAATCATGCCCAACTAAATGATGGTCACTCTGTAACTTATCACTCCTGTGCAAGTTCTCTGACTCAAAATCTGCACTGTGATATGAGGTTGAATCGACATCACTCACCTCATGATAAGCAGCATCATGTGTGCTATCAACTGTGCACACATCAACAACTAAGGTACAGTTGCTATGTACCTCATAGGATGGCTCGAATGGCAAGGTAGAAGCTGCTGTTATGATAATTTCTTCACACACTTCTGCTGCCAAAGTCATTGCATGTCCGTCCAAAGCATGATCCTGGGATTCATTGCCAATAAATAAATTTTCTGTTTTGTTTTCTAAGGTCTGATATGGGAAATCAAACTCACAAGGGCATGAATCTTCATCATAAATTGCATCATTTGTACCGAAATCTTGAGTACCAACATGTGACAACTCTGTAGAAACAACATCCACTTGTGAAATCACTATTGTCTCATGCTGATGCAAAGATTCCTTACTGCTGTCATGAAAATCAGAATTGTTATGGGTCATATTTTCCATGCTATCTTCATGTTTGACACCTATAACATGCCTGCCAACATTCAAAGGTTCTCCCACAACATTCTCTGCACTTACCATGACTTCTAAATCATCACTATGTTCAAGCAAAGGACCGCTATCATCAAAATCAGAATTGTTATCATTCCTATCTGCAGCGTCATCAATGAATTCAACCAAAACTTCATTAATTTTTTCCTTATACATTCTCTTGAAATATTCTACCAATCCAATATGTTCAGGATGCAAAGTGACAACAAAGGTTAGATAATCATTAAGTGAGTACTGTGCTTTGAAATCATCAGGCATACTTTGATATCCCTAAGGAGCTGAGGGGCTTCACGTTTATAACTTCCCCTGAGCTTGATGGCATCCCGTTCAATTTCTTCTCTAGATTTCCCTACAATACTATACGGTATACCAACCCATACTGAACTGGAAATTGACGAGTGCTGGTCACTCAAATATCAACTGTGTGAGCTCAATATTTTTTAAAATAAACCCCAATAGGATGGCAAGAGACTGCTTTGATACCACTGTAAGAGACTTACCGTCTCTAACCCTTGCAAACAAATATGTGAATGATGCAATATTGTTTTGTTTTTGAAGGTTTGCAATTTTTATGTATTTTTTCAAAATAGTGCCAGGCAAGAAATATGCATAAAAGATTAAACAGATAATTGAGGCAACAACTGGAACAATAAAGGAGCTGCAATTTTATTTCTTGAATATAAAAGATATACAATGCTTATTCTTCAACTTAGCATACTTGAAAGTCAACATAAGGCAGCCTCATGAAATTCAGAAATTATTGCAGCAACTGGTAAAAAGTATGGCCTGCCTGTAGAATTGATTTCTCCAACTTGAAAACCACACAAAAGGCCTTCTTTGATCTTGGCGCCAGCAATGATGATGAGGAAAGTTGAAAACCCTAGGCGTTTTGCTCTAGGAAGAACACGCCCTTGTTGGAAATGGTACGACCTGGCTAAAATCAGCAGCTGTACTGCTTCTTGGTAAGTGTGCCAAGCCCAGAATTAAATGCAGCTTCAATTGATTATCCTTCTAAATGCAATCTGCTCAAACCCTCTATAAAACTTCTCCAATAAGCACAGATTAAACCCCTGAATGAAGTCCACAATCAGGCAATAATTCAGCTAATCTCTCACAGCCTTAAAATTGCACAAACACTGAAGATTTTTTGTTCTCCAATGCTGGAAATGGCAGAAACCCTAGCTGGCTTCTTCTACAAGCACAAACTCCAAAGACACAAGTTTTTAATCTTCAAAGCATAATGAAATAAATTCCACTTGATGCCTTTTTATAATCTCCTCAAGGAGGTTGACCTCTTAATTGCATTTGAATTGCTTTTGAAATCCACTTTTAGGTTTTTGATAAAAACTTTATAATAGCTCCAAACTTGGATGCCCAAAACAATAATATAAAATGAATGTACTTTAAGTGATTTTAATTGAGGGTCATGGCCTCATTGGAAATAAAGTACACTTTTTAACTTTATAATTTAACTTTAATGATAATTAATCATTAAACATTTTATATTTCGCCCCATCCAATTGATTAAGAGGTCAACATTGCATCTGAGACTTGTCCAGGTGCCTTACTAAATATAGTAGCCTTGGCTCTCCTGAAATGGTGACTTACTATAAATAGTAAGTATGAAGAACTGAGTCTAACGAAGGCCAAACTGAACCCACGCTGAGCTCTGAAGGAGAAAACACCCTAATTACTACCAAGAAGGAACATGAATAGGCTAAACCATCAAAAAACAAGATCATGCTAAAAAGGGGACATTACATCTTTGCATTGTCCGTTATAACTTGGACAACATTTTGGGGTCCCACTTCATTAATGCACTGTATATGGATGTCAACAATAAATTGTGCATCCTTTACTTGCCCCTCACAATCCACAGCTTTTAGAAACATTGCCCCTTTAGGGCACACTACAATCACATTAATTAATGGTCTATTTCTTGCATCCTTCTATCCATCGGATATAATAGACACACCTATTTCTTTCCATGAGGCCTTGATGGGAGCTAATGCATTTTCTATATGTTTGACTTTCTTTGACAGTATAGTTGTACACACCTTCTCATATCTTGGGCTTGTGTTCCCCTTTGGAGCTTCATTTGTTTTTCTTATCATGTCTTGCCAATAAGGTGATCAAACAACATTGAAAGAGACACCATTTGCATAGAGGCATCTTCCAGGGCTTGGTTAGCAAGCTCTCTTGCATCATTATTAAATGCCTTCTCCAATGGTCCTTTTGCTCTCTTTGAAACATTAGCCTCATGGCATTTTCAACTTCATTTATTCTCAAAAAGGGATGGCTTTCTACTACAATGTCAAGGCGACCACTATGTGTGTGAGATGAAGTGGGTGTCTTCTTTGAGCCCCTTCCTATACTCAATGGTTGCCCCATTCTATTTTGAACCCTTGCATCTGGTTCCTCTTGCTCTGAAATATATTCTGCTATTTTGTGAGGTTGTATAGGTGTTTTATTTTTCCTGGACATGGTCTAATTCCCTTCCTAGTAATTGAACACAAATGCGCTTTCACCTGGCTGTAGGAACTAGTGTATTTCTTTTCACACCCGGGGCATATCCAAACACATGTCCCCCCACCTGGAACTTGCTCTACTATTTCTACATGTCTCCATTAGGGTGAAGCCGGGTCAATATTGAATGAGGGATTAGTATTGCTGACGGAAGCTGAACTATCTGCCATGATATTTAGAAAGTAGAAACAATCTCTACGTGCAAACCTACAATTAGAAATTTCAAATTTAAAAATTGTTAAGATAATATATAAATCTAAACAATAAATTATAAATTTTTTAGATCTAAATTGTATAAATTATAATTTTTTTAAAATCTTAAATTGTATAAATTATATATTTTTTAATTCTAAATTTTATAAATCTAAATTGTGCAAATCTAAGATTCTAAACAATAAAATAATTATAGATTTTTTAAATCATATAATTATAATATAATAATATATGAATATTATATTTTAAGAATTATATATATTATTATTTATTAATAATTTAATTATATAAGAGTTAAATTATAAGTAAAATTATTTTGTATTTTTTGTCAGATATAGGTATATATAACACATAATAACAATGAGGCATTTTTCGTTTTCAAAAAATGTATAGTTTTTTCGTTTTTAAAAAGTATAAATTTATAATGTATAGTATAGTTTTTTCGTTTTTAAGAGTTAATGTATATAAATTTATGTATAGTTTTTCGTTTTAAAAAAATAAAAAAAAATAAAAGTAAAAACCCTACCTCTTCCCTGCCGCACGCCATTTTTTCTCCTTGTGCGTTTCTCTGTCACCTATGTGAGGTCGTAGTTTCTCTGTGCCCTCGTGTTTTTCTTGTCGCTTGTGTGTCGTGTGAGCTCCTCCAGTCGCATTTTTCTGTGCCCTCAAAGTCGTGGGCTTGAGTTTACTGTTTTGGCAGTCATGGATGGTGAAGACCAAAGCGAAATAAATCACGAAACAAATGCAAACTAACACGCGAAATCCGCATTTTTGTCATACATTTTTGCCCTAAAAATTGTGACAATAGATGAAAAAGTCAAATGCGGATGAAAAAATGGTCAAAAAACGTCATCAAATTGCCATGTCATCGGGAAAAAACGTCCGGATTCGCTTTTGTGAAGTCCGAATAGAACCCATAGGTGGAATGTCAATTCCTAATCAATTCCTGGGGGATTTGTATTTGAATCCGTTTCTGAAACGATTCGTTTTTGGAAATGCTGCTTGTAGAGGAGCAATTCAGTAACCTAGTTTATAGGGGCTAGTGGTTAGTTTTTTATTATCATGTTTTATATCGTGTTCCTATTGAATGGTATTGGAGACAGTTTCCCCAAAGTGGCTTACTTTTGGAGGTTGCCCCCCTAAAGTGGTTTATTATTATCAAGTATTCACTGCATATTTGATATTTCCTATTATACTCTTCTCTTGTGCAAATTATTTCATTATAGGTACAAATGTCTCCTTGTGTGTATATTCCCTAGCCCAGTAAAACTTTGGGAATCGAACCCCGCTTTATGCTTATTCAATGTAACAATTGATTTGTACCTGATTTTAAATATCCACCTTGTATCTATCACATAATTTCTATGGGGTAGCTTAATAAATCCCATGTGTCATTTCTTTCAATGACATCCATTTGTGACCGATTCTCTTTGTTCTACCGGCTCCTCAAAATTGCTAGACTTATCCTTTCGTATAACTTGTATCAGCAAAGAAAAGTTCATTTGTGCTTTGGACTAAGTGGTTCTCATATTAAAGTTATTGTCCAACATTTGTAGTGGTAGATAATTCTTTTCTACCCACTTCTTCATAAATGTGGAATACTATAGGTTTTACCCTTGGAAAATATTTTTAAGAGGAATTTGGTCAAACTTTCAATTTTTGAAATGAACATAATCTTCACCTTTGCCCTTGTTAGGGTTGGTTCATAAGAAGAGAGAGAGAGCTTTGGTCTCCTTATGGTTCTAGGATGGGAATTCGGGATTAGTTTGAACAAGAAACTTGTATGTGTAGAATTCTTCCCATCAAACATGAGGGAATATAAATTTCAACGCAAAACTTCTAATTGCAGGCTACGGACATGGTCGAACCTCATAAGGTGAGAATTATTACACATGATGAAACCAAATAGCCAATTTCATGATCAACTATTGATGGGTTGGCAAAAACCATTACATTTGTTAGAGACCTTTAATCTAACCTTCACAATTGATTTCTTCACATGGATTCAAGTAGACCTTTGTAGACGGTAACTAAAAGAATAAGATTCCTATAAGATAATGGTTTAGTATATCAGCTCTTTTAAATCAATTCTCACTATTATTAATTTCACACTAACTTTGGTTGAAAAGTTTGGATAATATCTCCACATTTTTTTAAATAGCAATGTTCTTTGTAGGAATGCAATGCCGTTAAACCATACATTTGGACAAAAACAACTAAGAATCTTGTCTCTTGCCAGATTTGAGAGCTTCATTGTAGTGTCCCCTTTTGGGGATATACCTAATTCTGCCCCAAAAAAATAACAATTGCAACAAATGCAATTTATTTACAAATAGAATTACACAATTCCAATACAATTTAGAGAAAATCTTAATTAATTAACATCAAGCATTAATATCAAGGATCTATGATCATATACAAATAATCTCTATTGAAATCAAAATATCCTAAATTCATTCGTATCTATTTCATAGCTTATTTCCAATAGCCAACCATATTAGGAATTTGGTGGGAAAGCATGATAGGACACCGGGAGCTTGTCCTTCTCAATCAAGCCCAAGGGCACAAAATGAGCCTTCGAGTCATTCGGCCCCTTGGCCCCAAGTATTGGCACATCCATCTTGGGGTTGGCATACTTGATGAGGGAACTAGTACTGCTGCATCTCCCTATCAAACATTTCACATTGATTCCAAAAATGGTTGCAATAACTTAATTTCTAATATATATATATATTCTTCAATTTGATTTTTGAATTCTTTCAATTGCTTATCGATGTCTTAGTGATTGATATTTGACCTATAAGATAATGGTTTAGTATATCGGCTCTTGATTAAATCAATTCTCACTATTATTAATTTCACAATAACTTTGGTTGAAAAGTTTGGATAATATCTCCACATTTTTAAAATAGCAATGTTCTTTGTTGGAGTGCAATGCCATTAAACAATACATTTGGACAAAAACAACTAAGAATCTTGTCTCTTGCCAGATTTGAGAGCTTCATTGTAATGTCTTGTTGATTTAAGATAGCTTCGGTCAGATATAAATGATGATTGCATTCATGCATCATCATCATTTATATTTAACCAAACTGTTCTTAAAATATAAAACCATCAAATAAGTTATTCGAATTTCTGATGATGATCAAAATTTGAAAAATGGATAAATTGAATTCATATTAGATGCTTGTTGAAAAACACTCATATTAGTCTTTGTTAACACCGAATGGCTTCGGTTGTTAGGAGGGTGAAGAACAAGCTAAAGGTAACAAATGATAACATTGGAATCATCAAAAGCAAATGGGCTCTTCAATCTGCCAAGATATTTCATTTGGAAAATAAGGTGAAATAGTTAGATGACAACTTCCAATCCAAAGAGCTTTCAAGCTGAAGAGTTAAAGAAACAAGGTGGCCTTTGAAAATATGTGTAACATGTTGAGTAGGCTGATTCGCACATAGCTCACACGGGATTTTTTTTTTTTTTTTTTTGGATAAAAGGCCACATGGGAAATTTTATAAAAGGAAAACTTGAAATATCCAGTGATATGATCAAATTAGGACTGCCATCTCCTTGGAATGCAAATAATGAAACTGGAAGCAAGGATGGTTGGAAAAGTGACATTAACAACCTTGTGGATGCCTTCAGCAAGACGATAATAGAGAGTGACCTTCCCAGCGCACAAGATATTCATAATGTTTTGGAAGGAGTGACTTCTTTGAGATCTAAAGTGGAGTTATGAAATATTCCGAGCCAAATTTTTTCGTTTTTTCAATTAACAGATTACAACATTACAAGCAAGTGCACCCGTTAAGGTTAGATGGATAAACCAAAACGTGCAAGAAAGCAACTCTAACCAGAATGGCGCCGATGATGGCGAGCATTGGTCAGAGGATCTTTTACTCTAAATACAGAAAAGAACTCAACGTCAAGTATGTGCTACCCAATCCAATGCGGAGTGAGGGGCGACCATATGACGGAGTGATTACAGAATTTAATGCTTGAAATAAATGCTGAAACTGGAAAATGCTCGACACCCAGAATGTGCTTGCTGACCCAAGATGGGAAAGTAGCTACCATAGGGCGGAGATCTATCTATTACAAACTTCAAATGAAATTGAGCATTACAAATTCAAATTAACAAGCTTAAGAATAACTGCCAGTACTACTGGTCAGTTTACAATTTAATATCAGACGCCTGTCAAGAGGTTAGAGCTGGAAATATTAATCAATACAATACAATAAGATCTCTCTTGGCTTAATTCAAGAAGCCACATCAAATCATCACCAAGATAGGAATTAATATGTCTGTTTTTCTGTTTTCCTCAAATCTGCATTTTTGTAATTAAAACCAGCACCCTATGAAATGCTTCAAATGCTCAACTCTCACTTATAACTCACTCAAAATGCTTAAAATCTGATGCATAAGACTATTATGATGATGGCGCTCAAGCTAGGAACTTAACACAGACTCAATATGCAACTAATAAATAAATGCACAAATCCCAATGCAAGAAAAGGTACGGCCCAGCTGAAGAATTCAACTTAGCTTTTAAATTCCAATACACAACAATAAAATCTGAGATTTGAACCAAAGATTCGCCTATCCTAGACAATGAGGAATAAACAACACCCAGAACTCTTTTTTTGGTATTTTTCGAGATATGAGTAAAACATGCAATCTGCTGTATTAAATGATGCTAAAATGCTGAAACACTAAAATGCACAAAACAGATTTAACAATGCAAGAAGCTAACACAATGCTCAAACTAAATGCACTCACAGTACAATGATTCACCACTAGATGTTGTCTTGCAAACACGAAGTGATGCCCAAGCTAGGAGGCCTTCATTCCTCGAAGCGGTTCCAGAGCCAATCCGGCAGCATAACAGTATAATCGTCCAAAGGTTGATGCTCAAGGCCTTCCTTTTATAATTTTCCAGTTGACTTCAATTAACCCTAAATTCACTTTCAAGCCCAAACCCTAATCTCCTCAAGATGGCGTACTTTCTCCTTCAAAGCTTAGGATATTTTAATTAAATATCATCCTTTTGATAAATACGCCCTTCAAACCTTGCTTTGACTTTGGCACTAATTAAAATAATCTTTTAATGAGGGCGCCACCCTCAAAGACCACTTTTTAAAAACAATATTAAGTCATTAAATCTAGGCCCATGGTCAACGTTAAAATATAATATTTAAAACGTGACTTTTTAATTAATTGACTTAGCTTATCCCTCCGAATGTGCCCTGAAGCCAATACTGAGCAAAACATCTGACCAAACTGAAGCAGGAAGTCAACCGAGCTGAACTCAACTGGAAAGCTGCTAAAAATAGAATTTACTAAAAATAGTAAATTCCAGAAAGTGCTCCGAATGCCGAGATGAACATACCACTGCGAAGCTCTCTGAAAACCCAGAAAGAATCTGCCATTGAATCCACCATCTCTGAGCAATGACCTCCTCAAAAATAGGAAACCCTAATTTTATCTTCCGACTAGCCTTCGGGTTTCCAGAAAAAGGCCAACGGTCACATGAATGATCAGGTTTGAGAAGGGGACATTACAAGTTATACCTGAAAGGGTTGACATCTCTTGGAGATGGTCAGTGGACACCACAGTTGATGATGTAAGCAAACTAAAAAACATGGTGTTCTCATTAGATGATGAGGGAGATACTTGGGTGGCTAGTTTTAGCTGAGGTGGCCCTGGGTGTTTGAAGTTTTGAACCCAATTTTTGCAGCTTGCTTTAATTCTTTATTCTTCTTGTTCTTTGTGCCCTTGTTTTTTTCTTCTCTAGGTGTAGTGTGTCTCATGCCTTGCAAAGGCATGGTAAACATAAATGTTGATTATGTATATTATTGATTATCTTTTAAATCTTGTAAATAGGTGTGTTTGTTGTGCATGCACTTGGTGAACCGATGGTCTGGACATGTCAAGGTATGTGACTAAGCACCTAGCCATGCAGTTTTAGCCATCTAGGAGTGTTGAACAAGGAAAAGGAAAGGTGGCATGCCACAACCTTGGTTTTGGATGACAACTTTGATTTCCAGGATTGGTGGATTTGATGGTTGATGGGTGTAATGTCCCTTTTTTAGCTCGCATTAGAGTTTGACTAATTAGCCTATCAACGGGTCCTCGTAGGCTAATGTGGGTGTTCAGAGGGCCTTGTTTTGAGAGTTTTCTTCTTTGGAGTCTAGTGATATTTAGGATTTTCCTTCTGGAGGTGTTATAGGCTCCGTTTATATACACTTGCTATTTTTAGTCAGTGCCTTGGACATTGGTGTCCAACCTTACTATTTATAGTAAGGCATCCAGATGAGCAGTTTGAGTAGTGGGGTTCCTCGTGGCGTTGACAGAGTTAATTGGTGTTGGGTATTTATGGAGATATGATATGTTTATTATTATTAAAGTGATTACTTTAATAATAACTAAATAATAAAGTGGATATCATTAATAGTTTATTTGACCTTATAATATATGACATATTTTAATAACACAAGGTCAATTATATTATTTCATTGAAAGGGGCGCCCACTTGGAGATTATAACACTTGGCAACAAAAGTAAATATTTTAATGTATTTTAATGTTTAAAAAGCCAAGAATGAAATCGTGCTTTTTAGGAGAAGTATAAAAGGCACTCAAAAAGCATTTCATTATTCATTCATACACTTAATCAATTTTATGAGCATTTTGGCTGTGAGGAAGAACCAGGTTTCTAAGAAAAATCAATGTTTGAGAATGATAACTCTTTCAGATCAAGCATTCTACAGGTGTGAAATACCACCCAAGGTTTGCTCTTCAGTGGCTGCATTCAGGAGTCACATTTGAGCTTCATCGATTTACATAAGAGATTCAAAATTAGGGTTTGAAGAAATTATCAAGTGTTTACTAGGCAAGGGATCGAAGATTGAATTGCTTCATGTTCTTGGGCGCCATACTCAGAGGCATTCAAGTTTCAGAGTTTCATATTCAGAAGTTGGGCATGAAGATTGTTCATCCTATAAGGGTTTAAAATATCATTATTCGTTCATTAGCTGATTGACCTGTTTGTGGCTTTTGTATGGTTGATGCTTATGCTGAAGGCATCCGGTCTAGGCGTGGGGCTTTCTATTACCCAGTCCTGCGTGTATGTTGAGGATGAGAAGTTTATGTATGCATGAGAATGGGGACTGGTTATAGCTGCACGTGAGGTTATTTCTGAGTTATGTGGTTGCTGTTTCAATGCTGGGCGTGATTTATGAGGTTGGGTGACTGTAGCTTCTGTTACCTTCACTCCATATTGCTGCTAACAGTCTCTGCTGGGCGTGGATTTCAGATATATACCAACCAGGCAATTGAACAGTCAACAAATGGTATTTATGAAATGTAAATCTGAGATACATAAATCTGATTTTGTTATAAACTTATATTGCAGATAGAAATATGTACTGCTGATGATGTATTGCTGTTATAATATTTTCTGGAAGACTGTGTATGCTCAGATTACTACTGTATGCAATTTTATTTTCTGCTGTAACTCATTTCTGAGCACAGACATGAAAATCAGCCTCTTGATTAGTACTTTATCTGTATGCGAACAGTAATTTATCTTTGCATCAGTACCTTGGTATGTCAGTCTAGTATGTGAGAAATGAAGATGTATCATTGAATATCAGTTCTGAAAAGCCATTCCATGTTGAAGTCAGTTGTAGTTAATGCATTGAAAATATCAAATTCTGAAATATACTTCTGAAATAAATCATTGTGAGTTTGCTTGCAAACTGTTTGATAAAATGTCTGGTATGCCAAACTGAAAAATATCAGACAAAATCAGGAAATAAATATCCTATCAGGGGTGGGATATTTCAATGGGCAAGTAAAATGACATGCCTAAGAGAAGGATTCTATAAGTACGATTAACATCAAATGCCTTCCTACATTCATTGCTTTTGTCATTTTGAGAGGAAGGTGGTTGTTAGAAAGAGGAAATGGCTTCTTCTTCATCACTGCCACCACCAAAGATTAGGGGAAGCATTGCAGCGGAATATGAAGTGAGGGAAATGCTAGAGGAAGTGAGGCCCATAAGCAACTTATCACATGAGGACCTAAGGAAATACTGGCATTTCACAGAGCATGTCAAGGATATCCAGGAGGAATTGAATCATTTGAATGTTAATCAAGGAGAGATGCTTCAATGTTTGAAGCTGCTTGTTGCTAATGCATCCCATTGTCTCCATTTCCAAGAAGAATAAGGTGGCCCAGCATCTGAGGGCCATTGCTGCTGGCACAAGGAGATACACTGGGTGATCTGTGGGCTTTGCCTCTACTTTGGTATCATATATGGTTACCATCTTTTGATGAGTGAGGCATTAGTTGTGCTTCCTCGGTATGGCAGGCCTTGTGTTTTTGGTGTGTGGGATGCAAATGGCAAATGACAGTTGTCAATCACCTATTGGTGAGCACTGTTTCCTTCTGCTATACAATGTAGCTCCTTTCTTGGCATCCAGATTTTTCCCGTGTTTTGTTATTCTAGTGCGAAGCTGTGTCTGTGTCAAAGGTTGTAGGTGTTCATTGGCTGTAGTAAGTTTTTAGATCAGCATTATAAAGCTGAGACCACTCAATAGGAATGAGTTCTCCAGGAGTAGTGACATGTGCAGGGGGATAACAGTCATTATTCCTGAGTCATTGTATTGATCATTTATTGTATTCTGGCAGAAAAATGGTGTTAAATGAATTGCAAAAGCTTTTCATATTAATACACTGGGTGTTTTAGATGGTTTCTGGTCTTAAGCTTCTTGCCATTGTTGACGTCTTTGATCATATGAATATATGTGAAGACAAGTTGTAGCTAGTTTGAAAGGAATGTTCATGTATCTTCATTAAGATCTGTTGAAGTGAGTTACAGATTTGATAAAAATAAGATAAATTTTCTATAGATCAATGCAATTTCTTAATACCTTTGCTATCTCTTTGCCCAATATGGATAGGCATCTGTCTTTCAGTAAGAAATTGATCAATCTTAAAGACTCTTTTACTTCCTGTTTTAAGTTATTCTCAAGTGAATCTGCAACTGCTTTAGGGAAGTTATATTTGATTATTCCTTGAATGTCTCAAGATTTGTCATTATGATGAACCTTTGCATGATTCCTGTCTTACTGCTTTGTTGTTCTGCTCTGCTATTGAAAGGGTAAATTAGTGAATGGATTGCCTAGTTACAGAAAAATGGCTTATCTTGCACACAGGGTTTAGTTTACCTGCAGATCATTCAAATTGTGGAGATTTGTATAATACAAATCATTAGGGATATTCCGCTGGCCTTGCAGAACCAAAAGTGTAGAAAAGACAACCCTCTTCTAGTAAGGGCCTGATCCCTCATGTTTTCTAATTGCGACCTTTGCAATTATGGTGAACTCACATCCTTGAGAGTGTCATCCTTTGTGATTGTCTAGTAGTACAAGGCTGAGCACTGGGGGTACATGCCTATATATTCCATTTGGGGATAATGACTGCAATAAGGGCCCACTCCTATGTATTTCATATCCACCTCACACATAATACATCTTGAACAATAATTTAAATGAAACAAATCATTTATCATCATTGTCACTGTCATCCTTCCCTAAAATTCCCTCAAGAATAACAAGTTATAACTTCAAGATGTCAAGAAAAGAAAGGGGAATAAGAACCCATAACAAAGTGAATATCAGTGTCTTACCATCATCCTGATTCCACAAACCAGGGCTTGAAGATAGTTCACACATTGCAATTCTCAACGAGTAATTAGAAGTAGAAGAAATTCTAAGAGATTTTATCAGACATGATGAACAATGCATTAGAACTGATAATATCATATTTCAAGCAAAATGCCTTTTACCAGGATAGATTGGCACTGGATGACTGTACGATGCTCCTTTGTTGAAGCCCAAACTCAGTCTCAGCTTTAAAAAGTGATTTTTTATCATCAAAAGAGGAAATTGAGGGTATTCACATAACAAAAGCTGCAAATTTTTAGAGAAAGTGATTGATGATTGTGTAAAATGTGTCCCAATTGAGGCTATGCATATGAATCAGAAGATCACAATGGGACCTTGCAGGTCTAAGTGATTTTAAATTCATGCTGATATCATCCACTAATACTCTTGGTGCAAACCTGAATGACTTTAAAATGATGCTGATATCATCCACTAATGCTCTTGGTGCAAGTCAGCATATATCTCCTTGGTTTCTGCATTGTTATTCTAGGTTTATTTTGGTCTATATTTACTGTTTCAATGCTAGTTGAGGTATTAGACATTCAAGCCGATAAGTTTATGCTAAATGTAAATGGTTTCTTGAATGTAGACTTATAACATAAACTCCAAAAGTTTATGATTGTTCTGACATTCTTTACACGGTAGTAATCCTCAACTCGTAATGGTTCCTATAATTTTCTTTAATTTCCTTGGTTTTACAAATTGGGCTTCACTTTCTGACTCCAGAAGGTGGTCCAGTAGGCTTGAATAGAACTCAATCAATTTGTACATAGTCTTGTTAGACACTGTTAGAAATTATTTTGAAATGGTGAGGTTCATGGTTATAAATCTAGTAGTTTTAGGTTTTTTATGCTGCAGCACGTCTTTACCTTTGATTGTCCTTATCGTTCTCAATAAGTGGTAGTTGTATTGAAGTTTTAGATTTTTGCATTTGTTTGTTTGTTTTTGTAGCAATGTGATTCATGAATATAAATAGGTACTCAAGCATGGGTTATAGGTTCGTTTACTGTTTGATTTATCATTTTCCACCATGTAAGGTGCTATAGAACAGTTCTACATTTTCATATTGGTCCTTTGTTGTTTCCATGAGATTTGTTTGCCATCCTTGAATGAACTTCAATATATCAAAAGAAATATAACATGAATACTTCACCCATTGCAAAAGGAAAGAACTAGAGGTCACAAGGTAAAGAGGAAATATTCTTTTAAAATTTCAGTGATTGGAGGCTGAATCCACCAAGTCCTTCTCATGCTCTTGCAAGGAAACAGACGGTGGTTTCTCCATTTCTTCTAAGGAGGAGGTTTCTTAATGTGCAATGACCTCATGTCTGGTTCTACAAGCTGCCAATCTAATATCCTCTTCTCAAGCATTCTCCCTCTATTAATCTCAAGACGAGAAGATTCTCATCTGCCCTATTCAGCTTGACATCCTATGCTTCCAAGTTAAGAAACTTATGCTTATAAAATTTTGTATGATCTAACCAACAGGGTTTTGATTCTTGAACATGCTGACCCTTTTTACCCAATTGATGTAAGCAGTTGCTGTCTTCTGTGACCACACCTTTCTGATTCTTAGACAATTTACCATTGTTGTTTATCCCTTGATCCTATAATTCTCTATCTAATACCTCAAAGGTGTATCTGATACCTTTATACACTAAATTGGATGCTTAGTCGTCCTCTTCTTTTTGACTATGATACGACTGGTTTCTATTCCCTATGCTCCCATGGTTTACCTCTTGTTTTTTCTTGTTTAGCACATCCTTCTTTGTGTGTCCCTGCTCCTTTTGCTTGCAACAAATGGCCATGATCAGAGTTGTTTCAGTATCTGAAAGGTATATTTTGATAACCTACTTAATGATCTTAGGTGTAATTGAACATTTTATAATAGATATTGGTAAGACTGAGTTTTATGACTAGACATCTTTTATACCATCCTACCCCTTATATACTTTTGATTGCTGCTGAACATATCCTCTGGTTTTTCTCCTCCTTCACATCCTTCTTTTCTTCTCTGTAATGCGCTACCCTGTTCTTTACAAATTTTTTCCGGTTTACCCACTTCAAGAGCAGGACATTTCGTCAAACAGTTTACCAGGTTGCATTTTGAACTTGGATTGGTTTGATTCACTGATTTATAATTGACTCATACACCATTGATATAAAGAATTTTAACAAATTCATGTATTGAGCAACATATTTTTTCCAATGACTCACAACATTAAAATATATATTCAACTCAGAATTTGAATGTTTTAAGTCTCAGTTCAAGAGATACAAAGATCATGCAAAAACTAATAATATAATATTTCTGACCTGAGATTTAGTTCAAAGATACATTCCTTACCAGCTGCTTTCCCATTCCACGTGGCAGATTAATATTGAATTTGGCCTGTGGCCATTCAATATTGGAAAGGTGACTATTTATTCTCCACGCCCACAATATACTCCAATAGTTGGCTGAGACCTTCAGTAGATACTAACAACGAAGCAACTTATTCTTCCTACATGAATTACCGTTCACCTTAGATTAGCGGCACTGTGATACACAGCTCCGGGAAAGTATGATATAGGACGGCATTTCAAGAAGACTATTCAATGGCCATGCTAATTTATCTGGCAACTGAAACTCTCGACTCCTCCATGCGAACTCCTTAATTCCTCCAGTGGTGTGCAATGGAAATTAAATGGTCTAAGACCATTGAAAGGCGGTGACTAAACTCTTAATGAGAGCCAAAGAATGTGATTCTTTAACTTAACGGCTTCAGATAAATAGTCTAATGAATATAGCGGACTGGGAGAGGAAACGGTAGAATCGATGCTCACTCCATATTAATTCCCACAGAACTTCTGATAGATTTATTTGATGCAATCAAATAGCCTGGAAGGCTGTAATTCCCTGACAACCTTCTTGAATTATCATGATCTTTAAACTTCCTGATGCAGCGACCAAATGAAGCCTTATGAAATCCCGTTGGCGTCTTCTTATGGTAGCCGTTACATTTCTTTATAATATCTGTCTTCCAATTATCAACTGCTCCCGATGTGAGATTCAACTTGTTTTTTCCTGGCACTGCTCCTCTCACCAAAATCTCCAATCACTAAGGATTTTCTACGATTTCCGACACATATTTTATGACCCCTGAATTAACACGACTCTCCACGTGCAGACACGGCTTCACTTCAAAACTGATTGGTTTATACCTATTATTTAATCCAAGGTCCCTTCAATGTATACAGCGGCACCTCAAAGACACGTCTAGCATAAGGAGTTCCCAACAAGATCGGTAATCAAACAGTTGGAACTTGGGAGCGGTAAAGAATACTAGACTTCCATAGTAGCTGTTTAAGGAGTATTAGACCTCCACTTTCTTCAACGGGATTTACCCTGTGATTTCTGAAGATGACCCGATACTCTTAGCGGCATGACAATCTTGAATACAAACCGTCAGCTTGATCCTCCTTATAGCTGCGGAATCATTGTGTAATTCGTATTCCCCAAAAATACGACTGGCCTCATCCAACTCCCGATATAGTATAAAAAGAGGCGCATCGTTTGCTGAGTGATTTGGCGACCACCTCAACACCTTGAAGACTTACGATTGTATAAATATTCAAATTAGCACCTTCTGTAGACTCTTTGTCCAGTGGTCGATTTCATAAATTAACACCATGTAAATAACAAATTCTAACAATTTGAATTTCCTGATTTAAATACTGATGGCGCTTTATAAGAATGTCATAGTATACCATTTCTTATTAATTGAATATAATAATCAGAATTATTCTTTTGCACCGGCAGATGATAAAGGTAAATCCCACAAAGTTCAATATATTTCAAACTGGAACCAGCACATGAAAAAGACTACATTTCATTTACCTCCTTTATTACATTTCAATACCATCTTTGAAAATTCTCTCCACAAGCGACTTTGAGAAATTCACAAGCTTCAATCTCTAAATTCACCTGCAAAATCTGAGTGATAATCTGAGTGATTTTGCTAGTCAGAAATCCACAATCAACCAAGCTCCCTGCAATCAGCTCTCCTCTAAACTTTTATTTCTTTGCCTTGTCTCTTGGCTTTCTTTGACTCTTCAAATTTCTTTTTTACTTTTAATTTCCAATTTGTGACTTAATTTTTAGATATGCATTTAATAAGTCACTTTAAATATAATATTATTTAATTAACAATATTTCCTTTTGAATTGGCATTTGAAGGGAAATAATAAATAATTAAAATAACATTATATTTCTCCATGTTATAAAAAACGGGACATTACATTCTCCCAGGGACATGCCTGAGCCAAATAGCCACGATAAAAGCATAATTTGTATTTTAATATATATATTTCATATTTGTAATTCCTTTTGCTTCAATTATGAATGCAGATAATTAATCTTTTTTAACTGAATTTGGTTTAATTATTAATTTTTGTAGTATGAAAAACACAATTTCTAGAAATATTTGAAGCACGAAATTGATTTTTTTGTGGTGAGCATAATCGACATCAGACTATACAAATGCATAGGTGTTACTTGAGATATTTTATTATCTATTCTAGCTTCAAAGCACCATAACTCCTGATTTGGCATTTTATGGGGCAGAGTGCCACCTTGTAAAAGTTGTCTTGGGCCCTCGGCTATAGATCAACTAGTTTGTCTGTAGAGAAAAGCAGTTTTGAGTCTCCTCTAGTAAAAGATCACATCAGCAATGTGCAAAAGTTCTAGTCTGCATGATGGTTAATTTGTTATTTCATATTACATATTCTGTTTGAAATTCTAGCATTGGTGTTTGATTTTATCCTTTCATCATTATAGGAAGTTATTTCATACCTATTGATCCCTGCAGACATATTTTCAGACAATCTATTACAGGAAATGCATATATTGTTTCTCTTTTGACTCTTTGAGTGAGTGTTCTTTCCATATTTGGCCTTGAAGTAATGAGCAGTCTTTTCTTGTTGTCAATTTTATCATTGTAGATGGAAACTGCAACAGTTGTGGCAAAACTGGAAAGTCACAAACAGCAGGGAAATTATGCAGCAGATATCTTATCGATACAAGAAGCTAGAGTTCGTATTGGACCATATATAGATAAAACACCCGTTCTATCATCAGCATCTTTAAATGTTCTTGCAGGAAGGACACTTTTCTTCAAATGTGAAATCTTCCAGAAGGGGTAAGAGTTTTAATGAGCTCAAATTATTCTTGAACAAAAGCATATTGTTCAAGATTTACTTTGGTTGCTGTGAGAAAGAAGTCTCAACTTTCAAGATATGCAATTTCACTGTTCATAAGGATAATGATGAATATAGCCATTATTACCAATCTCTTTACTTTTCCTACTTTCCTGCCTTTGGTGATTTGGAGTTTCTTTGTTTAAAGCAACAACTACTCTATTCCTTTGCAGTCATTATCTGTTTGCAATGGTCTTTTACTTTGTTCGCAATGTTGGATTGGTCTGTTGACAATTTCATTTTGGTTGCCTTCAGTGGAGCTTTCAAATTTAGAGGTGCTTGCAATGCTGTGTTTTCTCTTCCTGTGGATTTGGTGGAGAGGGGAGTTGTGACTCACAGCAGGTATCTTATTGTGCAAACCTTGGAAGTTGTGTATGTTATTGGGGACTAAACCCTTGGAAGAAAATAATGCCTTTCAAATCTTTTTCTGAATTCAAATGCAAATGAATAAAGGAAGAATAAAAAAAATTGTGTTAAATATAGCTGGTTATATCTAATGATGGTCTTGTTCTTTTGTTATTTTTGTAACAAGTGGCAATCATGCAGCAGCATTGGCTTTGGCTGCAAAAATACGGGGCACTCCGGCTTATATTGTAATCCCAAAAACTGCTCCAGCATGTAAGGTAGAAAATGTCAGACGTTATGGTGGACAGGTTATTTGGTGTGAACCCACAATTGAGTCGAGAGAAAATGTGGCTGCTAAGGTTCAGGAAGAAACTGGTGCTGTATTGATCCACCCTTTTAATGATGGACGTATTATAAGGTATTTGTTCCCCTTTTAGTACTTCATTTGGATAAATTCAGTACAATCTTTTGAGCACGTGGTCTGTTTATACTTTATTGTATCCTAAGATGGAGCTACTAGAGAAAAAGATTGACATTGGAATCAAATATCCTTCATACTGAACTACCAGCAATCTTCTCTTTAGTTTGGGGGAGATGTGGGCTAAAAGCTACAACCAAATATTGTATCATAATTTGAAAATATTTGACAAACAATACATAAAATATTAAAATATCAATATATTGTAAGGATAATTGAAAAATGTTAGATATTCATGATAAGTTGCACAACTGTCTATTTTCTGAAACATATCTAATCTATAAGCTCTGCAGTGGACAAGGTACAATCTCTCTGGAATTGTTGGAGCAAGTGGCAGATCTTGATGCGATTGTTGTTCCTATTAGTGGTGAGCATCCATGAGAATTTGTTGAACAGTTTCTATTTGGATGAGTTTGTTAGATTTTTTCAGAAACTTTAATTTTGCTGCATTTAATAAACAACTCAACAATGCATTGAAGAAAACAGTTAACCAACATGAATAAACAGTATGCTTAAGAATTTTTGTTTGGGAGGAATAAACAAATATTTTATTATCTCTTTCTGGATTATTGGACATCAATATGCTCCTCCTCAAGCTTATCATGTACAATGCTTCGCCTTGAGTAACCTTATTGTGTTTCTTTCACCAGACAATGGATGTTTTTTTTCCTTCCAATGTCATATGTATAAGTGACTTTGGTGATTGGCCACTTGATTCATTAATTATAAACATAAATGATGCATTTATTAATGTTACACATCCTTAGTATGCTATTTTATTAACTATCTTATTACATGACCATGAGAACTATTTAGGATAAAATACTTCCCATTATAATAGTTGGAACTTGGAAGGTTTTGTCTTCACCTTTTAAGGTTGTCATGGCTGCCTCTATCTGAACTAAAATTCTGAGATTGAGATTGAGGGTGCTAAGATTATCCAAAAGCTAAACCATGAAAAGAGGTACAACTCTACACAATTCCTATAGGCTTATCAGTATCAATGTGCCACTTCATTGACATCTATACAATCCAATTCAAATGTTATGAACATGAGCAGTTAATATCATTGAAACCAACCAGGACTTCCAACTTTCATTAACCAATGAAGTCTATTAATCACGAATCATGTTATCAGTTTGCATCATAAAATTGTCAAATCAGTCCAATGCCTGTCATGATCAATTTTGGGCATGCAACTTATATGTCTCAATCTGCAAGGTCTTCAACTCATCAAATTCAAGTCTTCCTCAGTAATATGTCCTTTGCGGTCTGGGGGATGTCCTGAGGACTTGGGAACCTGAAGGGGATGTCCTCTTTTTCAGGACTGGACAGCCTACACTGATTGTAACCTTTTAAGAAAGAAAATGATAAAAACCCTAAAAAGCTAAAAGGGGAGGATTGTCAGAAAATTGAATACGTTTTACTTTTTATATACTTTTTAAAATTCAGTTTTTTAGTTTGTTTAAATCATTTTAATAGCTGCCCTCCCTCTGTCCCAATAATTTGGGAAATTTTACACTGCCCACAAAACTGTGTCCCTATGTTCTAGAAACTTGAGAAACACTGGTAAATTTGGATATGAATCAGGAGCCATCCAAAAGAATCAACTGTGTTGTCAGTTCAATTGGAACATGGAGTGTGTCAACAAGATTCCCAATCTCATAGTCGTATCAACAACATGAGCTAATTATTGTAGACAATTATAAGATATATGATCTTTAATAAATGCTCAGTAGTTGACTTTGTTGTGTTGTTGATTATTTATTGGCTTAGGTAGTGTACTTCAAATGGTAATTATGTACAGTTAAATTAACGGTTATCTTAAGTGAAAATTTTTGGTGCTATAAATAGTATTTTCAATGTTGGGGTAAGGGTGCTGATTCGTGACAGGTCTTCCTTGTACTAGCAAAGCATTGTACCAAACACTATCTATGTGTAAAAGCATTATTCCCTATATTCTCTGTATATTATTGATTACTTATGTTATGTGATTTCAATTATACTTTGAATTGCAACTTATAGTTTGGAAATGTAGAATTCACAGAAAACAATGACCCTTATAATCTAAATTTAGAATTCAAGAATCAACAAAAATACTTAATCTACTTGCTACTTGCTTATGCAAATGGTGTGTGTTTTAGAGAAGAGAATATCGCGATCTAAAACATAAATTAAATCATGCAACAAACATACACAACTCAAATTTTTATCCTGAAAATGCCCAATGTGGAGGAAAACTAGTTTTTTGTTAGTGACAATGTTCTTGCTACCTTCCTTTATTACCTTGGTAAATAATTATTGCAAGTGGGGATTCCATTTTTGTTCTCTTCTTCCATTTATCTCCTTACAATGAATAATTAAACTCTACTATATTTCTCATATTTTCTCAAATCCCAAAACATACTTTTCATCACATTGTAATCCCCATTATATAGATTTCTCATGACAATAGAGTTCCCCTGGGCCCTAGAAGAATTTTTGTAGACACAAGGAGCTGAAATGACTGTACAATTCATATTCTAAATCTGAAGAGTTCACTGTTAGTGGATAATAATGTGGTTGCAGTGCAGTCTGGATGCCAAAGTGGTCGCAGTTATGTCCAAGTACATTCTGCTCTGTTTTCTTGTTCTGTACTTGTTCCTGAGTCTAAATTCACTTTACTGTTCATGTTTTCTGTTTCTGAATACATTCTCCAAATCCATTTTGGATCACATCGCCCTTCTTAGGGAGTTTTTGGTTTCACAAAAGCTTAATTGGACAACAGGTGGGGGGAGAGTTCTCACACTCTTTCTTTGGAATACTATTTTGGTTGGCTGATCTTCTGATCCTTGAGTCCAATTTTCCATGTTTCTTACACTTTATCCTTGGTTTCCATTGTCATTTTCTCTAGCATCATATCCTCTAGGAGTATGGCTTGCCCTTCCACACACAAATCTTTATGGGAGGGTAGTACTTGTTCTTCATCTAGCATAGAGGGATCATAAAGCTGCAAACACTCATAATTAACATCTGAGTGCATCTTTGTGAAAGGAGGAAGATCAAGTTTCAAAGAATTTTCACATACAGCCTCCAAAATTGTGAAGGGTCCATATCTTAGTGGCTTAATTATCTTTGCTTACCCTTGTAGAATTTCCTTGCCCAAGGAAAGCCAAATTTTGTCCCATACCTTAAGTTTGTGTTCCTTCCTATGCTGATTATGCCTTTATTTATACAATTGTTGTGTTCTTTCCAATTTTTCACTAACCATAAATTAAATTTGTACAATTTTCTCAACAAATTTTGATGTTTTAGTCACCTTATTAGCTTGCCCCACTTGTTCATCTTGCTTATCAAAAGCTACTTCAAGTGGACTAGAAGGCAGATATCCTAAACATGTCTAAAATGGTGACTTATCAGTAGAAGAATGCAAAGCCCTGTTATAAGAATGCTGAAGTGATTCAACTGATGTCTTGGGACACTAACTGTTATATCCCCTAATGAGCTGCACCAAGGTCTTGTTGACTGCTTCTATTTGACAATCTATTTGTGGGTGAAACGCTGTGCTTTTCTTTAGCTTTTGTGTCCATTATGCTCCATAATGTTAACAAAAACTTAACAACAAATGTTTCTATCTAAAACTATGGACTTGGGAAGCCCAAAGTGCACACATACATTATTAAAGTTCATAACAAGAAATTAAAATATACATTTTATTGAATATATCAACTACCACAAACAAGTAATCATGCCCATGTCTACTCATAGGAAAAAATCCTACAAAATTCATAGAAAACTTTGCCATGGTCTTGTGGGGATAGGCAAAGGCATACACATCCTTCTTACTTTGTTTTAGATTTGTTAGTACAACATAGTTTACAACGCCTAACAAATCTTGCTACTTCTTGCTACATTTTAGGCCAAAACACATACCTCTGCATACGAGCAATTGTTTTAGCCATGTTGAGGTGACCCACCACTTTGGAGGTATGTGCCTTCCTCATTAGTAGAAGCCTTTTTGCTCTTGGCACACACAATTTTCCTAACTTGTAGAGTAACCCACCTTGAAGATGAAAGTCTTTTTCACTTTCTACATTTACTTGTATATCTTTCCGATGTATTTATCATTTGTATAGTCTTCCATGCAAGCCTCTTTTGTGAAAGGTTCCAAGTGAGTTACCATAGCCATAGCTGAAACAAGTGGCCTATACAACATATCTGCTACAACATTGTTAATTCCTTGTTTTTATATTTAATCACTAAAGGAAATTATAGACATGATATTTCCATAGTCCATGAGATTATTCAGGAATGATTCTGGTAATAACTATGTATAAGTTTTTTGTATCAATATTTCAGATCACACTCAATGCTTGAATGAAGAAAAAAATTGTGAAAATGATTTTAGAGCTTGCTTGCTAAGTAGATGGGGAGGTTAAAAGTGGGAATGGAGGAACAAAAAATGAGAGTTAAGAGAGGTAAATAAAAGGTTAAGAAGATTTTGACTTCATTGCTTCTTCATGTGGAGGTCTTGTTAGGGGGCTACGAAGGAAATTTCTACTCTCTTGGGTGGTTGCCCCTTAATCCAGATCCATTATGGGTCCAACTTGGTTAGCCATCGTGTGGATCCTTTTGTTAAGGATGTGTATGGTTTCATTCTATTTTATGTTGGGGACAATATTAATGGGGTTGTGAGCCCTTTTAGGGCTGTGATAGGGACCAAGGATCTCTTTTAGACGCCCTGTGTGTCAAAACTGCAGAGATGTTTTGGAGAGGGTTGAAGCTCCTCTATTGTGATGCCTCCTTCATTGGGCACTAACACTTTCTAGGACTTTAGGTCCCCATTCCACCCAGGTTTTGTAGGCTTTTGATTTGAACTTGTAAATCAATTCTCATGTATTGGCCTTGAAGGTGTGTGTTTTGAGGTCGGTTAATGCTGTTTACATTGGGGTTTCCCTTGTTGGGTTGGTGGTGGGAGGTTACTCTTCTGTTTTGTCTTTGCATGCTTTTGACTTTCGCTTGGGTGTTGCTCCCTTTGCTTTGGATGGATCTTGCACCATTCTGAAGGTCCTTGATGTTGCTGTTGATAGAGCTATTCTCTGCATGGAGAATGCCCTCATCGGGAGATTTTTGGGCTTTCATACAAATATTGATGTTGTTCAAAATTGGGTTAAAAAAATGGTGTGTGCCTGGTCAGATTTTGGTGGCTGCCGTGACAAATGATTTTTTCCTATTGTCTTTCCAATCTCTTGAGGAAAGCAGGAGAATTTTGTGGGGATGTCCTCGGTTCCTTGGTAAGTTTGATATTTTGTTGAGAAGATGGTCTATTGGTTTTGATTTTTCCAAAGAAAATTTCAATAGGGTCTCTATATGGGTTTGGCTCCTAAGGTTTCCTTTAGAGTACTAGGATGAAGTAATAATATGAGGTATAGCCAATGCTCTTGGTTAGCTTTTATCTATCGAGAATGTTACAAAATCTATGAAACATTTGATTTTTGCTAGATTTTGTGTGAGTGTTGATATTGATAAGGTGCTACCAAAAGTCATAAAACTGTGTTCCAAATTTGGTGTTTGAGAGCAGAGAATTCGTTATGATTCCTCTTCACAATTTTGTCTGCATTGCCTTAAAGCTGGGCACTTCTCCCATTCTTGCAAAGAAGTGAATCTTCAGACAAAAGGATGCATGAATCCTCCAGAGCATGGGAAAGAGTGTCAGAATGTTGTTAATGAGTGCTATGCTACAAGCAATGAAGGAAAGAATATGGACACTGATAGAGTAGGTTTTGTAGGGGATGGGTCTTCATTGAAGGACAAGAGAAAACCTAAAGCAGCGAATAGGTGTCCTTTGGTTGAGCTTGGATCATCTTCAAAAAAAGGTAGGTTGATCCAATTGGATGAAGTTTTGAATCCACCTAAGAGTTCTTTTGCGAGGTTTGGTTTTAAACCTCCACGATTGTTGTCATGGCTGTCCCTTTATTGTAGCCTTGTTGTCTTTGATTTTAAGGCTTGTTTCTTTGTTGGTTCTAGTCTCTATGTTCTTGTCTCTTGTGTTTGTTGCCTATTCTTGTACAAGGTTTTGAGGCCCTTTCAAAACCCTTTCCATTTCATAATTCAGGTCAAAAGTGAATAAAGAAGATAAAATATGATACCTACATATACTCAACAAAATAAGTCAACATGGTGCAAAATAAATGAGAGTAAAAAATAATAAATTATTGCTAGTAATAATCTTACACTAATAATAATTTTGATGATATTAATAATAAAAAAAAAAGTGTAAAGGTCACTAAATAAACTAAAAGCTCATCAACAAATTATTAAAAATGGACTAAAGGATAATATTAAAAATATAGTATTGATACAACTAGGTATCAAGTCGAAATACGGCAATCCTAGATTATCTACGTAACATGGTCGGTATCACTTAACCCATGTTACGTATAGAATCATCGATGATTCCATACGGCACAACTAAAGATCACCGATGATTCCTCTTTCTGATCGATCAAAATAGATTTATAATTTTTCATACTATAACAATAGTATTAACTTAAACTTAAGTTAAAGATAAAAATAGTAGTCTGATGAATATTCTTCATAAACATAGTATTTATAACAAAATAAATATTAAATATATATTTAGATAAAAACATTAAAAAAATATAATAATAGACACAATTTAAGAATAATTTAGAAACACATATATTAATTATAATAATATGACAATGACATAAATCTATAGAGACCAGGTTAGTAATATAGATAGTAGAATTACAAATAAACTTCATAATCTACAAAGAAATAGGTATCAGTCTTGCCCATAATAACAGAAACAATCAAATTAAGGAATAATTCTATATAGTAAGAGTGGTGATAAATTGCCAATAATAAAAGTCAATCAAATTAGTATTTAAAGACCACCAAATTAAAAGAAAGAGAAAATAACAACAGATAAAAAAATAGTGAACAATAATTAAAGATGACAAAAATAATAAGAGATATAAAAGGAGGAGGGGCAACCAAATTTAAAGTAGACTAAAAATAAACATGGAAAAATGGCAAAAACAAAAAAAATACAGAAAAAGACAAAAAAGGTAATAACATTGTGCCAGGTTTTGGGGGCGGTTAGCAGTGTTCATTGTGCGTGGTGTTTGTGCCAATGTTATGACAGCAGGTTCCAGGAGTTAGTTTGCAGTTTGAGCTCTCAAATAAATTTAAAGAAATTAACTCCAAATCACCCCTTTGCATTATCAGACCTTCTGAGTGAAGCTACAGCAGTTCTGTGTGTTCAAAACCACTTGGTAATGAAGTAGATCAGGTGTTAAGAGTGTAATCTGAAAATCTGGGCAGTTTGGATGCATCGTTTGGTGTTGCAGGTGCTCACATATGCCTAATTGTTGCAGCTGGAAGTCCTATTTGAAGTGCTAATGACATTTTACCACTGTTGCTGATTGCTTAACACTCAGAAAATGGAGCTACAGCAGACCTGTTAGATTACTAAATGCCTTTCCTTCAAGTTGGTAACCTGTTATGCACATCCTACAACAGCTGGGTGTCTTTGGAGAGTTGCTGATGAAGTTTCAGACCTTATAAGTGACTGTCATCACTGAGAAATTTATGCACAGCAGGACTGTTATGGTCTCAAAAGCAAATCATCTTGAGGTATTTACATTCCATGTAATGTTTGTTATGGCAAATAGTTTCTAAGCACCTCTATGGTCGTTTCTTGGTCATTGAAGTTGTAACAGCAGTATTTGAAAGAATAAAGTCTTCATATTTACTTGCAGCAGCTGAAGCTTAATTATGTTAATCTTTCAATATTCATGATTAAACCATTTTTGCATAACATATGTCCTTGCATGAGTTGTTTGGAAACCCAGTGGGAAAAAAATAAAAAAAATCAGGGGGTGTCATTACAGAGCTCTTCATACTTATCGGAGAAGTTTGCTATTTTTGGAAAGCACCAATTTTCATTAAGTTCAATATCTTGAGAATTGAAGGTTAGCTTGGCATGGTCAGAATTCATATTTGGATCATTTTAATATTTTCTGCAACTTCGGGTGGATTTGCAGAAATAATTAAATAGTTAAATGTTAAGTTGTTGAAAGGTAAAAATTAAAATACAACTTACATCTAGTTATTTAAAAAAAGACTCTAAAGTCATTTTTAAAGGGAAAATAAGTGGACACGTTATTTAAAAAAAGAGTCTAAAGTTACTATTGGAGGGAAAATAAGGGGACACAAATAATAATATTTTATTATTCCAAAAGTGCTTATAAAAGAAGGTTTGAAGGAGAGATATTATTTTGAACATTTTATGAAACTCTTTTTTATTTGGGAGATCGAATCAGGTTCATTCTTCAGCCAAAGGATGGAAAACCTGTTGGCCATTAGTTTCGTGGATGAAAAACCACCTAGCTGATCGAGTGAATTCAGACAAAGTTCATCATTGTGCTTAATATTTGTGCCATTTGTTTTTTCAGTGTTTGGTTATGGTTTTTGTGGAGATTTGTGTTGAGGTTCATTTCTAGGTTTGCATGTTTTGGTTCTCAGATTGAAGGTTGAAGATTTCGGTGTTGAAAAGAGAATTATTCTTCCAAAATTGTATTGTTTTCCAGAGTGCTGAAAGGTACAAATTTTCTTAAGATTTGTGGTACAAATAATAAATTTGTGGAATGTTTGAAGAGTTTGGGGTTATGAATTGTGGAGTATGAAATATTGATATTTAATTGTGAAGTGAGCCCTAAATCAGGTCATACCACTCCATACTTCAACTATTTCATATTTCTCCTTACTAGTTGATTGCTGTACACCTCTTGAAAGGAGGCCTGGGATCACTAGAGATAATTTTCTTATTATTTAAGAGTTTGGGTGGGCCCAAACTTAGCCAGCCTTTTTAATGATATTGAAAGTCTTAAAAGAATTGCATCATATATATTAAAGAAGGAAATTGGGAACCGTGGCAAATATTGGGAGTTGTAAGGGGACGTGAGGCAAGAAGGAAGGAGTGACTCCCTTTGGGGAAGAATTGCTTGGGATTGGAGGCTTCTTTGTGTTTAATAACTTGGTTGCACATGTTTATTTAATGCTCCAATAGTCTATAAGGTGGGTTGCTGCATTTTTGGAGGTAGAAGGGGTGTTAAGGTAATGTCCTCTTCGGTCGCTTGAGCATTAACGAAGGCCTTTAGCCTATTTTGTTCCAGTAGGCTATTTGGGAAGTTAAGAAAAAAATAAAAATTAATTAACTAAATATAGTTGTTGAAATAAAGTTAATTTCAAACGACTTATATTTAATTATTTTATAAGTGACTTTTGTCAGAGCTAAAAATATAAAGATAAAATATTAAGTCATTTTGAGTGAGAAATTTAAAAGTGGGGGAAATAATATAAAAGGCGTTTTGGGGAAAGAAAGAGGAGGATGGTACAAATATTTTATTGTGAAAGCTTATTCAAACCTTGTCTTTTAGAGAGCTTGGATTTTATAGCCGGAGGATAAAATTCCTTGCGGTAGTCATTTTCATGGACAAAAACCCACCTAGTCAATTGAGCGATTTCATCCAAAAGTTGCCATTGTGCTAAAATATTTTGCAATTGGAAATCACAATTGAAGATTTCAAATTTTGAAGAGTATTTGGCATTTTCGGATGGAGATTTTGTAGAGAATACCAAGCAGGTCATGATAGAGGAAGAAAGATAGGAATTTGGGAAATGTGCTTCATTTACTTCATTGGAGTCGTCTATTTCCAGGATAAACAAATCACATGATAATTAGTTGTTGATTCTAGTGAGAAATGGGTCTCACAGGTGGTCTTTTGGGTGAGGAATGACTAGAGGATGTGTTTATTTAGATGCTGTTTATGTGAAAGCGAATACAAGACACATGAAGGTCATTCAAATGCCATTTGAAGTTGTAAGGAGGTTGCGTGGGTTATTCCTTGAGACCTTGAATTCACATCATTGAAACCCTACAAAAATAAGATGCCATTCTTTCTCATTCGTGGGTTTTTAATAGCACTGGAAGGGCATGGGGATTTGGTGAGCACACAATGTCAAAGCTACAAGCCAGGTTGTGGACTTTTGGAGTTAAAAGTAGGGGTGTCTCCCATTTTTATGCCAATTCATGGATATAGGAGGTATTGACTAGTGCATAAGTTCAAGAAGAAGTGGCGCTGTAACAGTTTTGACAGGTTTGGGGGTGACACGAGCATTTTGGAGGAGACAATAGAGACCACCCATGTATAAAATAGAATGAACTATTGACTCCATTGAATGATCTTCAATTTTTGTAGCCAGTAACAAGAGGTTAGGCATCTTTGGTATGCTGTTAAATATCCAACTCTGATGTATACCTTGCTTCAGAAATTGTATTATGGGGTTAATTTCAAATGAGTGTTATTTTATTCATCTATCAATGCTGTGATTTCGATGGACAGTTTATGACTAGTTTAGGAAATGCATCTTATAATATAAATTTTGTGACTTATCTCTTCTACTTATAATACACAAGACAAACAAACAAAATTCAGTTTATAAGCAGTTTGTCAAACAAAACTTTGAATTTCCAAAAATATATAATTGGGAACTTTACAGTCAACGGGATGAAAAATCAATCCTCTATCATTGCTGTTACAATGTACGTCAGACTTAGCTAACAATACAAAAAATCTGTCCAAGATTATTGCTCCATGGTTCTTGCCACTGCTCATCATATTTCATAGTAATACTATTCCAACATCTTTTATAACAGCTAAGAGGTCAGAATTGATTTATTTTAGTTTTGAATAATTGTATATTTGTTATCAGCTTCATGTATGACAATTGTTTGTCAAAATGTCTACAAAGTGTTCAATGATTACAAACTATTTGTGAGAATATCTATGATCATTGATGTTAGTTGCAGCTATTCTACATCGTAAATATCAGAAATTTTGTTTGATTTGCTATTCTACCAAGTGTTTGACAAAATGCCTGAGTTGGAAGTTGTAGAAATTGTAAGTTTGTTAAACAAATTTGGTAGAGGCCATTATACTTATAAAAGGGTTGGTATCAATCAAAGCTTCTATATTGGTCGATACTTTTAAATTGATAACCTATGTTCTACAACGTTTTTGGGATGGGGATGGCAGGATGACAGAGGATGCATTTTGGGGATAGCAGGATGGTAAGGGATGTGTTTGTACTTCTCACACAATACCATACTGTACCAGACCATGGCAAATGCACCTTTAATCTCTTTTGGAACTGATAATAATAATTGACTTTAATACTGTATCAAGAATTTTGAAGTTTGAGGCTTTTTTGAACATTGAAATCATAAATCAAAATTATTGCTGTTAGTACTAATTGTTATATAACCTATATTGTTAACTATGAATCTGAATTATGATATATTTATTGCTGTTATAGTACAGTTGTTGCTGTCACTATTGTCATGATTAATTTAATTGCTATTATAGTGCTGTCATGATATATTTATTGCTGCTGTTATAATGCGGTCATGTTATACTGTTGTTATAATGCTGTCATGATATATTTAACAGTCTTTTTTATTGATATGAATGATTTATTTTTAAAACATTTTAAAAATGCTTTTCAATAAGGGATGCCTGGCTGTCCTTGAGACGGTCAAGGGATGTTTGAGATGTCTTTGACCACCTCGGGGACAGCCAGGCGTTCCCATTTCCAGCCATCCCTGATTTTAGAGATGTTTTCTAGAATTTTTCCGCATTTTCTCAATTGGAGGGGCTGGCCAAGGGACGTCCCCTAATGTCTTGCCATCCTCGAAATGCCTTAGGGGATGGAAATGTCTGAGGTGTCTCTGACCACCTTAGGGACAGCCAAGCGTCCCCATTTCCTGCCATCCCTGATTTTAGAGATGTTTTCTAGAATTTTTCTGTATTTTCTCAATTGGAGGGGCTGGCCAAGGGACATCCCCTAATGTCTCACCATCCTTGAAATGCCTTAGGGGACGAGGATGTTGGTTTGAGGGGTGGGGATGTGTACCTGTGTAACACAGTTGATAATGCATCTCTAGTTGGAGTACCTACACGTTACAACAATTAACCAACTTAGGCAGCCAAAAACACAATATAGACAATTAATTACAACAACAAATTATGGCATTCTGCAAAACGACTGAAATACTTAACATGGGTTGAACAGCCTCCAAACTTGGTTACAACCAACTATAGGCACATAGACTTGTTTGGCTTTTTTATGTTAGCCAATCAGAAATACAAAAGTGTTGCCTAAGCTCATTCTGTAGATAGTGATGCAAAATCTTCTTGGAATGAAAATATTCACCTCAGAACTAAGACACATTTACTCTTCTTTTGCCATGACTAGGAAGAATATCTACCAAATTCTCTAGACTATTATTGCCCCCTTTTTTCCAAGGCACAACTTTCTCTATTTTGTATTCTACTTGTGTATATTTGTTTTGGGGGTTGTGGGGATAGTTGAAGTGCAACTTAGAATAACCAGTACCTGCCAAAAATAGGAGATAGCCACCTCCAGCTGGGAATGTAACAACCGTGTCCTAATTTAAATTCCTTTGTGACTTGTAACTATTGCTGCCACCATCCAAATAATGCTCAATGAAATGTTGTATGTGTAAGCTGCCTGGCGTGGGTGGCTAGCAATGTTGCTGTTCCTTAAGTGAGACCCAATGTAGAAGATGCAAGGTGAATGTGTGGGAAAATCAGTCATTATGTAACTGCCACTGATGAATGTGTGGGAAAATCAGTCTTAATGTAATGAGGACTATTGAGTAAAGGTGATGCCTTAGATACAATTGTGAGGAGTAAGGTTGGCCACCCTTGACAAGGAGGCTCCCTATGCTGGAACTTATTGATTGGAATTTTCTTTATTATTATTTTTTTCCGTTTAATATATGTGATTAGGAATAACATCTAAGAGAGATTTGAAACAGCTAAAGGATCAAGCACAAAATAGAGAAGTCCTGCAACACAACAAAAATCAAGGGAAAAAAAAACAAAATGTTAGAATATTGTTTTTGTGTGTGCAGGATTGCATGAGCTCCAGAATGCTCCTGCATCAATTGAACAAGAAGGTTCCTTACACACTATATTACTTCAACTCAAAAATTTTCGACTAAAATAATGCAACCTTTGCGATTTCTAAACTCGGTCACACAACCAAAAGCTCTTTTTTTATATGACTAATGTTTGAAATATGAATTTGACTTGAGATCAATAAATTTTAGTTTACTTGATTCAACTTTTAGTCCAAATGAAAATTCCTTTTGACTTAACTTTGATGCTTTTTTGATAAAGTTTAAAAAAGCATATTATCAAGAAAGGGACTGAGTCCCACAATTACATCAAGTTAGATGAACATAGGATTAATACTTGCAAGTAAGAAACTATTTCCTAACTAAAAAGTGCTAAAAAGTAGTATAAACTATAAGCATGAATGCAAGTTTTTTATTTTTGCAATGTGTGACATTTATATAGTTGTCTTTCTTATTTAGGTAGCTTCTTACTATGCACATGCATATGTTTTACATACATATATGATTTTCTATATGTATGCATTTTCCCAATGTGTTATATGCTATGTTGTAGGGTTTGGCAAAACCCTCACCATATATGTATGGGTTTGGTTTGGGGTTGGGTCTAGGATTGGAATGGCTTGGGGTTCGCCTAGGAGTCAGGACCCGCCATGGGCGCCTTGTGTTCCTTGTGGGTCCTTCTCTGAGTTCTTGGGGTGGACTTGGGGTCGGCCCAAAAGAAAAAGCATTTTTTTTTATATTTTTATAAAGAAAGTGCAAAAATATCTAATTTCGTCCTTAAGTGATAAAAATGTGAAAATGGTATGTGCCATGAAGGTTTTGTTTGGTTTCAAAGGCTTTAATTTGGGCTTGGTGGCCAGGGCTCTGCTCCTCGATACCACCTTGTATCTTGAACCCTATGAGGGGCACTACCCCTTGACCCCGCTGGGAGTGTTGTCCTTCAACTACATTGTGGTCTCCACCCCTAGATCCCCACTAGTTTCCATCCCAAATTTAGGCACCTAGTCCCCCCATCCTTGAGATCCATCCCCACATCCCTTTCTCCCCTCATCTTGAGACTTAGTGGAATATAGATTTTTTGCTCAAAGTTAAACATTTGTACATATTGTGAGTTCTTCAATTGAGAGGAATTGGAGAACATGCTTCTTTACCCACTTAGTTAATTGCAACCGATTGGGTGCAAAAGAAGCCAAGGATTTTGTTTTTGTGCACTCCAACTTGCATCTCTTGTCACATAAGAAACTTGGTTACAACAAGGGGGGAGACTTAGATGCTATTGTTGCACAACTTGCCAAAATCTCTATAGATGAGACATCTTCTACATATGACATGACTAGTGGAAGTGGCATTGTAGCTAATTGTTGTTCAAATGAAATCAAACCAAATCTTGACTTTGATGCGCTCAATGAAGAGCAATATGAAGATTATGGATCATATTGAATAGTGCTTGTAATTTTCGTTGTGTTTGACATTTGACAAACCATTGAAGTTTGAATTTATGAGTTTTCTATTTTTCAAATTATGAGGTATTTAAATAATTTGTTTATTGGAAATCATGAGTATCATTGTTTTTATAATTTTGATATATATAAAATCATAAATTATATCTATGATGGTTTGCAATGGGAAAGGAAGCATATATGGAGAGAGCTACCCCCTTGATAGTATCTGCTCTCTCTATAGATATATTAGTACTCCATGGGGCCGCTGTTGGTATGTGGCGACTGATCATGCTATACTGTACACTTTTCATGTATCCTCGTCGGGGTCCAAGGCTGGGTCGGGCCCCAGGCATGGGTTTGGGGGCATTTTATTTATGAGATTGTAATATGTTTTGCACTGGATAATAAAATCATTGGATGGCTGCGGTTTTGTGGATGTAGCCCATATTGGGTGAACCACGTTAAATTCTATGTGTTGTCTTGTTGCTACTATAATTTTTTGTGTGTTTTATTTCTCTATTTTATTGATCAAATCTACATTTAACTATTAGATATCTGCCTTCTAACCCTAACAAGTGGTAGCAGAGCAAGGTTGTGTTCAGTTATCCTCTATAGAAAGGTCTCACGGTTGAGTGGGAGTAATGGTAGACGAGGGTAAGTTGAAGGTTGAGAAGTTCAATGGGTAGAACTATCAATTATGGAAGATGCAGATGGAGGACTACCTTTATTAGAAGGATTTATGGCGGTCATTGGAAGGGAAAACCAAGAAACCCTTAGCAATGTCTGATGAGGACTAGGATATTTTGGATAGAAAGGAACTTGGCAGTATTCGTTTATTCTTGGCACAATCGGTGGCGTTCAATATTACAATAGCAAAGACAACTCACAAGTTGATGCAAACCCTGGCGAAGTTACAACAGGTGCCTTAGTGGTAGCAAAAGGTGTGAAAGTAGGCACCTTATATCTTTGTACAGGTCATATTGTTCCTTATACTTTAGCTATTGCAACTAAAAGTCAATGTTCAAGAATAGTTGTTGCAATTCAGTAGGCAAAAAATCAGACAGTTGTTGTGAGTTCTGAATAAGCACTGTGGCATAATAGACTTCGGCATATGAGTGCAAAAGGTATGAAAGTACTTCATTTAAAGAATGTTTTACCAAGTTTAAAATGTGTTAATATGGATTTCTATGAAAGTTGTGTGTATGGCAAACAAAAGAGAGTTAGTTTTCTCAAGAATGGGAAGCAAAAGAAAGATGAGAAATTGGAGCTTGTGCATATGGATGTATGGGGACCAGCTCAAGTATCTTCTCTCGGTATTATGTCACTTTTATTGATGATGCAACAAGGAAGGTATGGATTTATTTCCTTAGGCAGAAATCTGATGTATTTGAAACTTTTAAAAAATGGAGAAACTTGGTTGAAAATGAGACGGGTAAAAAGTTAAAATGTCTTAGATCTGATAATGGTGGTGAGTATTGCAACAAAGAGTTTGAAGATTATTGTTCCTCTAATGGTATTTGTAGGGAGAAAACAGTACCAAGGACTCCACAGGAAAATGGAGTGGTTGAGCGCATCAATAAAACAACAATGGAGCGTGACGGACTGTGAGATTGCATGTTGGGCTGCCTTTAAACATGTGGGCAGAGCTGTGAACACTGTTGTTTATTTAATTAATAGAGGTCTTTCTAATCCTTTGGGTTGTGGTATTCTAGAGGAAGCATGGACAAGTAAGAAGGTGAGTTATTTTTTTCTCAAAACCTTCGGTTGTGAAGCATTTGCACATGTAGATCTTGAAAATAGAACCAAGCTTGATGCAAAATCAAAGAAATGTATATTTGTTGGATATGGCATTGATGAATTTGGTTATAGGCTTTGGGATTTTGAAAATCAAAAAATTGTGAGAAGCAGGGATGTCATATTCAATGAGAAAGTGTGTACAAAGATCAGTTGTAGCAACATGAGAAGAAAGAAAATGATTATTCAGCGCTGGATGATACACTGAACAACGATGTTCCAGTGGTTCCACATGCTTCGCAACAACAGGAACAACAAATACCACAAACTCCAGTGAATGTTAGACAATCTTCAAGGATAAGTAGACTCCCAGAAAAATATTCTCCCTCTTTGTATTCTATTTTATTAACTGATGCTAGTGAACCGAAATGTTATGATGAAGCTATGTAGGTGGATACCAAGGTTCAGTGGGAGCATGGAATGGAAGAAGAAATGGACTCCTTGTTGAAAAATCAGACTTGGGAATTATGCAAGTTGTCTGCAAGTAAAAAGACTTTACTAAACAAATGGGTTTATAGGATGAAAGAGGAGGATGGAGGTAAGAAAAGATTCAAAGCCAGGTTAGTTGTAAAGGGATTTGCACAAAAAAGGGTATTGATTTTGATGAGATTTTTTCTCCAGTTGTTAAAATGACTTCATACGCACTGTTTTAAGTATTATGGCTATTGAAGATTTGCATTTGGAATAGTTAGATGTTAAAACAACCTTTCTCCTTAGTGATTTGGAAGAGAAAATATATATGGAACAACCACAAGGATTTGAGGTCAAAGGCTAGGAAAAATTGGTGTGCAGATTGAAGAAAGGTTTATATGGCTTGAAGCAAACACCTCGGCAATGGTATATTAAATTTGATAGCTTTATGGTTGAGCATGGCTACAGTCGGTGTAATTCAGACCATTGTGTTTATTTTAAGAGGTTAGATGATGATAGCTACATTATTTTATATTTATATGTTGATGATATGCTTGTAGTGGGGTCTAACATGGTTCACATTAAGAAGTAAAAAATTAGTTAGCGATTTTTTTTGCTATGAAGGATTTGGGGGTAGCGAAACAAATCCTTGGTATGAAGATTACAAGAGATAGCAAAAACAAAAAATTGTTTTTAGCTCAGGCTGATTATATGGATAAGGTGTTGCAGAGATTTCATATGGAGAATGCCAAAGTTGTCTTCACACCTTTGCCTAGTCATGTTAAATTGACAAAGGAAACGTGTCCAAAGACACAAGACGAGGAAGACAAAATGTCCAAGGTACTATATGCTTTAGTTGTAGGTAGTTTAATATATGCCATGGTATGCATAAGACCAGATATTGCACATGCTGTAGGAGTTGTTAGTAGGTATATGAGTCATCCTGGAGTTGAGCATTGGAATGTGGTAAAATGGATTCGCAGGTGCTTGAAAGGTATATCCGATAAATATTTATATTTTAGGGGCTCTAATACTGGTTTAAAAGGCTATGTTGACTCAGATTTGGCAGGGGATATAGATACCAGGCGAAGTACCACAGGTTATGTATTCACAGTTGGTGGGACAGCAGTGAGTTGATTTCTCGGTTGCAAAAGGTGGTTGCTTTATCCACCACGGAGGCAGAATATGTTGCTGCAACAGAGGCAAAAAAAGAGATTATATGGTTGCAACTTTTCATGGAAGAGTTGGGCAAACAACAGGCTGAAAATCACTTGTTTATAGATAGCCAGAGTTCTATACATCTTGCAAAGTATTTTTCCTTTCACTCTAAAACCAAACACATACAGCTGAGATATCATTTCATTCGGTCACTGTTAGAGGATGGATAGGTAAAGATGGAAAAGATACATACAAATGCCAATCCAACGGATATGTTTACTAAGGCAGTGACAAGGGAGAAGCTAAGCTCCTCTGCAGTTTCGGTTCCTCTTCAGTTTCAGTTGGTCTTCATGGTTAAAAGTATAACAAGGTAGTAGGGTCCAAGGTGCTTATTTCCAGTGGGAGCTATAAGTGTAGCGGTGTTGTCCAGGATCAGTTTCCAAGTGGGAGATTGTTGGTGTGTGGCGACTGATCATGCTGTACACTTTTCATGTATCCTCGCTAGGGTTCGGGGGCAGCAGCCCCCGAGAAAATATTTTTTCTCCTATTTTTTTTTGCTTCGTCATCGACAAAATAAAAAACGACTTTGTAAAACCCTAATTCTGGAAGCTTCTAAAAATCTTGTAATAAGCGGTTGGGATGGAAGTTGCAGTAGGGCATTTTATTCGCGAGATTGTAATATGTTTTACATTAGATAATAAAATCATTGGATGGCTACAATTTTGTGGATGTAGCCCATATTGGGTGAACCACGTAAAATTCTCTGTGTTGTCTTGTTGTTGCTATAATTTTTTGTGTGTTTTATTTCTCTGTTTTATTGATCAAATCTGCATTTAACTATTAGATATTTGCCTTTTAACCCTAACAGCCGCATCCCCCCAAATCCCCACTTTTCTAGGATGGATATGTCTCCGAGACATGGGACTTGAAGGGGATGTTCCCCTACTATCTTACCACCACCACTTGAGTTTTGGGGATGTTGTTGGGATGCCCCCTTTTGGGGGACTTTGGGATGTCCAAGGGACTCCTAGGAGTCTTGACTTGGAGATGCCTAGGTGTCCTCTGTGGCAGATAGTTGCAAACCTTTTTTCTTTTCTTTTTTAAATCAAAAGTTTTTTTGAAATCTTTGCCTAGGGCCTAATTGTAGTGGCCTTAGGGCCCCACCCAAACACTAAACACTCAAAAAAACTTACAAGTAAGCATCTAAGTCTAACTCCAACTCACTAAAGTTTCAACAACAAAGTTGAAAGTTGCAACATCAAGTTATAAGAGTGAAAAAAATTCCAAGTGAAGGCATTAGGATTGAGGAATAGTGAGAGGAAGAGCAAGAGCAAGAGCAAGATTGACACCAATCCATTGTTGAACTAAAGGATTCAAAACATTATTCAAGTCTCAAGGTAGGCTTCCTTCATGATTGTTTAATTTTTTTTTTTTTTCATTGCTCAATTTAGTAACTAATTAGTCATTACTAATTTTAGTTGACTAATTTAGTGATTGACTTAGAGGTTTACAATTTACATTGTTGCAAATTTGATTTTAAATTCATTATTTTAGTTTTACAAATGAATAATGATCAAATTTTTAATTTTTTAATTTTTTAATTTTATAATAGCAATATTTTATTTGTTAGATGTTCAAATTTTTGTTAAATTAGGATTTTTTAACTTTTATGGTATCCTCTACATTTGCGCTTTGTGCGATTTGAAGTAAGAAAAAGAAAAGTGAAATCCTTGCTTAACAAAGGTTAAGAACAAGGATTCCTATTTGTGTATCCTCTTCTTTTGTGCTTTGTGTGAGTTGAAGTAAAAGAAACAAGAAGAAAATCTTTGTCTCAATCCCTTGCATTAGGCATGATTTGAATTTGATTTTTAAATTATATACTTATAAATTCTATATTGTTTATTCTAGTGTCATTATGAATTCTCATAACATGAGTGAGGATGAGATTGAGCCTCAGGAGGCTGAAGAAGTTGAATTTGAATCCAATTATGCACTTGATGAAAGTACAAAAGTAGATAGGGGTGAAGCCACCAATTCCATCCGAAGTGCAAATGTTAGTTGCCCCTCCAAAATGCTACAAAAATATGCTAAGGGTCCTTTCAATCCTAAGTCCCCTTTAAAACTTGCAACTAAGTTACAAATGAATCTTGGGGCATTTGAGGGTACTAGGTTGTGGAATTGCCACTTTTGTAAACTTGAATTTCAGGGGAGCATTACTAGAGTTAATGCTTGCCTCCTTCATCCGAGGAAAAGGTGTTGATGTATGTAAAAAGTTGACACAAAATCTCAAATATAGGTTTGAGATATGTAAATTATGGGGTGGTAGTGAAGAAAATGCACCTACATCTACTTCTTTGCCACTAAGGAGGGGTCATCAGAGTTTTTCTTCTACTACTTTGCAAAGGCCACATGCACATATTTGAGTTTCTTCTAGTTTAGGGGTAGTAGAGTGTAAGGGGAAACATAGGGTGATTAGTGATACTTTAAACCAGTTGGTAGATTTATTCAATGTGCGATTAAAGGATGAGGTAAATGATCCCATTGGCAAATTCTTCTTTGCCAATGGAATTCCATTCCATGTGGCTTGCTCTCCTTATTATAAGGAGGCTATGGGAAATATAATAAGGGTGGGACCATCATATGTGCCACTAGGGGAGACTAAATTAAGGACAACAACTTTGGATAAGAACTATCTCAAGATTAATAGGGGCAGTAGAGTGTAAGGGGAAACATAGGGTGATTAGTGATAATTTAAACCCGCTGGTAGATTTATTCAATGTGCAATTAAAGGATGAGGTAAATGATGCTATTGGAAAATTCTTCTTTGCCAATGGCATTCCATTCCATGTGGCTTGCTCTCCTTATTATAAGGAGGCTATGGCAAATATAATAAGGGTGAGACCATCATATGTGCCACTAGGGGAGACTAAATTAAGGACAACAATTTTGGATAAGAACTATCTCAAGATTAATATTTTAATGGAGAAAATGAAGGAATCTTGGTTCAAAAGTGGATGCAACATAGTCATGGATGGGTGGATGGACATTAGGCATTGTCCACTCACTAATACCATAGTTACATTTACAAAGGGCACTTATTTCCTTAGGGTTGTTGATTGTTCAGGACATCACAAGGATGATTTTCAATTTTAGATCCTTAAAGATGCTATAGAGGAGGTTAGGCCACAAAATGTGGTGCAAGTAGTGATAGATGTGGCCCATGTGTATAAAGCTCTAGGAAAGTTAATTGAGGCAACCTACAGACATATTTGGTGGATTCCTTATTGTGTGCATGCCATGAATAATGCACTCAAGGACATTGGAAAAATTGGTTGGATCAAAAACAATTTTTAGTGATGTTAGAGATGTGTAGATGTTTATTTGCAATCCACACTTAACATGCACTCTTTAGAACCTTATCCAAGAAGGAATTCTTGAAACCTATAGAGACTAGATATGCATCATATTTCATTCTCTTGGAGAGAATGTTTGAGTTGCAGGAGACATTGTAACTAATGGTTATGTTAGCATAATGGAATCGATGGCTTGAGTCCAAGATAGAGTAGGAGAAGAGGGTGAAAGATGTGGTGAAGGGTGATTTATTTTGGGGTGATGCAAAATATAGTCTCCATCATTACTCTAGTCTTTAGAGTGATTAGGTATGGGGATGCTAATGCACCTAACTTTGGAGAGGTGTATAAGTGCATTGATACTATGCTTGACCAAATGAGGGTTGTGCGACAACAAGAACCCATACTGCAATTTTTACAATGAACATAACCAACCAATCATTCATCATAAATGGAAGAAGCTCAATACTCCCTTGCACATGGTTGCCTATGCATTGAACCCAAAGTGGTACGTGTAAAGGTTCGATAGAATTACACCTATACAAGATGTTGAGGTGAAGGTAGGATTCATGAAGGCCATTCAAAAGATGTATGGTTCTACAGAGGCCAACATCATTCATACTAAGTGGAATTTTTTTGCTATTCTTAGGGGATATTCTAAAGAAGCCAAGATAGATAGGGAGATCATGGCATAGGAGGACCCAATTTTGTTGTGCAATGTGGACTATGCATGGGCCTACTTCTTTGCCTACTTGTCTACCCATTCATTTGCTATCCCAAGTTTCTAGTTCTATTGCTGAGAGGAACTGGTCTACTTATAGCTTCATCCACTCCATTCAGAGGAATAGGATTACCTCTAGGAGTGTATAAAAGCTTGTGGCTATACATAGTGCCTTGTGTCTCATTGGCCGCAACACACTTATGTACAAGGAGAGTCTAGTATCTTGATGGGATGTAGAGCTAGAGAAGTCAACATAGGTTGATGATGATGCTACACATAGGGCTAGTTGGTATTGGTTTGGAGGAGCTTGAGCATGTGGAGTCCAGTAATTCTAGAGATGAGGATTTTGGGGATGATTAGAGGCATCACTTTAGGCCATTTTGCCATTTTGGACATTGTATTTGTAATCACCAAATGAAATTTTGAATATAATATAAATTTCAAATTCGACATTTTCATTGTTAATGTTCACTTCAAAAGTTCAAATGATCAATGCAATCATTGCAATGTGTTTAACTTTACTATTTAGTAGTTTACTTATATGCCAAAGTTTCATATGTAATTCTTCTACTTATTCCTTATACATCTTTTTATACCTAATTTTTTAAGTACTATATATATGTATATATATCTGTGTCGCATCCCTTGCCGTTCCCTTGTCAGGAAACTCTGTGGATATATATATATGAACCCATACCCATGGAAAAAATGTTGTAATGATGCACCCAAACCTCGAACCCATACTTGTCCTCGTACCAAGACCGACAACTTAGGTTTTATGCTTTTCTATATGCTTCTAAGATAATGTAGATTCCTACAAGAGCAAGATGTTAGGTTTTTCTTTTACAATCATGCCTTTGACTGATTGCTTCTTGGATTGATGCTGCAAGTCTCATACATTTCATGAGATGATTTTCATTGATTAGACCAATGTTTGTTAGGTCTTCTTGCAATAGCTTCTAAGAGAGATTGAGATCCATTTGGCACTACTGCTATTTCTTCCTTGATGCGATTTGTTTTTTTTGTTGTTTTCCATGATTAGTATCTGAAAGCTTCTTTTTGAATGTAAATTGCATTATGGCACTAAAGCTTTCGTGCTTTCTTTGGTTATTTGATGGTGTTGGGAAGTTCTCTCTTTCTACTTGCAACCCTTCTATTAACTCTTTGTGGCCTTGATCTGTCCTATAGTATAGACATTTGGATCCTTGGACAATCTAGATCCCTTTGCTTTGACCCTACATTGGAATTCTTATTTGTTTGGCCATGGTCTCATTATTTTCTTGTTCCTCCTCTGATATGCCCTCTATTGCCTTAGTGAACTCATAATTGTTTAGAATGTTGTCTCTTGTCTTCCCTTTGAAGCCCTAATGGGAGAGATATTTTTAACCTTGATGAGCTTGAATCCCTTCATCTCCATGCAACTTCCCCTTTTTTCTTGATCCATTTGGTTTTGATCACATGTTTTTTTGCTTCTAAAATGTATTCTCTTATACCTTTTTTTTTCTTTTTCCTTGAGAGATTGTAGCTGTGAAGCAATCCTTGTTGGACATTCTCTTACAAAATGGCCATATTTCATGACACTTCTTGCATTGAAAGGGTTTGCATTCATAGTTGAAGGGTTGTATCCATTCTAGATTGCCTCCTTTGAGGGTGATGTTTTGAAAGGGTCTGATCTAGTTCCAAGTGCACACATAACCTTGCATAGCTAGTGGGGCCTCTTCCTTTTAACATTGAACTGTGCTAATATATCCTCCAATAAATCACTCCTTATTCTAAAAACACATTCAATCTAAAGTTCATGCATAAAGGCATATAGCATGATCTAAATTGGGGATTTTGTAGGCATCTCTTCTATGGGCTCAAACCCAATATGTCAATGTTCCATGAACAATCTAGCATTCCTATGATACAAGGGGCCACCCTCGGAAATCAACTTTCTATCTGTTTTTTTTGCAAATGTGACAATGGAATATCCTTGAGGGCATGCTCACTCATATCTCATATTCTTTGAAGGTCTTCCAATGATTTTTTACCTGATGATACAAGTTTTCAAATAATAGTTGCATGCCTAGAAATCTTCAAATATGGCCTCTTGTAGCCAATCTGTGAATATTGTTTTCTAGAAACTCTAATTTCAGATTTAGCATCAGACTATCTTCCTTGGCCTCAAGACAAATGTCAGGAAGCTTCTGATGGAAATAGATCTTTTGATTTCCAGCCACTCTGGAAATCAAAGATGGAGTTTTACTTTTCTGTTTCAAACCTACTCCTGTTAGAACTTAGTGGAAGGAGACTTTTGGAAGCAGCATGCCCCTCTGTCAACGTGTACAAGGATTTCCTCCCATAGAACCAAGATCCAAACCTCTAGAAAGCTGAAAGAAAAGCTAGAAGATGACAAAGGTTCACTAAGCCTGCATCAGACATCACAGAACCCTAGCAGAGCTCCCTCTCCATATTTAACATGCAATTGCTCAATATTGACCTATCATCATCTTTGTCTCACAACTCTTACCAATGTGGGATCGACAGTGATCAAATTATTATTTAGATAGAAATGAAGCATTGACTTGGCTTTGGATGTTCATTTTTTATTTTTTGATAACCAGGGGAATCAGGAAGCCTCTAGGTTTCTTACAGCTTACTAGGGGCTTCCTCTGTAACCCTTGGATGGTGGCTTGCCCATTGCCAGTGGTTTTTGCTGGGTTTTGAACCTGCAACCATTATTTGTGTCTTCCAATGACTTAACTGTTTAGATTATACCCCAATGACAAAACTTGGCTTTGGATGTTATTCTAGGGCATTGGATCCCATTATTCCACTTTGTGACTCATCAATAAAGCTGGTCTGCTTCATCACTTAACATAGAAACTTGATTTAAAAAAATCAAAATTATTTGCATTATGGAAATTCAGCATAATGACTGGAAATTTGAGCCATCTTGGAGGTAAGCCCCTCACTTATTAAAGAACATGGCTTGATGAACTTATCTCACTACCTATGCTAAATTTTTTGATTATTCTTCCATTACCTTAGCTGGTTTGTGTTTTTATGTTTTGCAGGACTTATAATTTTAGCCACTGCATTATTTTTTTCAACATACAGAATGTTTCATACTCCAAGAAAACAAACAAACAAATACATATAAACAGTTGAAAATGGTTCATGCAACAATTATGTCATTGATTTGTGGTTCTATTTTATATATGAGTCTTTTTCATTTCCATTTTAAAATGGAAAACTCTTTCCAAGAAAAATATGAATTCAGAAAAGCTCCCTGGGAATACACATTGTTACATATTTATACACAATACAGAAGAAGATTGCAAATGCTGTTCTGTAAAGATTTCTTTTACTATATGTAATCGTAGCTTTTGATTTGAAGTGGATGTCATTTATTTACCATACATTCTGCTCTTTCAACTATCTGCCATGAATGTTCAGGACTTGGGGATTGCAGCATGCAACACAACATATGAACCTCTATCCCGTGCCTCGTGAGATCTATGAATCTTAGTTTATTTTACTTTTTGAAATATTTATTTTTCCATCCTGCTGAGAGGGTGGCCTTCCAATGTGGTGGGCCTCACTTAGGTTTATTGGTGCCATCCAGATATCTTGAACCTCTCACAAGACTCTGATATGTTCTCTGGTTTTGAAGTATCTCGGACCAATTTTACACAGAAATTTTGCAAATTTGAGTAGTTTCAGGGCTCAGGAATTTCATCAAACAGTTTGCTTCAAGCTGTTCTTGAAGAGTTTCCACTTGTTTTTGAAAGAGTTGGTAAATTATTTTTTTAAAACAATAATTCCCCAATGTCATATAATGCCAACAATATTATGAGTGCAAATATTAGCCCTAATATAGACAGATAAATTCGTTCAGATATTGATATTGCTGATACGGTTTCATTACACAGGATAATACATGATTTCCAACTTAAAATTCAGAAATTATTTAAATATTCCTTGCTGACCTGAAACTGCTTCCAAACTTATGTATTGCACAGATTTATGAATAATAATTGCTGCACTATAGATATGGCTCCCTCCAAAAAGGGCCGTAAACCTTAGAAATTCCCCATGATCTTCATAGACCCTCTTGTCTTGAAGTTAATGATGGTATGGCAGCAGTTAAAATAGATGTGCGGCAGTCATAAGGGAGAGTCTAAGTCTTCAGCAGCTCCTTTGACTTCTGTCCACGTCACAATAAACTCCTTGAATATGATTCGAGCTCCTTTTAAGAATGGTGGCTGGTCTGAGATGCCATGAACCTTGAATAAGGATAAAGACTTCGAATAACATGCAGTGTTTATTTTCCTTGAAGTTCAAAATCAGTACGGCTCCCTTAGCAACTAGAATATGTACGGCTAGAATCCTCTCGATCACAGCGACCTCCAAACAATTCTAATTTAATATATCTTTGGTGCCTTCTTCAACACATCGACCTCCTTGCTATTTGTACGGCCCCACAGAAGGAAGGGATGGCTAGGTACGAAATATTATGAAGAATACAGATGTACTGATTGCAGCTAAAAAACGAAAAATATATTCTTATTTCCACCTCTGCATATAACTTTGAAATTTGCCTTGGAACAAGACTTTGCAAATTTTGAAACTCTCTAGTCAATGAATTCCAAATGTGAAATCTGTGTGACTGCACTTGTAACCAGCTAGGGTAGGTCTTCCACTACCAAAACCAATTTCCCTTAGGTTTTCGTCCAAGGGTTTGCTCCGCAAGAAGCTCTCAAGTTCACAATTAAAAACATAATCAAGCATATCCCAAATGAGCTCCAAAAATCTTCTTTTATTAAACCCAAGAACTTTCTCGAAGGCCTTTTCAAATTCCTGCCTTTTAAAATTTCATTAATCTCAAATAATAAAGTGACCCTTTTAATATTTCTTATAATTTTCACTTTAGTCACTTTAATAAATTAATTAAAATAAGTTATTCGTAAAATGTTACTTTATTGGACAACTTGAAATAATTAATTTAATTTATTCCCTTGTTGCTTGACTACAGCCTACAGGAATAAAATAGGCTAAGTGGTCATCTTCGACTACTACTCGGAAGGGGACATTACAGGTTTCTATGTTTTTCTAATATTTGAATTCTTGAATACATTCATTGGGTTATGGGTTTTGTCTGTAGACTTTTATGACTTTGAGTCATTTGTTATTTTCTGGTTTGTTGGATCTTTATGGCATATCCTTGAGTTGCTTATCACATACGTTCTTGGAATCTCAGGTAATAGTGGACATTAGTCTATAACTTTATCATTCAATGTGAAACCATTCTTAATGTCATGCTGCTGCTCATATTGAATTGATAAGAACAAGCTTGTTTTTTCTGTACTTTGGAGTGTTTTATGTATTTTTGCAAGATGTAGATAGTCCCTCTGATAGGACTATCATTCAAGGTTTTGATATTTCATAAAGTATACTTTGTATTGCCATGTCAACTAGGTTTTTAGATCTAAAAATTACCAAGTTACTAATAATATATATGTAATTTACATAGTTCCATGAAGTCTCCTGACGGGGGGACGCGGGAACATTGGACAGGTTTCACGGATGGGGGGACCAAGGGCCTAAGTTTGGGGATAGTGGGGGGACGGTGGTGGGGTAGCGGCAGGGTAGTGACACTATAATACATATAGCACTTGAAAGTATAGTTATAAAAAGATTTATAAGTTTATGAATTACAAATGAAACTTTGACAAACTAGTTTTAAGCATTTGAATTTTGAAGTGAACCTTAACTTGACATCACTCCTCTTCTTGCTCTTCATCTTGCTTCTCCTCAACTGTCTTGCTATTCATTCTCACTCTTTCACCTTACACTTACAACTTTCACTCTCACACTCACACTCACACTATTAACTTCTTGTTGATTTGTTTTTTGTGAAATTGAAATGAGGATAGGAGGCAGTTTTATAGGGTTTGTGGGGTTTGGGTAGGGCCCACAGGCCATTAGTGTTTGGCCTTGGGCACAAAAAAAATTGATTTTTTTAAAAAGATTTGTTTTTTGGTTATTTGGACAGTAGACTTTTGGGCGTCTTCGAGACAGTCCAGAGACAACTAGGAGTCCCCTAGACATCTTGAGGGCACCCCTATGTTCTTGAAGTCCTAGTGGCGTCTTGGAGACATTGGTGCTAGTGGTGGGATGGTGGCGCTAGTGGTGGGCTGGTGGGGGGACGTCCCCCCTAAGTCCCCAAGTCTCTGAGACGGGGATGCCTAGGAAACATGGGGTTATTTGGGGGGGACGTGTCCTCGTGGAACACAAATTTATTTTGATAACCAGTTTTCTTGTTTGATTCATATTTGTAAGTTTTTACTAATGTGACAAATTTAAATCACATGGTTAACTAACAAACTCTTGGACTCCTAAGAAGCTAAAAAGGACTCAAAATTTAGGTTTTGAAATTCTATTCTCAAGATCTCTTCATCCTAGTTTTATATTTTGGGTTCTTTTTGTTAGTATATTTTATTTTCCTTTATATTTTGGTTTATTTATTTTTCCTACACATATTTAAGCTTGCTTGGGCTATTATAGATGGTATTTAGGAGGGTAGATGGCATTTTCCCTAAGAGACGTGTCTAACACCCACCTATTCTTGGTAGTTGGAGTTGCTCTCTTGGATGTATATTCCACCTCCATTTGTTTATCTTTTATTAAGTAGGTGAACCATTTGTTTGGCATCTTCCAAGTAGGTGTAACTCCTTCCTATTTTTGGTAGTTAGATTCACTTCTGTTCGTTGTATTTGTCCTACTTCTATCTATATATTCAGCACTTTTCCCTCATTTATGATGGAGATTGAGCTTTTCTTAATGCTATTTTGCATGTCTCTTGTATTGCTGGAAACTATATTCCTTTTGCTATTTTGATTCTAGGACCATTTGTTAAACAATTTTCTTGTATCTAATCCTACACTAGTTCTTGGATAATTTCTTGCTTATTTGCATAATCTAACATGGCATTAGAGCCATCGGTGTTAGGAAAACTCAAATCAGTTTCAAAATTTTGAGACATACCATGCAACATTATTGGCTACACCATTGTGTCCAAAAGGCTTGAAAAAGTTAGTCTAGGCTTTCTTTTTGTCCAAATTGGATCCCGGGAGGCTAATCAACATTTGGGGTGTTTGTGTTTGAATACTTGGGTTTCATAGGTGGCACATTTTTTGAGGTATTTTGGTGACAAATAGACCTTGTCATTGCATTTGGAAGACATTAAAAACTATATATCGTTATAAAATTTCTAAAAATAGAAATTATGGTCTCGAGGGGTTTGAGTATTTTTTGGTTTGACACTATTCATTCATGTGGTTGAACCCTCGTATGGTAGTATAGTCATATTTGTGTGCAATAACCATAAGTTTGATAGAAAATTTAGTGGTTCTGCTATATTTGGTGGTTCCTCTAAATCTAGAGACCCTTTAAAGTTAGTTGGTGGCTTTCTACCTTTGGTAGAAGTTTTAACAAGATTACCTTTGGTAGAAGTTTTAACAAGATTGCTAAATTTGGAATTTTTTTTGTAAATTTAGTGACAGATAAATTGTCTTTTGGAGGAGGCTGCTGAAGAAACACACACACAGTTATAGTGAGAGGGGGGGTGAATCAGTATAAGAACAACTTTTTCAATTTATAACTTTGGCAATCATAAGCAATAATCAAAACATCCACACAAGTGAGATCTAGCAAATTAGAACACAAGATGCACACACGATTTTACGTGAAAACCCTTTTGGGAGAAAACCATGGCAAAATATTGCTTTTATAGAAATCTTCTTACAACTTCGTAGGCACCAACCCACAGGAGACACCAATCCCCTCCACTGAGCACCAACTCAGCAAGAGACACCAATCTCTTTGAGTGAGAGGCTCCAACCTCTTGAACTTGCAAAGTAGAAGGCACCAACCTTCGAAAAGTAATGTGACTGTAATGTTGTTGGATCTACCCCAGATCCCTTCAAGGTCTTCAATAAAATTTGCCCACAATTTTCTTTGAACTTCTCCTCTTAAACCTCCACTCAGATCTGAAATATGATCTTCAAAATAAGCTCACAAATCTGCACAATGTCTTCTCCAATCATCTCTAATTTCTGCTCTCAAAATACCTGATCTTTACTCATAGATCTGCTCTCAAATATCTGATTTAATGCAATTATAAACTGCTCTTTGAAGATCCAATTTTCTGCTCTTATAATCTGCTCATCTCTGCTGTAGATCTACTCTAGAAATGTGAATGATATTCAATGAATGAATGATTGAAGGCCTTCTTGGCATCTTCTATTTATACATTGCAATGTACCTCTTCACCCAACAGATGCAACCCTTCTTGCAGGTTGGCCAAGATCAGATTTAAATATTTATTTTATTTATTTTTATTTCCTTGTCCAAGGTGGGTGCCCATCTCCATGAGGTCGGCCCAAGCAAATGAATTTTTTTTTTACTTATTTGCAACCCAAGTTATGGCACACCTTTCAAGGGAGACACCCATATTAAAATAATATTTAAATTCATTTTTAATACCCATAATTGGGTCGGCTCCAAGAGGGGGGTTGGCCACACCAATAAAAAATATTTTGCAAATTTTTTAACTCAACATTAGATATGCAATTTATCTCCTCCTTGCTCGACGACATCTCGATAATAGTGCCATAAATTTGGCAGAAGCTAACCTCCATCAATTTTGCCTCGACTTGCTCTTTGACATCAATGACAATAATTTCCAACAATCTCCCCCTTTGTCATTGATGGCAACCCTCCAAAAAGATTATCTTGAAATGCAACAGGATCATACTTCTCCCCTTGACAAAAATGCTCCCCCTGACTCTACTCCTCCCCCTTTGACATCAATGGCAAAGGGTATTTGGGGCTAATTGAATGAGACAATGAATAGCTCCCCTTGAACACATGCTTATCTTGAAAAACTTAGTGAATGGATGAGAGTGACAACACTCCCAATTTCTTCCTTAGGTACTTGATTGATGAGAGTGAATGGCTGTTTGTTGACATAATTATTTTTAATTTTAATATTGAAGTTGAACAACAGATATATATCATAAAATTTGAGTTTGAAATTTTGACATTGTAGTATTTTTAATTTTATGGTAGCCTTGTTTATTATATGAAGCTATGTGGTATTCTGAACTTAGTTACTGCTGTAAATATGCATATATTTAATATTTTAATATGCTTTTTAATGAATGAACCCAACCCCAAGTTTTTTTTGAACTGAATTTGTGAATCAAATCCTCAAACCCGAACCTGAACCAATGCTAGGATTGGTAACTTACTTTAATGCATACATATGCAAATAATATTAGGAATAATAATATTAATCATAAAAGTAAATAACTCCAATATGGAAATAAAAGAAGAATAACAACCCTATTAGGCCAACAAGAATAATTAAACATTACTCTTGAAAACAAAATCCTCTCTTCAGCAGCAACCTTGAAATGAAGTAGCCTTGAAACTCTCTTTTAATGGTAGGACTTAGGTGCTTTGAACGTTCTGTTTTCAAATGTATAGCATCATCAGTCATCAAATCAATACCTTCCATTTACAAAACATATCATGTGACCAAGAGATACCTCAAGAGGCTGAATTATTTTAACATTACAATTGAGCTTGTTCACATCAAACTTTGGAAATGAAAATGTAAAACAGTTGCTCATTCTATATTAGTTAAAATATTTATTTCAAATCATAAACAACTTGCCATTGTATGTAATAAAACAGAAAAGCACCATGAAGTCAATATAATCATCAATACTTGTGTCGAAGGAACGGATTGAATATTTTATCACCTCCCGCATGATAAAGGGTACATTAATCATAAATATGCTCCCGTTCCTGTAGATTCTTACACACACTCATTATGTATTTCTAGAACTCGCTAAGACATTTTTGTCATTTTACATTCATAACCATTTTAATCTTTCACAAAATTAGGAATGAATTTTTGCGTTCCAGTTTTACACATGAAATTGATGCATTTGTTAAATGGTACAAGGTTAAAATCTTTTTTGGAAACAAGAAGACTTGCTTTACACATATATATGTTTCAACTTTTTGTACCCCTTTGGTTTTGACCAAGCTGATGAATAAACCAGGCCTTGTCAATCCATCTACAGTAGGAGTATATTACTCCAGATATCATTCTGAAACATGACAAGGACAAGTACATAGGATAAATTGCCAAAATAAATATATCTCAGATTTTTCTAATCTCAATTTTGCTTCTCTCCACAGGGGGTGGTTTGATCTCTGGTGTGGCAATTGCAGCAAAAGCGTTGAAGCCTGATATTCACATCTTTGCAGCTGAACCAAAAGGTGCAGATGATGCTGCTCGATCAAAAGTAGCAGGACAGATCGTAACTCTTCCTGAAACTAAGACCATTGCTGATGGACTAAGGGCTTGGCTTGGAGATCTGACATGGTAAATCTACAATTGCAAATCCATTTGGTGGAAAATGTTCATTTAATTTGGTTATCAATATATATGGGCTGTAAAGATGATGTGTTGATGTAGGCCTGTTGTACGAGATCTAGTGGATGATATTATTGTCGTGGAGGACAGGGAGATTGTTGAAGCTATGAAGATGTGCTATGAAATTCTGAAGGTGGTGGTAGAGCCAAGTGGAGCAATTGGATTAGCTGCAGTATTGTCTCGTCAGTTCCAAGATAGTTTGAGATGGCTACATTGCAAAAAAATAGGAATTGTGCTTTCTGGGTCCAACGTAGATCTTGCTGTGCTGTGGGAATCATTTCAAAAGTTATCCTAGAATTCATTTTCAGAATGCATTAGAATCATTTCAAGTTACATTAAAGTTGATTTACAGGTGCATTCAAGAATATATAATACCCTAGTACGCATGCATGTTTGAATTACAAGGTACTTGTTTTGTCTTTGTATGTTAATTTCTTAAAAAATGCATATGATCTAAAATGATATCTGAAGTTGTCAAAAATGATAAACATTCAATTCCTCAAATACAGTGACACAACTTGCAATAATGCATGTATGAGTACCACTCAGCAGCTGTTACTTAATGGTGAAATCATTGTGACGACAAGTCCAGACTGTAGGCCATGACAAATCATGTAACGACCTTGTTGTTCAAGTACACCTGACTCACGTTTTTGTAGACTGATTAGTTGATGATAGTTAGAGCAATAACTACTTGCACTAACTGATAAGTCAATTGAGGACACTTTCACTGGCTGTTCAACTAAGTCAATTTATTGATTTACTTGCTACCTGATTGACATGAGCATTGATCTCTGCCAACCGATAGAGCTTAGAGGCTGCTCTGAATGTTTATACTCTTAGAGGAGAGGGATAGGATTTCTCTCAAGGGGCCTCTTGGAGCTTGGAGGGATAGGGCCACAAACAGAATGAAGGGAGAGATAGATCTAGATGCATATTTCTAGCTAGGGATGTCATTGTTCGACAAACTTTCTTGCACATGTGCCTGTGCTAATTTGAGAAATTCCAAAACCATCCATAACCTTGGCTTTTTTGGGGATTCTTTCTCCTGTGCATGCATGTTGACTTGCAACTTTTCAGTCCACTCAATTTTTGTCCCCTTCCAGTTCCGAGTGTCTTCTTGGATAGTTTGCTATCTGAGGGGGTTGCTTATTGCTATATTAATTTTTATTTGTAAGTAGGTAGCCTTCTGTGCCAACTCTCACAACTTTTGTCTTGCTCCTCCTCTACAATTCCTTAGCAAACAACCTTTTTATGAGAAATGAGATTCACAAAATGAACACTACTCAAGGGCTTTGGAGGGACTTTGCTTTTTTCTCATATATAGAAGAGAAGGTACTCATGCAAGCTCCACAATATTACTATTTAGAATGTCTTACATGAAGAAATTTCCTACAGAGTCATCATACGTTGCAACTAGTTTTCCAAAATTTTGTTGACCAATCTAAAACACCTAGCCATGCGACCTAATCACAAGATACAAGTCTAGCCACTTTGTAGAACTTTATGGATAACTATTGAAAAAATACTCTTTATGGGGATGTAATGCACAAATTTTTAGTCATTTAGTATGTTGCCTCTTCCCAAGCAAACTCCAAGGTTATTTCATGAAGCCACTATTTTAGAGATTTTAGTTGACTCTGCCATCCTTTCTAGCTTAAAAAACATAACAAAGAAGAGGTCCTAATCATTGAGCCAAAATGTGTGCAGTTTTTTTCGTACACCTACACTTAGACCATGTGAGGAACCTTTAGGTATAGTCTAGACCTTAACCCTTAGGTATTGGCAATCTCTTCACGGGGAATGCAACCCAAGGTGCACTAAGGGTTATTTAAGACTTTTTAGATAAGTGACTAATATGAGTATTAGGAGATATTATCTACCATTAACTATGCATACCAACATTGAATCACATTAGCAATCATTGAAAAAAAAAGTATTCTCCATGATTCTATGCCATAACACTAATGATTGGTATCAAAATAAATTAAAAAAGATGCACCAAATTCAACTCTCATCCATTATATTAGAGTAATGGTTAAAGTATAGAGATACATTGATCTGTAATAAATTAGAGTACAACCCTAAACCTAAAGCTTTGACCCCAATTTATAATACAACCACCATCTGGTTTTGCAATTTTCAATGTAGATGGGGCCTAAAATGGTACCTACCAAATAATGCAATCTAAACATTATGGCACACATGTTCTCAAACAATACAACACACGAAACTCACATGCAAGATTACATTTGGCCCCATCATAGAATGTTGTATGCTCCAACCAAATATGCATATCCATAACAAGTAAAATTTCTTGCCAATACATAGTGCTACCAAATACCAACAATTATTTAGTGTACATTGAACACATTGCATTTCATTTCAAATAGATTTAGAAGATTTGGTGCCAAGTTCATGGTTTGTTTTTGCTTTTGAGTTGGTGATACTTAAAGACTCAAATGTTTGCACTCATTTATTAAGTACATGCAAGTTTGAACCTTAATCAATAACTAGATTCTCCAAGTTACCATAATAGATCATGCGATGTCATTGTGGACGCATCCAAAATGAATGTAGTTCCACCGACTAGGGGAATTTTCCATCCAAAGACAAGACAAGTAAGTTTGCATTGCTAGAAGAAACCTTTCTGATTTGTAAAGTGTAAAATGACACTTATATCACCTTTAGTATCTAGAAAGAGGGTTTGGCCTACCCAAATGGGCCATGCTCAATGTTGGCGTAACAACTAGCACCTCTGGAGTAAGAGTTGGTACAGACAGCTATGCACACTACGCAATGAGTGCTCTTCAAATTAGGAGGGGAAGCTCCCTCGTTGTGCTTGACAAAAGTACTTGTAAAGGAAAATAAACTAAACTATATCTCGTCTTTTTGTCTCAGCTGTAAGAGGTACAAGGCTTTCTCGAAAACTATATACGTTGTAGCTAAGTATTTTCTGGTTTCGCAGATCACTAACTACAACTAGACTAATTACTTAAAATCTATCCACTTCCCTCAAGAAAACAGAGCATGAGGAAATGGAGCAAGGATGACTATCTGATGATAAACCAGTATAGATTCTCAACTTGAAGGAAAGGTGGCACATCTATCAGTTCAATCTAAACAAGTTTATTATTCACAAAACGCCATACGATAAACAAGAACAGATTCTCAACTTGAGGGCAAGGTGGCACATCTATTTGCTCAATTTGAACAAGTTTATTGAGAACAAAACAGATTTGATCTAACTAAGGAAAGAATTCACCATCATAATTGAATGAAACCCAAGTGGCATAACAATTCATCATAATAGTAAATACGCATGAACAGATACAAAATGAGCAATATTGAAGGCAAGGTAGGCACAACATATATTCCTCTCGTGCAAAAAATATTTACAAATGAGCAAAAGTTCTTATTTATAGACATCAAAAGGTGTAGGGAACCCTAAAATCACCTTGAGTCAACTATAGTCTTGCAATGCATGCAAGATTTATTACTAAACCCTAATAAAGTAAACTATACAGTTAACTGGAAAGCTACCATCAGTTAACCGGTACATCTAACCTAAATGGACAATGTGCAAGCATGCACGTCCTTATTAAAAGCAAAGTTAACTGGACACTACCCTCAGTTAACTGAAAACCCTAACCCTAACTCCTATGAAGATAATCCCAAGGAAGAGATAAGCATGTATGAAGTCAGCAAGTGAACTCAAGACTGAAAGTCGAGTTAATTGCTGCTCTTGATTCTATCCTCGAGATTAACTGCAGGTTCCAGCTGGCAGATCACTCCACGTCATCTCGGTCTAACACCTCGACCAACAACTCATCAATCTTTCTGTCTTCTAGCACTTTGATGCTGTCCAAAACAACAATTTGTTTCTTCAGTTCTCTGTCATTTTCCTTGATTGTATGCATGCATTCTTTGACATCTTCAGCCGCCTTCTTGAAACTAGCTGAAATAACCGAAATATTCTCCAACTTAGCCGCCATAGGATCTCCCTCAAGGCTATCACGAATCAACTTTTCGAACTCAGCTTGTACTTCATTTAGTGCAATATACGTGCCATCTTCAAGAAGGTAATGACACGAAATCTGAACAACAAAACCACTGACAAGTGCAAGAGCTCCAACAACATTATCTTTCAATAAAAACAACTTGGTAGAGATCTTTTCACATATCTCCATTTTGAAAAGGTGCTGCTCCCTCCAAGTAAAAACTTTCTCTTGATCTTTATCAATCTCCAAGGCATCATATGCAACAGACAACTGAGACACAAGAACTCGATCCTTGGCTAAACTCTCTGCGGCTGAAATCTTGAGCAACTTGAATACCTTGACGAAGTTTATGTGTGTCACTCCTCAACTGATACAAATCCATAAGAAGACGCTGACCTGTAACAATTAAGCTTTCAATCCAGTTATCCAAAAGTCTGCCATGATTGACTAACTGATCCAGCTTTCGTTGTTCTGCAGGTGTATTCTGAGGAAGAACATGCGCTCTACTTGAATTTCCGTGAACAAGATCAGAGATATATTGACGAAGTTGACAATTCTCAGCCTTAAGTAATGCTTTATCCTCTCCATCCTTCGTGATGCGTTCTTCAAGATTATTGGTGACAATCTTAAGAAGGCTCACGTCTGTCTCTCGAGTGGTCCTGCCAAGATTTGCCTTGGTGAAAGTAAAGTCACTGACTTCAACCTCATCTAGGCTCTTACCCTCTGGAGGAGTAGCAACCTCTATAACAATCTCTAATTCCGGAGTCTTCTCGATATGCACCTGCTTCTTGATTTTCTTGTTCGACCTTCTCTGATAAGGTTCACCGAACTCAAATAAATCAAGATTATATGAAGGTTCTCGCCTTTGTCTCCCCAAACTTCTCTCGAGCCAACAAGACTGAACAATATTATCAATTCGAGGAGAGACTGTCCCTGATGTATCAACCTGTGGTGGTTTAGTTGTCTTCGATCCTACTTGAACTGGTATCTTAGGCTTTGAATCTATGTCAATAGGTTGCTCATGTGGTGAACTAGGAGGTGAAACACGAGGCTTAGCCTGAATGACTGTCTCTACTGGAATCTCAGGTAAATTCTCAACCTGCTTTTGCTTCCGTTTACCAGTAGTCCTCTTTCTTGTGTTTCCACTGAGTCTAACTCCTTCAGGTGGCGTTACAATAGCCTTAACTTGAGGCCTTGACCTCGAAGTAGAAGGTAATGAAGAAAAATTCATTGGCGGCTCTGTCACAGGAACTGACTTTCGCCTTCGTTTACTCTCCAAGAACTGCTTGCTGGTCTTGATAACTGATCTAGACACATCCTCAATAGAAGCATTCTCCTTAGCATACCAGTCTGGTGAGCGAAGTGGCTGTTGAGCAATTTGATCCTTGACATATGAATTGAGAAGAACTTCTCCATCGTCATCTGATAAACCATCAACATCTTCTGATAGGTAATCAGAGAGTTGAGCAATAGTGAGTCTACAATAGTGACGACGATGAACCTCGAATTCATCTTCACAATTATCCCATAAATCTTCAAGTGTTGGCTTATGTACAATCCCTCGCTCTAACCTGGCTGCATAATGACCCAAAGGATCATAGGAACGCCTCTCAGTATGAGTTTTAATTTGAATCTTTCCATCTAAGTTGACATATGCTTAGCATCTGCCGCAGTTCTGCATGTGAAAATACCCAATCCGAATGGAAAAGTAGTTGCAGTCTTATGACGATTGTGAAGAAAGGAATGAACATGTTGCATCTATCTGAGAAACTCCATGAAGATGATCTTGTCTGAAGGATACCTCGGCAACATCAGAGGCTCTCCAACATATCCATAAACCTAGATGTATGTGAAAGTAGGGAATTTGATAAACCAATCCGCCCAAGTCTCCATTGCTGATTTAGCCTCGGCAAAAATATGGATGTGCATTTCATTGTCAAGATCTCTGATTGTCCTCATAGAAAAGTGATAATTCATTGCTCGGAAATCTTGTTCAGATTTAGAAAACTCCAACTGAGAATAGTACTCGTGAACACGTTGAACACCAAGAGTGCCATTAGTTTTTAGATGTCTATAGCTTCCTTGAAATGCAACTAAGTAGACTAAGTAGGACACCATACGAAACTCATGAAACCTGAGAAAATCAGTAATCTGCTGATGTAGGCAATCACTAATCAACATAGCCCAGTCAAAATGTTCTGTGCCATCAAGAATTCTGGAGATAAGGTAAAACATCCATGGTCAGAAAATGCTAGCATCTTCTTGACCTGTAACTCGATTGAGCAAAGTTATCAAAACAACAACCTCATCCTTGAATTCACCACGACCAACCTTTTTAGGCATGTTAGTCTTTTGAACTTTCAGCCATCTTTGAGCCACCTTTCTCTGTGAACGTTCTTGATCTCCATCCCATATCTTCTCACATGTCTCAATAACCACGGTAAAATTATTTGAACGAGGAGGAATAGCGAAGCATTTCTCTATATCCTTCGGTTTAAGACTGCAGATAACCCTCCCACTAGCTGATCTAATTTGTCATGAAGACGAGTCATAATGCTTAATACAAGCAAGAACAAACTCGAGATCAAAAGTGGTAATAGGAATAGATGCCGCTGCTAGCAACCCGGAACGTTCAAGATTTCTCAATGAATTGTTGCTAACACCCTCCAAACTGCTCAGATTAACCATTGGATAAACATGACTTAAGTCTGTGTCTGAAGTTCTGACAAAATCATGTATAAGAACCGATTTGGTCCTATAATCAATGAGATTGAACTGCATTTTGAAAATGAAGGCTTTTGACTATAAAGTCGAATATACTCAGACAACTTTCTGGAAAAGCTGAAAATCTCTAAACAAGGCTAAAAATAGCCTATGGCAGGAATTTTTTTTGAATTTTTTCTTAAACGTGGGTTTTGTGTAGAATCAAATTCTAAGACAACCCAGCTAGTTTGATTCTTGAAAAGATGTGTTTTAGGCCCACATGCAAAGAGATTCTCGGAAAAAAACACAGAGCTTTAGAATGAAAACTACGGGGCAATTTTCTCAAAAAAATCTAAGACATGGGTTTTGCTGCAAATACTGAAGTATGCGAACCCAGATGATCAAACTCTAAAAATATGCTGAATTTCTTTGACATGCGAAGAAAGTACCTAAGATGAGAAATAGAAGAAATAAGATAGAAGAAAGAAGGTTTTATTTGCTCTGCTTTTCTAGAATTCGCCTATCTCTATTTTTGAATTTGATGAAACTTGCATGCAAATTGAAAATAAAGTCTAGAATATTCTTCTTCTGAACAAACTGAATATGTTGCTACAAAGAATGCTGAAATCTGACACTTGTAGCACCTTCAAATCACTGCTTGCTCAAGAAGAATGTATTTCTCTAAGCTTGGGATGAAGAATAATGGATGCCTAAGTTTGAATAAATAGACTTTCATCACTAAAATTTGTAAGAAATACATGCAACCTTAAAAATGGTGCTTGGCTTGTGATTGGACCTCAAAAATCCACACCTAGCCAATAATTGGCTCTCAATTCAGTTAACTGAAGACTAAAATGGCCTAAATAAAGCGCCATGCTTTAAGACTAAAGTCGCCATATTAAGACTTCAATTGCAAAAACCATTTAAAGCATCATGCATATCAAACTTCAGTTGATAATTCCATATTAAGGTCGCCATATTTGAGAACTCAAAATCCACACTTTAAATCTTTAGTTAAAAATCCTAACTAAAGCGTCCATTTTGAAGACTGAAGTTAAAAACCATAATGAAGCGCCGACTTCACAAAAACTTCACAAAACTCAAATATGTGCCATGCATTAAAGCTCAAGTTGATTTTCAAACATGCACTTCAGTTAAGGGGACATGCAAAACAGTAACTCAACATGCAAAGTCAGTTATCTGAACATGCAAATTAGTTAACTCAACATGCAGAACTGACAAAGCACTCAACATGCCAAAATGTTAACTGGAGATGACATCCCAAAAATCGTTCTCTTCAACTGAAAGTCAAAATTCAAATATTCAACAATATTCAAAATTCCTCTTTTAGGCGCACATGTGGTTTTAAGTTTTGAAAAACCACCTTTGACTTTTGGCGTTTTTCTCTAGACTTAGCCATTTTTCATGAAAACTAAAATTTGAACCTCTTCTGGAACCTCTGTTCAATCCTTGACATTGGCTGATTGACCTCACCGATTGACTGGCTGACAAGTGCATTGCAGAGCAGGACAAAAACTGATCAAAAGATACCTTGAGACTGAATACCATAAAACAAAGATTTGAAGGGTCAAAAATCTAGGTGCCCTTTTCAAAAGCTGCTCTTTTCCTCAGACTCGGTCAAATTTTCTCCATTTTCATCTCGTACTAAGGGAAAAAAGAATACTCCATAACTTTTGACTAACAAGGTTTCAGGACTGAATAACTGGTTCACTACGGAGCTGACTTCATTCCATATGACAGCTGCAAAGGTACATTTCTTCAGAAAGCATCATTTGAGGGGTGAAAATCAAGGGCGCCTTTTTGAAAAGTTGCTTTTTTTCCTCCAGAGATAGCCATTTCTGGAACTGACCAAAATAACACTAAAACTCCGACTGCAGGCTGACAGGTCATCTTCTGATCTAACAGAGACAGGCAGTGGAAATTTGAACATAACACAGACAAGCTGAATATCTGAGAACATTCAAAAGAAGGCATTAAAGGCTTCAAAAGCTCAGGCGCCTTTCTGAAAATGTGCTCTTTTGCTTTTTCCAGTGTTAGCCAATTTTGTCGTTCCTCTCATTTTCTGCTGTATCTTTCGTAACTCGAACAAAACATATCTGTTTGATAGGCTTGATAGCTCGTTGCAAAGCTGACGTGGTACCGAACAAATGTTTGCTGGAGGTGACAAACCCTAAAAACAAGATTTGAGCCCCTAAAAGATAGGGCGCCTTTTTCAAAATGTGCTCCCCTCTCCAGAGAAAAAAATGACGATCTTCCTTCGGATTTTCACTTTTCTTGAATTTCCTCAGTAACAGATTGACATGAAACTAACACGAGCTCCATATTTAAAAAGCCCAAAATGACCTTCTGACATCACTTTAACAAGATTAAGACTCAATTAAGCAAAATTCCTTAGCGAAGCAATTTTTTTTTTGGTTTGGGTACAAAACTCAAGTAGACTTTGACTATATATAAATAGGGCCACGACTAGTATTAGGCCGCATGTGGATTAATCATTTATGAGAAGTTATACTTACATATTTAATGGTTATGGTATATTGGCTATACAAACTATAAAGATACACTCTTAACCAATACATCCATTTCTTGGTTATCAAAGTTAGGGTGCAAACAAAGTCAATACCATTCAACTAGCAATGCAAACAAATATGAATGACCTTTAAAAGAGATTAAACACAATATAAGCAAACATGGATAATGATTGAACATAATACATTCACCTAGAGAAGAGAAACCCCTAAATGGGAAAAATCTTGTAAGAGTGAGCCAAACCCCATGCCACTATATTCTTGGGCTTTATGGGTGTGTTAATGCCCCAATGACTAATTGGAACCCATGGCATCAACACCTTAGAGCTCCAACACTTGTACATGTCTACAACTCCATGGCCTTCCTACTCTTTGCATACATTAGTTAAAAAATTGAAAATATAGGAAGGTATCTACAAGAGCTAAACTCTTCACAAAACCCTACATATGTTTAAATAACATCTCCAATCTTGTTTGGGTAGGAAGCTTAACTTATAACATCTAGAAGAGGAAGAGGCATCATTTGCTATTGATGGCCTTCTTGATAGAGATACAATTATGTAATTTGCTAGGTTGAATATGTGATCATTGCGAATATTTTGAAATTGCTAAGAAGATTACAAAATTGCACCCTTGTTTTAATTAGCAACTTTGTTTTGTTACCAATTGTAAAAAAAAAAAAATTTCTCAAAATATCCTCTAAATATTTGTTAAGATGCTCTAAATTTACTCAACATTGAGAAATACTTGATTGGCTATGAAAATGTTGCATACAGCTTAATACCAAGTCTTCAACATCCTCTTGACTATATATTGTTCTAAACAAGTATCTTGCTCCAATTTGTAAATCACAAAGCATAAGGGGTATAAATTAAAAGTACTATATATAATGTAAAGACAATAAATCCTATATATTGAATTGGTATACTAAGCTAAAATTTTCTTTTGCTTTTACATTTAATTTTAAGAGTCTTTTAGATGTTCTCATGACAATATTTAACCATTTAAACAATTGCTAAGTAAGTTAGAAATATTAATTATTAATTTGATTTTCTATGTTGCATTGGTTTACATCTTATATTCAATGTGTATAGGGTTGATAAAACTTTGATTACCCTTGCTCTATTTTTGCCTCATTTTAGCATTATAACCTCACATGGTAGTTTCCTCTTTATGCCAATGGGATTTGTAAACAAGCCTCACTAGCATACAAATGTTCCCCTTAGAATTTTTAGAGGCCACTTAGATGGTGTTATGGTTGCATATAAATTAAGAGAAGTTAAACCTAATTTTAGTGATAAATTATGCTTTTTGGGTATTGGAAAACCTAACTATTTTTTTTAATTGCTATTTAGGTGTAGATTTTGTTCTAAGTTTAAGTGTTTTTATTAGTTTGCTCGAGGTGTCGATTTTAGACTATTTTTAGACAATATTGTTTATTTTGGGTACTATTATAGTGATACATTTTTAAATTTTTGTTTGATGTCCATGAAAATATATATATTTTAGTTTTTATTTTTTTTCTAGGTGCATTGTAGATTTATTTGTGGGATTTCTTTGGGATGAAAGAATAAGATGAAAATTTGGTTGTTAATAGGGTAGGAATCATCAAGACACTGAACCATCCAATATAAAGACAGTTTTCAGTGTTAGTGATCCAATCACAAAAATGATTCCATAAACTTGTGCTTTCACATCTTTCTAGAATTACGAACATGGTTATGAATTGGTTTATTTAATCATTAGAAGCTCCCAAACATACACATAAGGCTTAGATCACCCAAGGTGGATGTCTATTTGAGCCCCTATGTTCTCACTATTTTGTAATTAGAACTATAAAATCAAAACTTCAAATAATAAAATATTTGCAAGTGATATTTGGATATCAATTTATTTATTATTTATTTTTGTATTTATATAAGCTTCTGTATGTAGGTTATAATAGTTAGACTTGTAGGTTTGATTGAAGTTTAAGAGAGAATTTATCCCAAACCTTAAAGTATAGAATCTACATACCATTTGTTGAATTTTAACATGGTACCATAATAGTAATAGGAGCTAATTAGATATAAAATGTTCCAAAAAAATAAAAAATCTTATTTCTTATAGTATAAATTAATTAAATATAAATATAACTATATATATAACTATATATATAACTATATATATATATATATATATATATATATATATAACTATATATATAACTATATATATATATATATATATATATATATATAACTATATATATATATATATATATATAACTAAGTGAAAGACTTAAGTGGGGATACATATTTCTATTTTAAGTCCCTAAAAAAATCACATTTTATTTTTTTATACTAATTATCTTTTCTCTCAAATTTCTTAGGAAAAATGTAAGCATATCATTTTGGATCTATTTTATTTACTTAAGAATTATTTTGTGTTACTTTATGATTTTTTTGACTTAAGATCTAGTTTATAATTTCATTTAAAAAAAATAAAAAATATAGTTTATATAATATAGAATAAAATGTATGTGTGCATATATGCACTATAGTAAAATAAAATAACTTTAAGTCAATAAAGTAATTCAAAATGACATCTCTTGGCATTTTTAATATAGATACATTTAATTCATATTATATTTATTATAAATATTAATTATTAGATCACTTCTCTAATGCAGACCTAAGGTGGAAATCAACTTGAAATGAAAAATAATAGATGGTCAACCCAAATTTCAAAGCAAATTAAAATAACTTCACAAATCCACTTGTTAGATGCATTCTTCCCACCAACATAGCCAAATAGCTTCAAGGGACTTTTCACCCAACTTTCCCAAAAGACTTTCCAAATAATTAATGGATTTAGACACCCATTAAGGACTTACAAAACATACTTCAATATCAGATATAACTCCTTTGGACCAGTTTAGACTTCCAATATACCCACCATGGGAAAATCAAGGAAAAGAGGCCAATTTAACAAAGGAAGTACCCTTCAAACTTATCCAATCATCTTGAAACTTTGGGGCAGCAAATTAAATGGTCCAAAATCACAAAATCCACCACTATTTTGCACCTATACAGACAAAAACATTCCCAACTCAAAAAACTTCATTTTTCTAATGCAAAACAAGGGTTTTGTCAAAATCTTCACTCCAAGGCTTGAAAAAATAAATAAATGGTCCAAACACCTTCCATAAGGTCTGCCTAGTCACATTACACACTCACAAACTCAACTCCATCAAAATTTCATTGAGAAGCACTTCATAACCATCACTTTTCAAGGGAAAAATTGCATTTCCAGCCCTAGGCCATCACACAATCACCACACAAATGGTTTATTCTGATATAAAATGCATTGATACATATAATATAACATATTTCCTACCAATCCACTGAGTTACAACATTAGACAGTGGGTGGATTGGTCAATATCTCATTATTTTGCTTTCAAACTCTTAACAATGAAAAAAACAGGGTACTTGTAGTAATTTTTGAATATCTCTCACAAAACAACGAATGAGAACTCCAAATCAAAAGCAGATGAAAGTAAACACATATATCTTCAACCTCTAAATATTTCAAGGCATTAGGAGGCCGTACAGATCTGTACAATAGTAAACAAATTCTAGAAAACTGTGAAAAATATAGAATTCGCTCCAAAAACATGGTGTTTTATTGAATGAGTTATTACAACCTTCAACAACCCTTACTTCGAGCCTTGGAAGGCCCTATAAAGCATATTAAACAAGTAACCACCCTTAACCAACCATATTCACAACTAATTACCACTTAATGACTCTAATTATGCAAATCAGCAAAACAACATTTGCAACATTTTGCATTTTTGCAATTATTGAACTTAAAAGACCTCTAACACTTCTAGACACCTAAAATATGATCATTTAGACCTTATTTAATCCTTTATTCATGACTTAAATCACAAGACACCAAAATACCCTACCTTTACCATGTATGACAACTTTTGACAATATTGACAACATTTCAAGTTTTTACATTTTTTCAATTTCCTCATGAAATAAAAGATGAAAACTCCCTCAAATGACCTTTTAAACCTTTTGAAATCCTATCCTTTGACATCCAAGGTGTTGGTGCCCCTGCACCATTCTCAACATCAATGAATATTTATTAATTTTATATTAGCCTTTTTTTTCTTTCCCTAAAATATAAATATATTATTGTTTAGATGAATAAGGATTTGTATGTGTTTAATATTTCAATAGATTTTAAAATGTTTTTCTTATAGTATAAATGAATATATTTTATTATTTTATTATTTTTAAAAACTCCACATATCCAATAATATTTTTTTAACAACATAAATATTAAAAAGCCTTTAATCGTAGAAGGTAGAATAATTTTAATGAAATAACCTACATAGCAAGGGTGCAATGTAATTTCATGATAATTTTCCAAAATTTTAAAAACTTTGCATAATGCACAAAATAAAAATTAATATTTTTTTTTTTTTAGCTATAGTGAATAAAATATTTATAATGGCAAAGATTTTTTCATGAAAATAAATCATTCTAACAAATGTTTTCTCAATAATTTCTATAATAGAACTTAAACATAAATAAATATCAAAAATAAAAAATCTTCATATTTGTTAAATGTATGATTGATATATATATATATATTTGAAATATAATATATATTACCAAGTATATATATATATATTATCAAATAATATATAATTGAAATATAATATATATTACCAAGTAAACTAAAATAGAATTACAAATTATAATGGTAAAGATCTTTTAAAAATCACATACATAAAAATAAATCATTCTAACAAATTTTTTCTTAATAATTTAAAAATAAATAAATCTAAAATAATTAAAAAATTTCATTCTTTTTTTTGTTGTGTCAGGGGTATCCCCACAAACCGACCTATGACCCATTGGACCTTGCCTCAGGCTTACACCCTACTGAGTTGGGGTACTAAAGGGGTGAGTTGAGGTGGGACTAGTCCTTGCCTTGAGCTTATACCTTGCCAAGTTGAAGTATTGAAGGGGCGAGTTGAGGCGAGACTAGTCCCCTGTGAATGTGTGCAATTGCCCCCAAGCCACACGCATCATGTAAGTCTGAGTAGTGAGAATCAACCTTGAGACCTATATGGTAAGAACCCAAAGCCCTTAGCCAACTACGCCACCCATGGGGGCTAAAAAAAATTCATACTTTTTAGATAGATGATTGAGATGTAGTAAGATATGTGGAATCAAATTAACCTTATTGAGTTAGTTATAGGATTTTAGTAAATTTATGGTAATAAAATAAATGATTATATTTTTCTTTTTGATGATGTTTTTGATAAGGTAAGCAGGGTTTTGAAAGGGCCCAGAACCTATCCTTTTACTTGATATTAGTTAGTCCATTATTTTTATGATGTCATTCTTAAGAGGCTCATTTTGTATGTAAATACCCTTCAATGAGATTTAAAAATAATTTAAGTGTTTTTTTGGATGGAAAATGTTGTTGCCTTTGAGAGGGATTTGTTAGACGATTTTAACAAATTTGATGTCCAAGATCCTCTAATGATTGGAAGGTTGATTTTAATCTAAGATAGGTGGTTGGTTTATCTCAATGGGTTTGACTACCAATGGATTGTAAGCATCAAAAATTATGAGTTGATATCATGCTTGGTGATAATTTGTGATCTAACTCATGACCCTCGTGATGTGCTTATTTCTACCCATAAATTTTCCATTTTGATTGGAGTCCTCCTAGGGTTTATGAACCTTTCCTATGTGTTTACCACCCTTTCTAGCCACATGTTTAACCTTCTTCTCCTCAAATTTTTAAATTGAGATCCCACACCTTCAACTATAGCAACACTTAGTAGACCTTAGGGTCACCCAAGGCAACCCATGTTAAGTTGTAAGGTTTCCTGTGTGACATACCTCTGTAAAAGGGCCAACCCACCTCCCAAGAGGGGCATCCTTGTCATGTTTGGTTGGCATGTGAATCCTCCTACTTTGGTAGTTTCTCTTCTAGTTTTGCCTCTAATAAACAATCTTCTTGAGTTTTAATGGCTCTATACACTCCTCTTGATTGGAAATCCTCTCTTAATTATTTTTCATCTTCCCTTTGATTGTGAGTTCATCTTGTAGGAGTTGATAGTGAACTTCAAGGAGCTGATAGTGAGCTCCCACAACCCAATATCACCTGAAAACAAAATATACAACCTTCCACAAGAGAGCATGGCAAGAGAATAAATTTCTTTTATATTGATGCAATAATGTACAATGATCAATAATGGATCAATGATAGTACATCCCCTATGATTACAAATGTACAAGAGGCCTTGCTTATATAGGCATGGTTAGAGATAGGATTAGACAAAATTTGGATGCATCTTAATCTAATGAAATGAGACAACTAACCTAGACAACTAGCATAACAAATATTAAAGGACCTAGGAAACAAGAAGTAAATGACATAAAATAATATCTAATGATAACTAAAGCTTCTAGAAATATTCCTAGGACTTAAGTAAAATTAACATGTGAATAGGACCTACTAGGTGAGCTAGTTAGGTAAAACACCTTATTCACACCAACACCCCCCTTAAGTGCAACTTAGAGAGAAGTAGAAAAATTAAAAAATGCAGATATGGTGCAAGGATGCATGGATGATGGGATGTGTCCCAACTACTAGGCCATGTTAGGTACCAATTTACAAATGATATATCACAACCGAAGTAAAGGAGAAAAACCACATGGGAAAAAACCCCTCTTCGAAAGAGAGAATGAAATAAAAAAATCATGGACAAGTGATGAAAAAAGTGATGAATGGAGGATTCAATGTGAGCCCCCAAGGGCTACATCCATCACAAATATAAAATTAATAGCCACCCCATAGGAGAGAAAGAGACAGACTATGAAGCCCCCCATAATGTGTAATCTCCTACAAAAATGGTAGATGCTTGAAGAAAAAACATGATCTAATGCCTACAAACAACATTCCTCCTTGGGAAGAAACAAAAAACAAGATGTAGGAGTGCTTCCTATTTCAAATGGGAATTGATAGGAAGAAAGATGAAGATGTATGATGATATCTTTGAAATTTGCTCGTGCGTCACCATGTCCACGAAAGGTGATGCTACCACAATCAAATCAACACATACCTAATCAACAAAAAAGGTGAAAAACTAGGATCAAGTGGTAACTAATGATGATAAATCTCCAAATACAATGTTTTTTTGAAAAAAATAATTTAATGACTATCATCAAAGAGGGGAGATAACCTCCAAATGTGTCCTCCAAATATGTAATATGAGATTCACAAAAAAATATGATATACCTATCAAATGCTCATCCTACAAAGCCAAAATTGAAAGACTATGATGGTCTTGCTAAGTAAGAATAATGAGAGCCTCAATCAATGATTTTGCACAAGGAATCGATGAAGGTGAAGGATCATCAACTATTTTTTAAGGAGAAGGAGAATATGAAGGAACCTAATCATCCTCATTTAAAGATTCAAATATCTCCAAAGAGGAAAAATCTTGAATAGTATCATAGTCATATGGTATCTTTTCTAAAACATGAAGAGGTACAAAATACTTTGAAACATAGTCATCTCAGAATGGATGAGTATTGGTATCATATATATGATGTAGGAGCATCTAGGGTGTAAGAGGAATATTGCATTCCCCAAAAAAATTGTTTATTTTTATTTTTGTTAGGTATGGCGAATATTTTTTCAATAAGGGCTAAAAACTCCAGGGTTACTATTTTTAGTAAGAAGGAAGGGCTAAAAATAACATGTTTCTATTTTTAGTAAGTTTGTATTTGTGCATGTATGGCCATGAAATCTCACACAGAGCTCTAGAATGGTGAAATGAATCCAACTTTGAAGAAATAACTTCAATACCATTTGTCATTTATGAGATATTAATGTTTTTGTTTTAAAAATCCCTTTAAAGTTATTCAAAGTCAATTTTTAGGCACCTAGAGGTTTCATATTGGCCTGAAAAATGACAAAATATAAAGTCCCTTAAAGGTAACTTTGTCAAACTTTGTGCTCATTGAGATCTTTCCAACAACGTAGACAGTTTGTCAATCTAATGCTCAAGTCAAAAGTTATGGCTCCCAAAAGTTGAACTAAAATTTAGGAATTTTCTAAGGCCAAAAAAAGGGGTAGCTAAATTTGTTTGGCACCAAAAATAGAAGTGACAATTTGTTGGAAAGTGGAAAAATCATATAGGTGGTCACAAATGGAAAGGGATTCTTTAGCATAGAACGAAGGTTGGGGTTTCGGTGGCCATTATTTCCATTCATAGACTTGCATCTAATTTTTTGCATGTATTTGTAGCCCAAATTTTTGTAATAGTGGTCTTGTGACCAAATAGTTGTATTGCATTTGATTGTATGTATGTAGATGATTTTATGAAAGTCTAATAAAGTTGCATGTCTGTTGTTCTTGAATGTTATTCTCTGTGTAAGGTGTATTTGAGTGAGAGTCTCCCTTCACTGAGTAGTATTGGAGTGGGAGTTCTCGAGTGTATGAATAGATCGCCAAACATGAGGCAATTTGTACCATAACTTGTGGTTGTGGATTTGTAAAAGTGATTAGAATTCCTTTGTGAATAGATCATGGAGGTGGAAGAAATATTGGAGTACCAAAAGATGGTTTTAGAGCCCTATAGAGACAAGTTCAGGCACTTCAAGAGGAGTTGTGTAGAGGAATTCATCATAGAAGAGATGAAAGAGAAGAAGAACATTATGAAGAAGAACAAGAAAAACCAAAAGAATGAACACATTAGATTATTGAAGGTCCTCTCTAAGATTGGAAAAAGGGCAAGGAATGAAGTTTTTACATACTACAAAAATCTCAATCCAGAAGAATTGATTGATTAGATCAATGACATGGAAGAGTACTTTGAGTACAAAGAGAGAGAAGATCCTGAGAGGGTTAGGTTTGCAAAGACCAAATTGAAAGGTCATGCCAACATTTTATGGAAATAAGTAAAACTACAAAGAAATAGTAGAGGTACAGAGAAATCACAAGATGGGACCAAATGGTGAAGTTAAAGTGAGAGTTTATTCTTGTCGATTATGAGTTAGATTTACTAAAAAAGATGCAAGGTTTGAAGCAAGTTGGTAAGTCTGTCAATGAGTACATATAAGAGTTCTACAAGGTCATAATCAAAATAGGCCATTTAGAGGAAAACAAGGATAAGGCAGCTCATTATGTAAATGGGTTGAAACCAAGTATTCAAGAAGATTTGAGTTTGGTTAGAATGACCACAATAGAAAATGCTTATCAATTTTCCTTGAAGGTAGAAGAGAAGCTAAATATAAGATTTAAAATCTGACAAAGAGGAAGAGGCCATGGTAGAAGGAATGGTGGAAGATCCTATGGAGGACAAAATGAAGATCAAAAGAAGAACATGAAGAAGTTGGTCCCAATCAAAACTAAAGAGGAGATAATTATTATCACCCTCGTGACCAAAAAAATGGTGAAAAAAGAGGAAGATCTGGACAAGGCCCTATGAGAGGATGCTTCAAAGGAACTTGTTTCCAAAGTGGAGAAAAATGACATCGGGCCTACAAGTGTCCACAACATCAAGGAAGTGGTGTAGTCATGGATGGAGGGTCTAGAAAGAACTGTCCAATAATGCAGGTTAGAGTCAACACAAGGAAAATAATACAAGGAAATACTCTACAAACATTGATCTTCAAGAAAGACAAATGCCTACCACAAGGTCATTCAACATTACAACTAGCCAAAGGCCTTATTACAATCCCATAATGAGGAATGCAAAAATTTTGAACTCTAAATCATGAAATCCTAAACTACTCTACAAATTATTGATTACAATGAATTACAAATTGTCTTAAATATGATTCTCCAACTCCAATAATAGTCTATATCGGCCTCAAGGGTTTACAAACCCAATAGATGATCAAAGGTGAATGTCGGCCTTAAAATATGAAAGATAATCCTTTGTGAAATGAAATGTATTGTATTGTGAATCTTTAAGAAAAATACCCTTGGACCCAAAATACTTGTATGATGTACCAATAATCTCCGCACACTCCGAAATAGGTCCACACTATTAAATCTAGACAAAGTCAAGGCCCCAAATGCTTTGATTGTGAATTACAATGAAAATTTGAGAGTGATAACTTTCAACAAACAAATGCAAATGATTTGGAATTTGAATATGATGTAGATGACCTCGTGTAGATGTTATATCCTGCTCCACAAGCTAAGAAATGATAATGTAGTGAAATGAAAAATGAAACGTTGAAACTACTATAGACTAAAATGAAAGAAAATAAATGTTTTTGGTTGATACATGATTGCTTTACAACTAGGGATTCTCTTGCATCAGACACCTAGGGTTGGAAGAAAAGTGAGTCCCTCACTTTCTAGGGGCTAGAGGAAATCCAAAGTGGTCCACCTTAGCCTGAGAAATCCATGATGAATCCTCCACTGGTCTACCTTTCCACTTCACTAGATATTCCTTGTACTGTTTGTTCCTAATGTTTCTTCCATTTCTGGTATCCAAAATCTACTCTTCTCTGTTGGTTTATGTGGTACTGTTCCTTCAAGTCAAATTCATTACTACTACCACTTGACTATCCTTCATGATACTCATAAATTCCTGCAACATTGAAAATAGGTGGTATACCTAATGTCTCTGGTAACTCCACTTCATATGCATTTCCGGAATCAAACTTCCTTAGAACCTTGCATGGTACAAACTTCCTCATCTTCAACTTATTGTATGTTCCTAATGGAAATATTTCCTTCCTTAGATATACCATTACTTCATCTCCAACAACAAACTCCTTTTGTCTCCCATTTTCCTTTTCCTTTTCCTTATGTCTCCTGTGTTCATTTTCCTTTTCCTTATTTACCACTTTTGTTTGTCCATTTGTCTATGAGTGATGTGTTGAATTGAACTTTAGGTCTATCTTCATCTTCTTCCACAATGTTCTCCAAAATTATCCAATGAACTTTATGTCTCTATCTAAAACTATACTCTTAGGTAATCCATGCAATCTCACAATCTCCTTGAAAAATAAGTTAACATGCACAACATCAGTAGTCTTCTTGCAAGGAATAAAATGTGCCATCTTAGAAAATGTCTACTACTATCATTATGGTATCATACCCTCTCTTTTTTTCTTGGTAATCCTAATATGAAATCCATGCTTATATTCTCCCAAGGTCTCTCTGGTACTATCAAAGGTTTGTACAATATGGTATTCTGACTACTCCCTTTTGCTACTTGATAAATTCTATAATTTTGAACATACTTCCTAACATCCTTATATAACTGTGGCCAAAAATAATGTTCACTCACCAATGCTACTGTCTTATCCACTCCAAAGTTTCCTACTAGTCCTCCACTATGCTTCTCTTTAATCAAGTCCTCCCTCATTAAAATCTTCAAAATATACAACTAATTTCCCTTGAACAACAAACATTCTTGATTGAAATAGTCCAACCATTGGCTCCAGTCTGTTACTACTAGTTTCTTACTTGCTTTCCAAGCTTCTAAAAAAATTGGTACCTTCTCATACATGTGCTTCAATTCTTCAAAAACCAATACTTCTACTCTCATTTCTGTCAACAAATTCCTTCTCCTGTTTAATGCATTTGTAACTTTGTTTGACTTGCCACTCCTATGCTTCAAAAAAATGTATAACTCTGCAAGAAATCAACCCATATCATATGTCTCTGATTCAACTTTCCTTGAATTCTCAAATACTACAATGCTTGATGATCAGTATACAACAAAAATTCCTTAGGAAACAAATAATATATCCACTTGTTCAAGGCTTGAATTATGAAATTGAACTATTGATCATAAATTGAATATATTCTTCTAGAATCATTCAAATTCTCACTGAAATAGGCTATAGGTATTCCTTCTTAACTCAACATTGCTCCTATTGCATTTCCACTTGCATCACAATCAACTTGAAATAATTTTTCAAAATCAAGTAATGCTAACATTGGATATTTTATCAACTTTTGCTTCAACAATTCAAAACTTCTTTGTGATTTGGATGTCCACTTAAAGTCCTTGTCTCCTCTCATTGTTTTTGTCATAGGTGTACAAATGTTACTAAAGATTCTAATAAACTTCTGGTAGAAACTAGTCAATCCATGGAATGATCTTACTTCTCCAATATTTATTGGTGTAGGCCACTCAACAATTGCTCTAATACTTCAACATAAATAGCAAAACCCAAGTACACCAACTTTGTCTCCATAAAACTACACTTCTTGAAATTAATCAGTAACTTCTCTTCTCTCAATCTTTGCAATACTTGTTTGATGTGCCACAAATGTTCTCTAGTTTTACTAAAAATAAGAATATCATCCAAGTAAATAATAACAAACTTACCCAAGAGTTTCTTCATTACTTCATTCATTAATCTCATGAAAGTGCTAGGGGCATTGGTCAATTTGAAATGAATCACTAACCACTCATACAATCCTTCATTTGTCTTGAATGTAGTCTTCCATTCATCTCCTTCTTTGATTCTGATTTGATAGTATCTATTCTTGATATCAATCTTTGTGAAATACTTTGCTCTAGTCAAATAGTCCATAATCTCATCCATCCTTGACAATGGGAATATATACTTGATAGTGATCCTATTGAATGCTCTTGAATTGATACACATTCTCCACTCTCCATCTTTCTTTGGTGCAAGTACAATAGGTACCACACATGGGATTAAGCTTTCTCTGATCAATCCTTTCTTCAACAACTCTTGTATTTGTCAATTCAATTTTGCATTTTCTGCCGGTGTCATTCTATGTGTTTCCTTGTTTAGGAAACTAGCTTTCAATATTAGATCAATGTGATGATTGATACTTCAAACTAGAGAGAGCCCATCTTGTAAATTCTTTGATATGATATCCTCATGCTTCGTTAATAGTTCTGATACCTCTCCCTGTGGTAGGGTTCTGTACCTTTGGCTTACTAACCTTCTTTGGAATTAATGCAAAACACATATTTTCATGCCTCAATCCATCTAGAAGTTTCCTTCCATCTACCAAACATAGTCTGGTAGTGTTACAAACTTCAATTTTATCTTCCTCCAAAGGCATTAACTTAATTCTCTTTCCATTTGAAGTCATGGTATTGGTATTCCTTCTTCCATCATGAATGGATTTCTTATCATATTGTCATGGTCTTCCTAACAGTAAATGACATGCATCCATAGGCATAATATCACACAATATTTCATCCCTATATGATCCAATATGAAATTTCACCAAAAATTCCTCATTCACCAATATCTTATGCTCATCTTGAATCCATGCTATCCTATAGGAGTTTGGATGTTTCAATCTCTTCAAATTCAACTTTCTTACCATCTCTTTCGAAACTAGATTATCAACGCTACCACTATCAATGATAACTTTACATACCTTTCATCTAGACTTATATCTTGTTCTGAACAAACTCTTCCTTTGCGATGGTTCCTCAATCACTTATTCATGCATCAAAGCTCTCCTCATCGCTAATGATTCACCTTTCTTAGGTTTCCCAACTAAATTAGGGGATTCAATAGGTTCTTCATCCACATAAGCAACTCTTCTGGTATGATCAGTCTTCTTTCTGGTACTTCCTTGATGATATTCAAATGCTCTATGTCCTTCACCTCCACACTTGAAACAGGTTCCTTTGAATGGCCTCCTCTTAGATCTTCCTTCATCTCTTCAGTATCCATCATTGTGGTATGAATTATGACCTCCTCTATCACTATGGTAGAAATTTCTATCTTCTCTTCCTCTGCGGTATGAACTATAGTCCTCTTCACTGCGGTAAGGTTTACCATCTTTGTTTTGTTTTGTGTAAGGTCTTCTTTCTCTAGTTTGTGATCTGATCCTTTGGAATCCACCTCTTGCACTTCTCTCTCTTTGTTCAAACTTCTTGTTCAAATTCTCTTCCACCTTCAATGCAAATTGATATACCTCTTCAATTGTTGTCATCTTCACTAGGCTTAGTTCTTATTGAATGTTTGTTCTTAGTCCATTGATGTACCTCACAACCTTTTCTTTTCTTGCTTCACTATGATCGGTTCCTATGATCATCTTGTAGAATTCAGTATAGTCCTTCATAGATCTCTCCTTTTTCCTTAGGTTCTGCAATATTTTCAACAATTCAAGCTCATAATCAATAGGTATGAATTGATTCTTCAACTTCATCACCATTCTATCCCATTTTGTGATTTTCTCCTTTCCTCTTCTATTCCTATCCAATTTAAATTATTTCCACCATAAAGTAGCATGACCTTTCAACTTTGTTTTCACAAATCTTACTCTTTCTGGATCTTCAATTTCTTCATATTCAAAGTATTCCTCCATTTCATTGATCCAATCAATCAATTTTTTAGGGTTTAAATTTCTCATGTAATTTTGAATTTCAACTTTAGGTCACTTACCAATTTTTGAAATAGCTTTCAACATCTTTATTTGATCTAATTCTTCTTCATCTAGGGCTTCTTCAATTTTATTCACAACATAGTCTAGATCATCACTTTCATTTGCATGCCTAGGGTTTAGGCCTCACCTTCAATCTTCTTCTATTACATCTAATCAAATTCACATTTCTCATATCATCTCTAGAATTTCATCCATTCTTCCAATGACATTCACCATAGCAAGCACTCTCCTTGGTGAGATCTCTCTCCTTGAATCCGATGCAACTGCATCAATTCAATGATTTGTTTATAAGGGTTTCAACTGCCTCATAGTCATCGATTGGTTGAAAACACATGTAGTTTGCCTCAAGTTGGAGATTTGTTCACCACAAGGAATTCCTTTAGGACTTGAAAACTCAATCTGATACCACTTGGTGTAGTCACATATGGAGGGTCCAGAAAGAATTGTCCAACCATGCAAATTAGATTCAAAACAACGAAAATAACAAAAGAAAATACTCTGCAAACATTGATCTTTATTGAATTGGAAATCTTACATGTATCATATGCCTCATGGGAAAATAACTAGGGTTCAAAAGCCTACCGCAAGGGAATTCAATATTACAATTGGCCAAAGGCCTTATTACAGTCCCATAATGGGGAATGCAAACTTTCCAAACTCTAAATCATGAAATCCTAAACTACTCTACTGTTACTAATTACAATGAATTACAAATGGTCTTAAATATGATTCTCTAGCTCCAATAATGGTCTACATTGGCCTCAAGGGTTTACAAACCCAATAGATGATCAAATGTGAATGCCAACCTTAGATTATGAAAGATAATCCTTTGCAAAATGAAATATATTATGAATCTTCAAGACAGATCCCCTTCGACCCAAAATGCTTGTATGATGTCCCATTAAGCTTTGCACACTTCAGAATAGGTTTGCACTATGAAATCTGGACCAAGTTGGCCCCAAGTGCTTTGACTGTGAATAACAGTGAAATTTTGAGAGTGATAACTTTTGGCCGACAAATGCAAAGATCTGGAATCTAGATATTATGTAGATAACCTTGTGTAGATGTTATATCTTTCTCTTTGAGTTGAGAAACGATAATGCGGTGAAATGTAGAATGAAATGCTAAAATTTCTATAGACTGAAATGAAAGAAAATAAATGTTTTTTGTTGATACATGATTTCTTTACAAGCAGGTATGGTCCTGCATTAGGAAGGAAAAATAGGAGACTTGAAGATAATGCATGAATTACGTATGTAGATGAGGAAGCTTAATCTGATCATTCTGAAGATGCAAAAAGAGGAGAGATTGGTCATAAGGAGAGCATTGTTGAATGAAGAAAAGGAACTAGTTCAAAGGAAGAGTTTATTCCACACAAGGTGCAAAGCTAGAGGTAAATGTTGTGATGTTATTGTATGACCTAAAAATATAGTTGTAAAATTGAAACATAAGCATGAATAAATGATAATCACAATTAATGATCACAACAATAAAGAAAATAAGTTGAATTGAATCAAAATGAAATACAAACATGCAAGCATTGAAACACACAATTTACCATAGTATAGCTCCATTTCTCTCCTCTATTCACCTTGGAGAATGGTGTAAGTCCTTTTCTCTCATATTTTTAATAAGAACAATAGCATAAAGTGATGGGCTCAATCATTGGCTAGTTTTGCTTTTACTATTTTATACTTTAATCATTTATTCTGCTAAGTTTCAAAGACATTACCAAGACCTTACTTACCTTTTATATGCCTTTTATACACTTTTAAGTAGTTTTAAGTATGTGGAAATGGAAATATACTATGTTGATATATTCCTGTATGAATGCATGAATGCCTATAAAATTTAGTATGATTCTATGTTTAATTTATGATTGCTAATAATGCAGATTCCTTAGGAATAAGACTATCACCTTGTAGCAAGAAGCACTGTCAATATGCAACAACAGGTTTTTTAGCTTGTAGCATAAGGATTGTTGATGGTTGCAGAGAATAAGTCAAATTTCTAAGGCATGACACTTTCAAAAGGAAACAAAGGTGATCATTTATTGATCAACTGTGAGTCACTACATAATACTCTTGCTTGTCAAATAAAACCACCGAGAGGAGTCTACTATCAACATGAATAATTTATGACAAGACTGTTCTCAAGAACATGTCTTTGTTATATCAGTTAAACTATTGGGCATAGAATTCTAAATTGGTTTCTCTATTCCTATTTCATAGTTATTGTTTTTTGTTTCAAACTAAGTCCTCTTCCTATCTTTGAGGAAGAGTTGATAGTTGCTTTATGAGTTTCTTTTCAATCTGTGAATAATAGAAATATTCACATACCCTATATAGTGGGATCATTTGTCAAGGAGGAAGTGGAGTTGATAAGTTGATTATTGATAGTTAGTTGTTTATTTGTTACTCAACAGTTGCAACAATAGAATCTGTGTTATTGAATAAGATATCTTCAATAGATTCCTATTGGATTGTATGTAATAAGTTTAGTGTTAGAATGCAATAAAGGAAAATAGTTTGATAACATAATTTACTAAGTGAGAGTTTGACAATTTTTGTGGAAGCAACAACTCAAGCAAGGGCCACTTGAGGTACTACTAACCTAGTTCATTTTCTATTGTTAGAGTAAATAATGCATTGTTGAATTCACTTAGTGGTTTCCAGTTATATGCATGTGTTGTAATTTATGAATGTCATTCTCTAGCTTCATGTTGGTTTCATACTCTAGAGGAATTAACTAAGTTAGGACATTGCAATTTTAACAGTTGAAAATTACAGCCTTAGAAATTAGGTACCCATAGCATAAGGTAGCAATTTATATTCAATTCCCTTATTTTTTGAATTAGCAATTTACTTCATTTTCTATCCTTTATTGTCTTTTGTACATGTGCATTTTCCTATACTCCATTGATGTAGGATGTGTCTAGGATTTGTAAACACATATATTTTTCTAGCACTATCTAAAGTTTATGAGTCCCTTGTTGATAATTAAATGCAACCTCTTGTGAAAAATGAACTATGTAGTTAAGGATTCTCAAGTCCTTTGAGATGTGTGTATACCTAGTAGCACCAAGTTAAATAGACATTAGAGAGGCTCTACAAAAATCACTTGCAAAATATGAGTATAGTTTCTCTGCATGATCTAAGATGAAAAATGAAGGATACGATAGTTCAATTTATAGATATTTGGTGAAACTAATCAATGGTCAAGATCAAATGAGAGATTGAAAAGATCAAGGGTGGAGGAGTAATGAGAGGAATTGAAGGTCAGCTAGGTGACTGCATAATTTTAGGTAACTATTTGCATGAATCAGTTAAGAGAATTGATTGGAGTGTTAACTGAGATTGATAGTTAGTGGAGATAATTGATTGCTTACTGGACTAAGTGAGTGGGAGTGAAGTGGATTTGATTGATGAGTGGGCTAAGAGTAAGTCTTAGTCAACATGTGAGGTGAAATTTGCAGGAGTTTTTAATAATTAAATAACTTTAATTATTATTATTTTTTGGTTGGTAATTGATATTTTATTTCTATTACTTAAAATAAAAGGATTACATTTTCATCAGTTCACTAATACCCACCAAAAAGCATACATACCCACTAACAAAAAGCATCTAAACATGCATAAGATAGATTTCACACTAGTTATATGAAATACTGTTATGGAAATCCTCCACTAAAACACTCTTAAACCTACCCACCCAAAAAAATCAAATTACATACCCCAAAAAGACTACCAACGTAAACAGTTTATCACAGACTAACATAGAGCTATTTTGAAACACACAACCAAACCAGGCTTATCAATGCCTATAAAATCTTCCCTTCACTACACCTCTTTTCTTGTTCTTCACCTTTCAATGACCAATTCCCTGCTCCTCCTCTTTAGCCCACTTCACTTCGCCTGCGGCCTATGCTATACTCTTGTCTACTTTCACATTCCCATAAAGAATTTTAGAGCTTTCCATCCACGACATGATTCCTCTTTGCATTGGTTTTTGTGGACATCTTCCAACCCACAAATGAAAGGTTCTAAATCCTCTTCTCCAACTCTCTCTTCATCAGAAATTCCTTCTTTGAAATCCACACCCATGTTTGGCACCACTTGCTCCAGAAGCGAATCTAGCCTGTCTAGAAAATCCTCATGAACTATTGACTTCATCACATCTCTAACAGTTTCAACTTGCTTGCCTAGGTCCAAACCCCACACAACAATTAGGGACTATATATCCATGTTGTTTCTATACCTATGGATCAAACTACCAAAGGATTCACCAATTATCATTCTAACACTCTGCCACAGCCGCACATTTGCATAAATAAACATACCCTCTAGCCTTTGATTAGTAGCTTCACCATGAAATGGATTTAGTTGCCTCTTTGAATGAAGTGTGAATCCTACCTCCATCTTGTTCTCTACAACACCTCATTCCCACCAATAGTTGCATGCCAAAAACAACACCAACTCCACCGACTACAGAAAGCTTTCTCTTTACACAAGAGATAATTAACACCTAAAGCATCATTTAAAGAGTTCAACATCTCTGCCCACTGTCACCAGCTAAGACAATACTCCTCTATACACAATCTCCTACGCTAGCGACACTATTGTCCTTGTCCTCAAAAATAAAAGCCTCCCTGATGCAGAGCAGGATGGAGGAACAATCAACCAAGCTTTGAAAACCAAACACCAACACAAAATCAAATAACTAGCACAACTTCCATAGGGTCAACTCTATGGCTTTCCAATTCACAACTAAGCAACTGAAAGACCAATTCCTCAAAGAAAACTGTAAGAGAACCCATTGATCATCCATATAGCATCCATATTCCATCAAAAAGACATTTCCAAGCTTACAAGTAAGATTCATTCGTCAAAACATAGAAAAACATTAAGTCACCATATCCAAGGGCTAGTAGAATTAGCCCACTTTTACAAAGAAGGTACACTTTAAACTCCACCAAACCTTATGAAACCTTGGGGAAGCAATTAAAATGCCCAAAAACTATTAAATCCACCACTAGTTTCCAGAAATCGCTCTTACAACGTGGCAAAACCAAAAACCCTCATTTTTCAGCACGTTTCTTAGGGGTTTATTGAAAAGGTATACTCCAGGCTTCTAAAACTCTTACCAACTGTTCAAACACCTTCCAATACACTTAAAAATTCTCCAGAAACTCACCCACATCCTCTACCAATGCTGCACCATCATATTCCTTATTTGAGCCATCATCTTGCAATGGAAATTCACACTTTTCCACCTAGGGCATCACACCTTGACACTCAAATGAACACACCTGCATAAATTAGAACCCTACACACCTAAGAATACATATTTTGGTCCATTCCACCAAGATACACCAACTACAGAAGGTGGAATGGACCTTTTTCACATTTTAGGTGCCCTCACAAACCTTATACAAAAGATACACAGGCAGTTTTAGTAAAACATTTGTAAAATGTGCAAAACTCAATATTTTTCGCTCAAACCAGAAGCATTAGAAAGCTAATTCATTTATCTATTCACCCATATAATAATTTTTTAAAAGGAATTCCGTACAATTCCGTACCATGCCTGAAAACAGTGAAAAATATGCAAAATCTGGAAAACACAATTGTTCTTTTATTGAAATTTCTCTCCAGATGCCTCCAACCTTCATTCCAAACGTGGATAAATGTTTTTAAAGACATATTGAACCTTCCCAACTGAGAATAACTGAATTTTGAACTTCATTTTCACTAAATAACCTTTAAACTCTCTAATTTGCACTTTTCAGCATTTTTGCCTTGACAACTTTTACACATTTTGTATTTTTTATATTTTTTTGACTCAAATGACCCCAAACCAACTTGAATACATTTAAATAGTTTAAATAAACCTTATTAAACATAAAATGACACAAAACCACCTAAAACCTAACATTTGACTTTCTTTGAAAAATTCAAGCTTGGTGCTCCTGCACCATACACCCAGCCATGAAATCTTTCCAAGTCTCTTGGAAGTCTCCAACTCTTTGACCTGCAATAATATTTTGATCTCCAAATATTTGATGCTCCTCCTTGTTCTTGCAATTGCTCCATTGATCTTCATCTTCACCTTTGGCTTGGATTTGTCCATGCAAAGTAGTCCTCCTCTTGCCTTTTCATTTTGGATCTGCACCTCCATGTTCTGATTTGTACTTACCAGCATCATCCATCTGCTCTTACCTTGTTCTTCAGCTTCATTCTTTGCAAAATAATCCATGCTCTGTCTATTCTCTTTCATCTTAACCCATGGCTTGATTCTCAGCAACATAATCATCAAAATAAGGAAGTATAAAATGACTCCCTTCATTTCTTGTCTCTTAACTCTTCTTCTCTCAATCATTCTCAGGTTCACTATGCTTAGAACCATTCCCATAGCAGCATACAACTTCTCCATTATCAATTCCATCAACCAAGGACAATCCAATGTCCTAACCACATCACTTGATCTCTTCTCCATCTCATTTGGAGACTTCACCATCCTTTCTTTCTTAGCCTTCACTTGGCCTATCATTGACAACTTCACATCTTGGGTCCCCTCCATCATTGAGACCTTTTCAAAACTCATTACCTTTAACTCTTCACCTCTTGGGGTGACTGCAATCTTCATCCTTTTATCAACCTTCACAATTCCTTTCACTAACCTTTTCCATTTTCCTTGGCTCACTGTACTTTTTATCTTCTTGTCTTGCTTCTCACCTTGCACTTCATTTTCTTGACTGTCCACACTTTGCTTTTGATACTCTATCCTATCAAGTTTAGGAACATAACCTGACTGTCTACCATCCTTTTTAATTGCCATACTCTCACATTGCTGCTCTTCTACCTCATCTATCTTATGCTCTTTCACTTTCCATTTCCTTTTGCTCTTTTCACCTTTTATTCTCAGACTTGCTACCTCTGCTATCACTGTATTTTCAGTCATACAAACCTCTGTCTTTTCATCACTTATACTTGCTGTCAAGGACACTCCACTGCCCCAATCATGATCTTGTTATAATTTTCAAGCCTTCATGGCTTTCTCCAACCTTCCCACCTATCTTGTCTGCATCTCTTCTTTCTCCTTTAACATTCTCAGCTTTCAAAACTTCCCTATCATCAGATGTTCTGCCCTGCTGCAACTCATCTTCTTTGTTATCAGACTTTTGTGGCTGCTCAGTACCCTGTCCATTCAGTAGACATTGCTTCTCAGCTTTATAGACCTCACTAGGCCTTACTTGGCTCTCCATTGATAATTCTCCTACATTCTTATTCTCTTCTCTTTGAGAGACCTCTTCCCCAAGTGCCTTTTGCCCACAATATTTTTTTCTCAGCTTCTTGTACCACTGTACTTTTCATAGGTATTTTCCCTAGAACACCATTAACCTGCAATGAACAAACTTCGTTATGTCCTTTGTCTTCAACACAATCCTCAAGCTTACCTTGCTCTTTTAAGGTCATTTCATGTTTGACCTTCACTTCCCTTGTCTCTCTTATGTCTTCAATCTGCACTGTCCTTCCCAATGCTTCTTCATGGTGTTTTCCTTTCTCCATTGCAACTATGCTATGTCTTGTTGTCTCTTCCAGGTTCCCTTGTTCCTTTTGCTCTAGCATCCCTCTTTTTCCACACATCCCTATCCTTCTTTGTGTCCCTTCTTCCTGCAAACAACTCAAAATATACCTTTGCCCATCTTTTTCAATTTCATATACATTAAGCCTCCCATCATGCATAGCAAATCTATCATATTGCCAAACCCTTCCTAGTATCAAATGACAATCCCTTAGAGGCATTATATCACATACTAGAACATCTTTATAAGGACCAATTTCAAAATCTACCAATGCTTGCTCTCTAACCACAACATGCAGGCTATCATTTACCCAATATGCCTTGTAAGGTGATTCATGTTTTAGCCTTGTCAAATGCAATTTTTCAACCATTTCTTCTGAAACAACATTACTCAAGGAACCTGAATCAATCATTACTTTACAGATCTTACCTCTACATTTGCATCTGGTCTGGAAGGTAGCATGCCTCATTTGTTCTTCTTTCTCATCCAACCTTCTGAAGTCCATAATCTCTTGTATCTTCAAATGCTTCTCCTGCAATCTTCAAGAGATCTACTTCCTTGCTCTGATACCACTCTGATGCAGAGCAGGATGGAGGAACAATCAACCAAGCTTTGAAAACCAAACACCAACACAAAATCAAATAACTAGCACAACTTCCATAGGGTTAACTCTATGGCTTTCCAATTCACAACTAAGCAACTGAAAGACCAATTCTTCAAAGAAAACTGTAAGAGAACCCATTGATCATCCATATAGCATCCATATTCCATCAAAAAGACATTTCCAAGCTTACAAGTAAGATTCATTTGTCAAAACATAGAAAAACATTAAGTCACCATATCCAAGGGCTAGTAGAATTAACCCACTTTTACAAAGAAGGTACACTTTAAACTCCACCAAACCTTATGAAACCTTGGGGAAGAAATTAAAATGCCCAAAAACTATTAAATCCACCACTAGTTTCTAGAAATCGCTCTTACAACATGGCAAAACCAAAAACCCTCATTTTTCAGCACGTTTCTTAGGGGTTTATTGAAAAGGTATACTCCAGGATTCTAAAACTCTTACCAACTGTTCAAACACCTTCCAATACACTTAAAAATTCTCCAGAAACTCACCCACATTCTCTACCAATGCTGCACCATCATATTCCTTCTTTGAGCCATCATCTTGCAATGGAAATTCACACTTTTCCACCTAGGGCATCACACCTTGACACTCAAATGAACACACCTGCATAAATTAGAACCCTACACACCTAAGAATACATATTTTGGTCCATTCCACTGAGATACATCAACTACAGAAGGTGGAATGGACCTTTTTCACATTTTAGGTGCCCTCACAAACCTTATACAAAAGATACACAGGCAGTTTTAGTAAAACGTTTGTAAAATGTGCAAAACTCAATATTTTTCGCTCAAACCAGAAGCATTAGAAAGATAATTCATTTATATATTCACCCATATAAGAATTTTTTAAAAGGAATTCCGTACAATTCCGTACCAGGCCTGAAAACAGTGAAAAATATGCAAAATCTGGAAAACACAATTGTTCTTTTATTGAAATTTCTCTCCAGATGCCTCCAACCTTCATTCCAAACGTGGATAAATGTTTTTAAAGACATATTGAACCTTCCCAACCAAGAATAACTGACTTTTGAACTTCATTTTCACTAAATAACCTTTAAACTCTCTAATTTGCACTTTTCAACATTTTTGCCTTGACAACTTTTACACATTTTGTATTTTTTATATTTTTTTGACTCAAATGACCCCAAACCAACTTGAATACATTTAAATAGTTTAAATAAACCTTATTAAACATAAAATGACACAAAACCACCTAAAACCTAACATTTGACTTTCTTTGAAAAATTCAAGCTTGGTGCTCTTGCACCACTCCCCTCACATCTCATTTATTTCTCACCCACGCCACCTTATCTCCCTTTCCAAAAAATTATAATCATTCAGACTAAGATTTCTCAAATCTTCAACTCTTAATTCCCCAACCAATCTAAACTTTACTACCCACTTAGATAATACATCCACCTCTACATTACCACTTCTCTTTATATGAATTATCTTATAATTTGCAAACAAATTCAGCTCTTCCCATATTTTTTCAATAGTACTCTGAAGATGCCACACTCCTACCTCACCTTTCATTATAGCTTGCATTATAATCAGGGAGTCACCCTCTAAATGTAGTTTTTGGGCTCCCATTTTCTTTCCCAATTTCATTGCCAACAAAGCAGTTGTGGCCTCTGCTATATTATTGGTTCCTTCCCTTAACTTTTTTGCTCCTAAAGCAATCACATTTCCTACCCAATCTCTTATTATAAAGCCTACTCCAGAAGGACCAGGGTTACCCTTCGATGCTCCATCGAAGTTCACTTTCCATCATCCCTCTTTTAGCTTTTCCCAAACATCCACCATGGCCTTGAAATTCAATGGTTTAACCCAATCAGGCCCCTTAACGAGCCTAAATAGCTTTAATTATTATTTACATGTGCAAGGTTGAATTTAATAAATAAAATAAATGATTTTATTTATTTTGGAAAAAGATAATTTCGATAGATAAATAGATTAATTAAATAATTAAAATAATGATTTAATTTTGAAGATGGAAAAGGGATAATTAATTATATAATGATAAATTATTTAATTTAGCTTTAGAATAGAAGAATAATTAGTGGATTAATTAAATAACATTAATTATTTAATTAATATAGATGAATATATAAAATGAGTTAATTAAATAATACAAAATTATTAATTAATAGTGGAGGGAGAATTTGATAATAACTAAATAATTCAAAAATTATTTAACTATAGAAGATAATATTAGAATAAATTATTTAATTAACGTTAGAAGAATAGTTAGTGTGATTTGACATGTTGAAAATGTTAGTCGATTTTCAAGTGTCTACATTTTTCCCCTCTTTGAGATAATATGTTTTTATGGCGTTGTTTCAAAGAAAAGTGATGGCATGCCCCAGTCTGCCCCAACAAATGAAATGGAGGGGGGATGCCCCCTTGGGAGTTTGGGGGTAAAAATATTTAAAAATACTTTTTTAGTCAGGCTCACAAAAAAAAGAATTTAATGGAGGAATGTGGAAAAATGATATATTTAATAAATTATATTGAAGCTAATTGATGGGGGGAATTAAGGTGAAGGAAATGGTTGGAAAAATTAAAAAAATGGAAAAAATGGGGGTGGGTTGGAGTATAAATAGTGGATGGGGGAGAAATCTCCTCATTTGCACTCTTTTGTTTGTGAGAAGTGGAGAGCTCTAAGTTTTTTTGTGAGTGAATTTGGAGAGATAATGGCGGGGATTCCAGTGGATGATCATCATGTGGAGAGGGTGGGTAGAGGGACAGCACACCAATTGAGGTAGGGTTTCTAACATTTCTTGTCATTTTCATGATTTTTTTGTTTTTTTAAATTAGGAAACATTAGGGTTTTGAAATTTTTGGCTAGGGTTTTAAGGGTGTATGGTGATTGCATTGTGTTATTAGGGGATGCTGGAAGCATTTTTTATTTTATTAATTAATAATTATTATTTTTTGGTGGGGTGAGAGGCATTTATGCCAGTTTAAGGTGTGGCTGCACTAGAGAGCAACATATTTGCACTAGCTAGTAGTACAGTTGTGCTAGCTAGTGACACATTTTCACCACCAACACATAAGTTCTGGTCTTCAAAATATATGCATCAATCTATGGTGCATATGCACCTACCAAAGGCGTATTTGTGTCAGCTTGAAACATGAACATTAGAGGTGTAAACATGCTTGGCGAATGAAAGATAAAAATGCTTACAACAACTATGCCTATGTGAATTGTTATGATTGGCATGCATAGAAGGGAGGTTTTAGGATGGTTTGAATATCTTGGGTTATTTAATGTTAGAAATTATGGGTTGGGTTGGGTTTCAAGAAATTTTTCTTGATGTGTGTAGGGTGGTTGTGAGTCAATGTCTTGTGAGAGGTATCTTGATGCTTTGAGGTTGAGATGGAATATTAGCAAGGACGAACGAGTGTTGTTGGGAGCTATGTGATTATACCGTGTCACCTATATGCCAAGGATTTGATTGCATAGGGTGATGATGATGGCATTAGCCGAGAGATGGTACATGGAGTGAAGCTCCTTTTTATCACCAATAATGGAAGTGACAATCACCCTAGAGGATGTATGGAGGATCCTATAGATCCTATTCGATGGGGAGCAGTAGTGTATGATATAGATGGTGGAGAGTTGGCACTTAGTTGAGTGTTTATGATATACGACCTCAAGATTGAGGACTATCAAATTAGTTTGAGCTATATGTAGACACATTCTAATAGATTACTTGTGCGGTAATGGTGAGAAGCATGCTAGTCTCTGACATGAGGATTCATAGGTTTCTTATCAGATACAAGAGTGTGATTGAGTGGATGTTAGATGATGGTATTGTGTATGCATGGGGTCCATGTGTACTGGATACACTGTATCATTAGCTTCACTAGGTTGTATACATACATGGGGCGAGTATAGGATGTGGAGTGACACTCTTACACATATAGGTATGGGAGCACATAGTGATCATGTGAACAGTGGTAGAGTGAGCACAAGTACTTAGATTGCCTTATGTGTACAGTTATGATTAGATAGTGATATATTGCAGGTTGAGAGATGTTCCCTATTGGTGATGGGTCATAGATGACTTGATGAGTTTCACATGGAGACCATGGAGGTGATGTGAGGTTTGGTTTGATGATGGGGAGCATATTCCATATTCCCAATAGATATGCTACTTGTTTGGGAGGATGACTCAGATCATTGAATTATATTTCTAGATAGAGTATGCAAACAATTTTGGGAGTAGCAGGATGTACTAGCCATGGAGGAGATATTTTCTCATACCTCTAGAGAGGTAGTGCATTGGGGATTGATGGTTAGTGTAGAGACAACAATTGTAGACTTTGAGGGGTTAGTTCTAGTGTGATGGGTGTTGAGAGAAGATTTTGTGGATGCAGTGACTATGTGAGTGTATGATAAATGGTGGGTGGGGATGAGACCCACATGAATGAAAAATATTACAAGTGGGGATGGTGGAGGATAATAGGTAGAGGGGAGAGGTTAGGAGGAGGATAGTCATGCATGTGCATCACCAAGTAAATAATGGGGATGATGGAGGCCCGAGGGGGTGATGATAGAGAAGATGGAGGATTAGGACCCAGTGCTTAGAAAATATTGGTGTTACCACCCATGGTACAATAGGTAGCATTGTCACTTGCAATGCGAGAGCAGGAAATAGACACTCCATAATTAGGAGATGAGATAGTGCACTCCCCACCAATAGGGGAGGAGGTAGTGGGTCATGATGAGGATGATCAAGTTATAGCCCTATAGGATCATGAACAAAGTTTGTAGGAATAGTTAGTGAGTGCACAAGAATCAGTGTAGGGGTTATAGGAACATGTGTAAGGACTAACAATAGAGAGGGATGCGGTAGTGATTCAGTCTCAATGAGAAAAGCAATCATTCTTTAGAATCTAATAGATTTCATAGGGTCCTGCTACAATGATGATCACATAGATTGGATGATATGTATAGGAGGCTATGTACTATAGGGGTCTATATGAGGGAGTAGTACCACCAGATCAATGAGCTCCCAATTATCCACATAGTAGATCCAAGAGATCTAGATCACGAAGATCAATGAGTGAGGGATGATGAGGCCAAAAAAATCCTAGATCATTACCAAGGTAGAGTGGATAGCAGGAGAGAGGGGGTCACAAGCTCTAGGACCATCAGGGTCACGGGATCCCGCTCCTACCCAGTCTAAGGGAGGGAGCTCTCTATAGATCCAAGCATTTTGGTGATGCATTGATTTTATAGACACATGATTTTGGCCTAAGGGAATGATGCATTGTATATTTGTATATGATGAGCCCTTGTACAAGCTTTGTATAGCGATGTATCATGACACATTATTTTTTGATACATATATCCAATGAGATATGATGATATGATCATATTTGATTTATGTGATGTTGTTATGAATTATATTTGATTTTGATATATGATGATGTGATGTATACACTAGAAAATAATGCTTATGATATATACTTTTGATGATTATTATATATGTGATGATGAATATTTCTATTAGATGCATTGTATGGTTCCTAACATGTGTGTATTCAAGATGTATGGAAAATATGGATGAAATTTAGTATAGTAGAGGATTGATGAGGAAATGTTGACTATTGATTATTTTCACTTAACATTATATATGATGAATGAGATGAAGTAGATAGAAATGAGATATATGGATAGAGATAGATTGAGGTAGATGTGATATGAAAAAGAATGATATATTGCGATTTATATTTTGTGTTATTTTTTTTACCATCATAGAGCATTTTATTATGTGGTAAGCCGATGTATGCACACCAAAGCATGATAATCCATGGCAGCGTCTTTATCATCTTGCCTAATTTTTTTGATATGTGAAAAGTGGATATATGTACACCAAATTGAGAAAAACCTTGGTGAATTTTGTATTTGTTGCTAGGATGAAGACACAACAAACAAGGATTATTATTAAGTGTACTAGACATGATGGAGCCTTGTTGAAATGTGCAAGGAAATATAGCTTCATAACATGATAACCCTAATGTATAAAGGTGATTGATGTCCGTATATAAATAGGATGAGTTGTTAATGCTTGAATCTAGTCCAAAGCACACAAGGAAAATACCTATCATAGCAATGCTTAAAAATATTCCACAAACACAACATATGAAATTAATGACCTTGCCCCGTTCTTGTTCCTCTAATCATTTTGAGATATCCTCGAGGAACATTGGAATAGGAAAATAAGATAGATCAAGCAATGAAAAGACCCAAGGACCAAACAAATCAAAAGCTATCAAATTTTCTTGCCAAAAAATATTTGCTCAATAGTGGATAATTCCTATTGTAGGAAGGATGCATTTGTTATAACATGATTTGTTGGGTAAGACATTTTTAGTGAATTATATAATTGATTAGTAGGTTGTATATAGTTTAGCAAGCGTCTTATATTTGTGATTTGTTTCATGAATGCTCAATGTGTTAGGATGTTGCATAGTTTGTGTTTGTGTCAATATTTTTCCTAGGAAATGGATAGTTTATTTGTGTTTTGGTGAGTGAGTGTGATGTAGATTTATTACATGTTATGAAATGGGTGTGTTTATTATGGATTGTATGGAGTGTTGCTATGAAATGTGTGAAATATTCTCCCTCTAATACAATCTTCAAGGATCCAATCCAAACACTAGGTTGAGGAAAATGCCCCTGGTTAGGAATATGATTTGTTATTTAATGGAATGAATGATATGGATTTATTCTAAGTCGGTGCCCTAAACTAGGATGAATGATCTTATAGTGGACTAGTATCAAGCCATGATAGGGGTGACATGTATATGAAAAAATATTTTATTATAGATGTTGAATGGATGAAAGCTCTAATAGATGGTGGAATTTGGTTTCTACACATGTCACCTATAAATAGGTTTTCACCATGGTACTTACCCAAGGCACCACTGAAGTGGTTTTCACTATAGGATGGATTATTTCTCTTTATTATTTTTGATATATTTTCTATTTTTCCATTTTTTTTGGTAATTTTCACTTAAGATACTCTAAGGATCAAGCATATAAATTATTTAGGTGACCACTATTGATAGGATCATCTAATGGTTCTCCTTAGTTGTGGTGAGTTGGTATGCTCATAATGCATAAGCTACTATGATGATGAAGGGTCCTAACTACTTAGGTTCAAATTTCCATTTCTTCTCACATTCTTGCTAATGATTTTGATTTTCCTTAAGTACCAAGTCTCTTGTCTCAAACTTTCATGAGGTGAACTTATTATTGTAACTATAAAAGATATGGTTTTGATAGAATTGTAGGTGATTGAGTGCATTGAGATGCTATTCATCTAACAATTCCACATCATGTAGTCTAGAAACTATATTCTTTATTAGTAATGACATTTTGTAGAGAAACTATGAGTGATAGGAGCTCAAACTCAATAGGTAAAATTGATCTAGCTCTAAAGACTAGGGAATACATGGTGGTTCTTGTGGGTGTGTGAGCGCTAGTTTGATATGCCTATGGTGTAGGGTTAAGGTGGATGTTCCAGTCACAACCAACATCATTTAAAATATTCTTAAGGATTTTTAGTATGGTTTTATTTGACGCCTCTTCTTGACCGTTACTTTATGGATAATAGGGGTGGAAAAGCAGTGTTAGATGCGAAACTTATTGTAGAGCTCATAGACATCTTGGTTCTTGAATGGGAAACCATTATTAGTGACAATGGTCAAGGGTTTGCTATACCAAAAAAATGATGTATTTTTGGATAAACTTAGCATTTTTTTCTAGCAATGTCAATTAAAGGAATGGCTTTGATCCATTTAGTAAAGTATTATGTATCTATGATAATGAATTTGTTTCCATTAGATGATGGGGGATGGATTTTTCCTATGAGGTCAAGCCCCCACTAAGAAAAAGTCCATACTATTGTGATTGCTTGAATCTCTTGGGCCAATGCATGTATAAGATCATTGTGTTGTTGACCCTTGTGAAATTTATGTGCAAACATGTGGGAATATTATTCTATTGTTGACCAATAATATCTAGTTCTCATCAATTTTTTTCTAGGTTTTGAAAACTAGAGTGTGATCCAAAAATACCATCATGTACCTCCTATAGGGAAGTTTGTGGTTTGTTTGAGTTAAGTCACCTAAGGAGAGTACCACCAAAGCTCCTTTGCTAGAGTGTATCACTTAGAATGAGGAAATCAGATGAATGTTGTTCGAATAAAATATTTTATCTAGTTGTTAGATAAGTTGGGTGGAAGGATTTGTTGATGAAGGTAATCATATATGTCTTGGTACCAAGGGGAAATAGGACCAACAATTTCGCACACAAGATCAAACTCTAGAACATCAGAGGAAAGGATCAAGAGCTATTCCACTAAGAATTTACATTGTTGAGTATTTTGAGGCATATCTAAGAGAGATCCAATGGTTGCCATGGAATTCGCTAATTTTTTACTTAGTCATGGAACCTGTTCAAATGTGATATCAGTTAAGTACTACTTGAAACTGTCTACCATTTTCTTATAAGGTAGAAGTTTTCATCTTTGGTTTGGTACTCATCATTCACCTACTTTATAACCATCTAGGAATCACCATAAATTTGGATTTTCTTGAGTTTTCATTGTATTATTGTCTTTAAGTCCAGTGATTAGTGCTTCATACTCTGCTATATTGTTTGTAGTGCGGGAATTCCAAATTATATGATTTGGGTATACAATCACCATGGGAGGTGATAAATGGTACATCTACTTCTGATCCATGTTGGGTGTATGATCCATCAAAGTATAATTTCCAGGAGTTACTGTGAATATCCCCTCATTTGGAAAATTTGATACTAGTGCGCGATCATCTGGAATAGGGGCATCTTCTAGTTGATTTGCAATCATTTGGCCTTTGATTACCTTATTTTCTATATATTAAATGTTGAATTTACTAAGGATCATAACCCATTTAGCTAGTCACCCTATGAGCATGCCATTGTTCAAAAAATACTTGAGAGGATCAATTTTTGCAATAAGTTTGTTTTGGTGGTTGAGCATATAATTTCTTAGATTTTGTGAAGCAAAGAAATGAACCAATAAACATGCATGTTCAATCAGTGTATAAGTGAGTTCATAACCTAGCAGAGTACAAGTGATGCAATAGATCACCCTTTATCTACCTTTGTCATCATGTTGTTTAAGGAGTCCACCTAGTGTTGCTGGTGTGATAGATATATACAATAACAAAGGCTTACTATAAACTAGTGGCATTAATACTAGAGGAGATGCTAGATAGTATTTTAGTTGTTGGAATACCTTTTAGAAATTTTTTTCCCACTTAAATATAACAACGTTATGCAAAAGATGTGTAAAATGGCGACATTTATTTTCTAGCTCTTAAATAAAGTAGTGAATGGATTGGATATTTCCCTGTAAGCTTCACAGTTGTTTGAGAGTGGTGGGAGGAGGCATGTTGATTATTTATTTTACCTTCGATGGATCTACCTTAATGCCCATTCTAGATATAATGTATTCTAATAATATTCTAGATTTCACCCCAAAGAAACACTTCTTAGGGTTTAGCCAAAGGTTACACTTCTCTGGTCTATCAAAAATTTTATGGACAATATGTTTAGATGACTGCCTTTAGTGAGTGATTTTTCTAGCAAATCATCAACATAATCTTCCATAAAGATATGTATCATGTCATGCAGGATAGTTGTCATAGCCTATTGATAGGTAGGACTAATATTTTTAAGGTTGAAGGGCATGACATTACAACCAAAGGTTCCCCCATGGACAAGTGAATGTTGTTTTATGTTGATCCTCAGTGGAAATGTAAATTTGATTATAACTTGAGAATCCATCCATTAAGGATAGCATTCCATGCCTCATTGTTAAATCCACGATCATATTTATGTTAGGTAAATTCATACTTAGCGCATGCCTTATTTAGGTCTTTGAATTCCATGCATATATGGATGACCTCAGTGGGTATAGTGATAGGGACCAGATTTGATATCCTTTCAGGATAATCAATTGGTCGAATAAAACCCACATCTAACAACTTCTGAAGTTCTACTTTGATGAGCAATGCTATTTAAGGGTAAATTTTGTGTAGCTTTTGATTTAATATTTTTACCCCTAGTGTTACTATCATATGATGTAGTACTAGATTAAGGTCCAATCTAGGCATGCCCATGTAGGACCATGCAAAGTTTATTTTTCTATTCTAGAAGAATTTCACGAAGTTAACTCTTTCCTCCTTAGATAAGGAAGCTGCAAAGAATGTGATCTTGATATTGTCTGTGGTATTGATGTTTTATTCCTTGGATTTTTCAATAAGAATTGAAGATCTCTTGATACAAGGGAGATCATTAAACCTTCCATCTGTGGGTGCCTCAGAAAAGTTTTAACCCTCAGATACGTCCTTTATTTTTCCTATATATGGTCTGAAAGTGTTGCATGGTGGTTTTCACCAGAGGACCTATTTATAACTTTTATGTTTTGTGACTTAAAGGTTTAGGATGATACCAAAGTAGGCCATTGTGTCTAGCTCAATAATGAATCCTACTCTATGTTCTCCTATAGGCATCCTATCTCGATGTCCCAAGATCTCAACAATAACCTCATCATTTTGGAATGTGTCTATGCTAGGTGATCTTGTTGGTACCAATCTTTGAGTTGGGGATAGAAAAGTGAAAGGGTGTTGTAATTGGAGGGTGTAGGTTTGAAAGATATATAAGATATGGTGCAAATGCTATGATCTTGAAATAGGTCAACAATACAACTGAAGGATTCATTAAAATTATCCCTATTAGACAATTATCAATGGGAAAAATTTTATCTACTTCCACAGGTATACTTTTGGGAGTTGAAGACACAATATCTAGTTTCCTAAATCCAAGTCCTGTATAGTGTAGTTTTACATCTATTGAGCTAGTTCCATAATCCCTTGATTTTGTGTGCCAAGTCCACTATGACCATCATACCCCATGTGTTCCATTATAAAAAATCCTTTAGTGTGCTTTTCCATTGGGAGTGTTCCAACATCTTCTTTTTCTTTATAAATCCACTTGGATATGTCATCATCTATAAATTCTTTGTCTGATTCCCCCCATTTATAAAAAGTGCTCAAACTACATTTGATTATTATATTGGATACTATTTGTGTTTTGGCTATTTTTTCCATATGATCTAGGTGATGATGGAAGTTGACCTACATAGAAAGATTGTGTCATATCATATTTCCCACACCTCTTGTCTTAAACTTGAATCTTAGCCTTGGGAGTAATCATGGACTAAGTATATGTTTGAGTTAATGCTAATGGGTCTATATAGGATTTAGAGGGGGATTATTCAATGTTGTTAGGAACACAAAGTGTGGTGTATCCCCTCAAGTTGCTGTAGTGTGGGAAAGTATATGGATTTGTTAGAATGGTTACTTTGTTTCCATTATAATAGAACTTGAGGCACATGTAAAAAGTTGATGGCACAAACTGCATGACATGAATCCATGGGCGACCAAGAAGTACATTGTATAGGAGTTATAGATCTAGTACTTGGCATACTATGTCCTTAATTGTTGGTCCCACTTTGATAGGAAGAGTAATGGTTCATTTGGAGGCCTGTTCCACATCATCATAATCTCTTATTAGTATTTTATTAGTTGAATTTATAACTTCCTTAGAGTATCCTAGTGTTTTCACTAGTTTTAAGGTGAAAATATTCAAACCAACGCCACCATATATATATGATTCATTATATTTGGTGCTCGTGGAAAAATATTTCCAAGTGAAGGGCATTATTGTGCATAGGAAAATGGGATGTCATATCTTTGTTAGAAAAAGTCAAATGATGGGTAGAAGTGAGACTATTGACAATAGCTTGAAATTGGTCCACATTAATATCTGTTGGTATTCATGATTCCCTAAGAGCTTTATCTAATATATCTTTATGAATTGGTAATATGCACAAAATCTCTAAAATGGATATTTGAGCTGGTGTTTTACTCAATTGATCCATAAGATTATATTGCGGTGTAGCAGATGTTCTATATGTGGCTCCTTGTAGAGTAATTTTTCCTTTGTGGTTTGTAACATTGCATTTTGGATTTGTATTCTTTATAGTAATAGTCGATACATAGTTGTCAACTTCTTGAATATGGCTAACTATATAATCATAGTTGAAATATGATAATTAGAATTGTTGCTTGAGGTATTACCCTGGTTAGGGGCATTTCCTTTTCCATGGTTGTATAATGGATTCTTGAAGATCACATGGTCATTGTTTGTGGAATTATTTTGGTTATCCACACCATATCCCTTGTTGATTAAGTCCTGAATTAGGTTCTTTAATTTGAAATAGTTGGGATTTGTGTGTCCTTTTACCTATGGTAATGAAAGAAATCAGTGTCCTTCCACCACATGGGTTTGACTTGTGGTTCATATTGCCTGATTTCTAGTAGGGTGACTATATTTTCTTAGATTAATTTTTGAATCACAAACTTGATGGGCTCTACTAGAGGAGTGAATTTTTGTTGTGGGTTGTTATTGAGTCTAGGAGGTGCTCAAATGTGTGTTATCTTGTATATTCACTAATGTTTGAAAATTATTTGGTGCTTATATGCGTAAGGTGGGTTGAGTAGTTTGAGCCATTTTGGAATCAACCATGCCATCATTAATGAACTTTTTATTCTTATTCCAATATCAAGACTTTCCATTTGAAGAATTTAAAGTCTTTAATTTCTTTGAAGATTTTAATAATTCATTTGGCAATTAGGGCTTTCTCGATATTAAGCCCCTTCTTGATGACTTCATAAAAATAATTTGAACATAGAATTTTCAAGTGAAACCCTATTTTAGTGTTCATGTTTTGTAAATTTTTTTAACTAATTGTTTCTCCAAGATGTGACATGGAATTTTACTATCTAAGCTTCACCACCTTTGTAAGGAGGCAAATGTTTCTCCAACATTTTTCTCAGTGGTGCATAAATCAGTCATTGCCATTTCATGCTCCATATTATAGGAGAAATGTGAGATAAACTTGTTAGCTAGTTCACTAAAGGTCCTTGTACCGACATGGAGTTGAGAATGATGCAGGAGCATACAATGGTGTAAGGGAAATCCTGCATCACCCAAAAAAAAGGAGTTTCATTTCATGTTGGTAGTTTCTTTTATGTCTTTGCATTTTTGGATACCCTTTTCATCATAATGTAATCCCCAACTTACAGTTTTGCTTTTCTATTCTTGGGTTGGAAGATATTACAGTTTTAGTCTCCTAGAATTGCACTTGAAAACCTTCCAAGTCAGATTTAAGGCACTAAATGATCCTGAAACAACCCCAAAACTTGCCGAAATTGGTGTAGCATATTTCAAGCACATCACTGACTCTGAGACCTTTCCAACGGTTCAAATGGTTCAAAAAATTGAGTCCCAGATCAAAAGTGATGGCTCCTGAAAGTTGGCGCACTTTCTAGAGGATACTAATTTTCAAATGTTCTTTTGAAATTTGAATTTCAAGTTGTAATTTTTGGTGCCAAACTTCCAAAACTCAAATTTGAATGTTGTTTTTTCTCCAAACTCAAAAGGGAGCTCTATTTATGGGGGGGGGTTTGATTTTTTTGGAGAGCTTTTTGGGGGACAAGTTCGTACACTACAAAAAGGGTTATTTTGTAATTTTCTGTAACTCGCATATGTCATAGAACTTGAGGATTTGAGATCCTCTGCATGTAAGAAGTCCATTTTCTGAATAATAAATCTATTCTCTTGCTTTGTGAGTTATTTTTTGTGTCTCAGGTTGCACCCTCGTCAGAGAAAACCACTCCTTAGCTCAACCTTCTAAGATTCTTGGAAAGCGGTGCATTAGATAAGTATCATTATGCATAACCTCTAAAAAAGATATCTAGAACTCTCTCATGTGATCACAAGGGTCTCCCTTTCCTTTGTATTTATCAAATTTTGGCATTTCGAAGTGATGTGAAAAGGGTGGCATAAATAAACTGCCATCAAATGGGGTATATGTCTTCTAATGTGTAGCTCTTTTTCTGTGGCCCCATATGGATATTGGAAATTTGTTGTAAAATTTGGATTTAAAGAGTTAGATTGTTGGGATCTATTGTAGGTGGTGCATTGATGGAATTGTAAGTGGATGTGATATGTGATGATTGTTGAACTTGGGGGGATGTGATGATTGTTGAACTTGGGGATATTTTGATGATAATGGATTTTGATGACCATATGGATAGTTTTGGGGTTTGTAAGCATTAACAAATGTGTTGGGATTAACTTATTCTTGTGAATGATTTTGGTATTATGGATAGAGGTTGTGTTGTGGATGTATGTAGTTAGAGGGATTGGTATAGTATTGTGAAGTTATAATATTTTGGGCGGAGGTGTGTTGGTAATTATTTGGATGCTTTGGGTGTACATTAGGATTAGGGTTGGAGTTGATATGTTGGTAGTTTTGATAAGTGGTGTATTGGTTGATTGGTATGTATGAGTGTTAGACGTTAGTGGTTGGGAATTATGGGTGTTATATGGTGGTGTATTGTTAGGGTTACTAGGTGGGTGTTGGTGTGATGTGTTGGAGTTATTAAGTGGTGATATTTGTAAAGGGTGAGTTGATTGTGATAATGTATGTGGGTTAATTGTCAATGCAAGGGCGATAGTTTGAATAGATGTGTTATATAACAAGTTAGTGATGTGCGTAGAGAATATGGAAGCCTAAGTATATATGGGTGGTATTGTCACTTGTGTGGAATTAGTAGGAATGGTGGTTTTTGGAACGTTTGCAACAATTTGTGAAGAATTAGCGGGTGGATTGTTAGGAGGTTGAATAGTGAGGTTGTGGTTTGGTTGTAGTGAAGGTGGCATGTTGTTATTGGAATTTGTTTCCCCCAAGGTTAGGGATGGAATATTATTAGTGACATCTTGGATATGTGTTATGTTGAATGTGGGGGTAAATATAGCCCCCTATTGGGAAAGCAACAAGAAGCATTGATTCAGGTTGGCTGCTAGAACTGTTTTGATTAGTTTTATGGTATTAGGGTCTTGTTGGGCCTCAACCAAATATTTGGGAATTACATTTTGTACAAACCCATTGATGTTGGGACTATGGTTAGGAATTAGTGGTGATGGTGCTTCGAAACCCCTTGGTCCATACATGTTTGGGAGTTCATTGTTAATTTCTTGGAATAGATTTACATTTGTGTTCATCATGTTAGGATTTGGTTGTATTCTATTTTTGACTTGAGACCTCATTTGTACTGGAATATGAGAGATACTAAGGCCTTTCATTTGAGTGAGATTTTTAGGATGGATGAATGAGGTGGACATGACCAAAAAGTATAACTATCTATCTTTAGGTTTTTTTATATGATCAATATTTGGATAAAGAGTGTTAAAATTTTGGGCTAGAAAAGAGAGTCCAAAAGTCAACAAAATTGAGATAATGGTGGAATAGGTTAACTTAGAAGCTCCTAATTCAAATTAACCACATATTTAAGCTAACTTAATATTCTACCTTGTGAAGGAAAAATTTCAAGGGAAAATATCAAACTAGAATGGATATGACCACAAGTTCTAGATGGACTAACTAATTTTGATTTTGGGATGACTAAAAAGATGATGATAATGGGGATGTGGTAAATAAAATCCTAAATCTTAATCTAGACTTTGATTGACAGGACGTGAAGGATGAAAATAGATAAGATAAAATGATCAACTCTAGGGGTCTAACTCTGTACTAATCCAATAGGTATCAATTTGATTTGATTTTAAGGTTTGTGTGTAAGATAGTAAAGTCTAATCACAAGTGGCCTAATTGATAGAGAAACTATACCTAGATATGGAGCAATTAGACCATAATACAACACAAATATGGTAAACAAAAATATGGTAATAAGAGTTTCAATTATGGGATCTTACGTAGAAACAAATGATAGTTCAATATTTGTATCAGATTTAGGTTTCTAACAGTAACAAGATATTCCTCCACTTTACACAATAGATGCACCTATATAAGAAATAATTGCACTTATATAATCAACAATTATGCACAAACAAATATTAATTACACCCAAATAAGTAGTAATTTCACACAAACAAGTAGTATTTGTGCACATACAAGTAGAAATTACGTCTAGAAAGACAACAAATGTGTAGTAGAGAGGTCTAATTATACAACAGAGAGGTTCAATTATGCAAAGAATGAATAATTTTAACTTGGGACTGAAGGCTTGTGAGATTTTGATCTAAAAATTATTTTTTGGACTTCTATTTCACAAATAGTTATGCAAAATGATAGTCAATTGCACAATAGGATAGACAAATGTGAGATTATAAGGTTCAATCCTATTATTCTGACTAGTTTTTGTGTAAATTGAATGTATTGAGAAAATTTGACAAGAAATTCCTTCAAACAATATATAGCATATAAGACCGAACCCAAGGTAATAAGGATTATTTCATGAGCCTTCTTCAACAAGGGCACACTATTTGGTAACACGATTATTGAATATTGAAAACACTTCAGAAAGCACAACCTAGCTAGTAGTAAAGGTGTATTGATTTAGTAGAGGCCCACTCTTTAGAGATCATAATACCTTTAGTTGAATTGGTAACTAGGGTATGATAAGGTCATGTGCCACCTTACCACCCCTTTTCTTAGAAGGACTAGGTCCTAGCAAGGAATTATGTCACCTCAATAAATGAAGAGTACATGGTGAGTAACTTTGGGCATGATAATTTACCCTACACCCTACTAAACCAACGATTGATGGTCTTAAAGGATTATAATAAATAAGGTTTGTATTAAAATTAGTGAATATTGAGCCCTTGCGGGGATGCTCTAGATTGGAGGTGTCTCCTCCACTCTCTTCACCTGTACACGTCTCAGAGGACTGAGGGCCATGATGCTTGGATTAAAGGATGCTGGCCACACCTTGGGGTACAATTTTTTTCTCCCCCCTTTTTATACCCCACTTGAAGATGTAGTTGAGGTCTTCCTTATGGTGATGAAATCCCCAAGTAAGCTTCGTAATTTAATAAAATAGATATATATGATGATGTTTTTGATTCCCAAGATCATGCTTAAGAGCCATGAGGGAAGAGCATACAAAGAAAATCAAATCCTTGGGTAAACACAAAAAAAATGTTCATTCCAACCAATGCCAAATGCTACTCAACAAACATATAAGTAAACCTAAAATATAATAGACAATTACACCAAAGTAACTAAAAAACTAATAAAAATTAGATTACCTTCTTTGTCAAATGTGCAATTATGAGCCACATATGTGCCACATAGAGCCACAAATGTACCTATACTATACAGAGGTATGTATACTAGATCCTTAATTGTGCCCAAGAGAGAAAAAAATTGTGCAACTCTACATAAAACATAAAAAAATTAGAAATAGGAACAAATAAATTTCAATTGACAAGGTACAATGTTAGTCCAATGTTAGAAAATTACATAAATAGGGTTATTAATCAGGCATCCCAAATAGTGAAGTTAGAAAATCTCAAAAAAAGTAATAGAAGCAATTGTTCCCAAACTAGCTATATATACGTCATTTTGTGAAGCATTTGCACCATTCTATGCAGTATTTGTTCCCTTCTATGTAGCAATTGTTCCAAGGTTCCTATTAGTTTTTTTGTTTCAGAAATGATTGTGTGAAAATGCATGACCTCAAAATATGGTTGTAAAACTAAAATATAAGAATTAATAAACGAGAATCACAAGAAAAGATGATACCAATAAAGTAAATAAGGAAAATTGATTCAAAATGAAATGCAAACATGAAAGCATTAAAACACATAATTTACCCTAGCATAGCTCCATTTCTCTCCTCTATTCACCTTGGAGAATGGTGTAAGTCCTTTGCTCTTAGATTTTTAATAAGCACAATAGCATAAAAGCACCTACAAAATAATATTATATATTCTCTACATGATCTGAGATGAAAAATGAAGGATAAGATGGTTCAATTTATAGATATTTGGTGAAACCAATTGATGATCAAGATTAGATGAGAGACTAAAAAGATTAAGGGTATATGATTGATGAGAGGGATTGATGTTCAATTAATTGAATAGATGATTTTAGTTAACTAATCATATGTACCAATTAAGAGAATTGATTGGAGTTTTAATTGAGACTGACAATTAGTGGATTGAATTGATTGCTTGGTGGAGGCTTCACAATATGGTATGTGATCGTTCCCTTCATAGCAATGTTCAAAATCATTTTTTTCTTGGGTATGAAGTGTTTGCACCAACATGTATTGATTGGATACAACAAAAGGATGCACACAAATGTTTTTACATGCCCTATCATTTTGTTGAAGTGGTCTGCAATGTGCTTATTGGTTTCTCTAGTACTGCATTGGTCTGGAGTTGATGTTTTAATAGTTTGATTGTTAGCTAGGCTGATTTTTCGTATCAAGTTGATTGTGCCAAGTGTCTATATGTGTGTGCCATTTTTGAAGATGAGTTTCATGAAGGATGGGTCTTGAATATCTTTCTTGGACCACATAAATTCTTCTATTTTCAAATATGTTTGAAGCTAAATTCATTGCAAATTTTGTATAACTTATATTTCCTATTTGAAGCCAAATTGAAGAACCTTTTTGAAGGATGCAGATGGTACAAATAAAAGATAGAATTTTTGAGAAGATGAAGAAGTATGCATGTGACTGTGTTGTAATTATTTTAAGAAAACAATGTGTGAATAGTACATCGTAGAATATCTTTTGATGATGGAATGTGCTCGAGATCAGTTTTGAGAAATTAGTAGTGAATGGGAAGTTTGCGAAGAATAATATGTGCTTATAAATGAGTAAATTTGCTAAAACTAGTGAGATATAAGAAACGCCAATTTTTGAAGAAATTGTATTTACCAAAGGCAATGAGTCGAAGGTAACTGATGTATTGAGATTATCCAATTATATATTGAGGTAGTGAACCTCTGTAGTGAAAGTTGTAATGAGTAGGGAGTAGTGAAATTCCTTTGGGTTAAGACTATAAAATTCCTATTGTAAAAGTGGTTATATTTGTGAGGTTGGATTTGGACAATAGATCCAAGCAACTTGCTCATCGTTTTTTTTCCCTTTTTAGGTTTTCCATGTAAATCGGGTGTTATGATGTGTAATTTTTTTGTTCTTTTGTTTATCTTGTTTTAAAATGGTTATTTATTGTTGAATGGAAGAAATTGTTTCAGTACTGGTTCACCTCCTCTCTTACTAATGTTGTGTGTTCAAAAATTGTTATCAAATCCAAATGCCTTGATTTAGCCTAACAACTAAGGTAGATCATGTGGAATAACACATGGGAATTGAAGCAATTCCAAAATAAAAGAATCCTATAGAAGTCAAGAAGCATGAAGATATGGAAGGAATTAATGTAAAAGATTGTAAAGTGGACTTTGAAGGAGAACTTGTTATTGCACTAGAAGATCTAGATATTGTAAGAAAATAAAGTGGAGAATTAAAAATAAAACTCAAGGAATCAAAAGAGACAATTATCAATTTGAAAGTTCAAGTTGAAGAAGGAAAGAGAGTTGTAGATTGCTTAAATAATAATTTGAATGGAAAATCAATGGAATTATCCAAACTTGAAGGAGAAGTTATTTCCCTGAGGGATGAATTGAAGAAAGTAGAGGATTGGATAGACAAAATTCTAAAGCTCAAGAAGAGATCTAATATTCTTGAGGAGATAATTAATTCTCAAATATCTATAAAAATTAAAGGTGGTCTTGGATTTGAAGAAGGCCATAACTCAAAGGCTAACACTCCTAAAATGAAAAAGGATAAGGAATATATTGAAGATTATAAAGAGGTCAAGGATTAAGGAAATAAATAGGATGATGATTTCACAAAGGTTAGCAATCAAAATAAAAGCTTCAAGAGGTCTCCTTCTAAATAGACTGCAAGTTCTAGGTTCTCTCAATCTTTTCATGGTTATTGTTATTCCTGTAATAAGTTTGGTCATAGGGATAATGACTATAGAAGTAAGGCAAGAAGGAATGATTATGTGAAAGGAAACTTATTTGTGTATCAAATACATAATGTTATAGTTTCCCATTCATTTTATTGGTACTTCTATTCATGCAATAAGTTTGGCCATAAGGCTGCTAATTATAAATCCAAGATGAGGAGAAATGGTTCAACTCATGAATATAATATTATTTGTTATAAGTTCAATAACATCAGACATAAATCAAGATTCTATAAAAGTAGTTTTTCTAATCCATAGATTTAACATAAGAAGATAGATCAAAATAAATAAATGGAATTTTTTTGGAGAAAGAAACAAGAGAAATACGTGGAAGTGCGGAATAACACAACACTTAAGCATTATGCACAAGATTTCATGGTTGATTGAGATAAAAAATTATCTTCGAGGGAGTTATCCTATACAAAGTCTCTCTGCCCCATAAAGGAAGTAGGATGATGTCCATTACAACATGAAAGGAAACATGAAGTAATTTGGTTTGAAGAATTTTTTCAATAAGTGAGATGGAGTCTATAGAACATATGTCTGAAGAAAAAATATTTCTTATAGAGGTCTATAGAATGATTATACATCACTGTGAAGATATAAATTACTTTGGCAATTACTTACCTAACAAATATAAAGTGCATTAGTTAAGGAAATTTAGGGAAAATGAAAATCATTTATACTTCAATTTTCATACCAATAGCTCATTCAAGTAAAAATTATTTGTGTCTAGAGATGAGGAGAAGGAGAAGGCATCAAAAGCATCTTATGAATCCAAAGTGTGGTGAAACCTTTGTGACAGTTCATAGAGGTATTTCTTAGTTTTCTCTTAACCCTCATTTCAAAGATTGAAAATAAATTACAATGGCTACTCCAATGTTGGTAGATGTTTTTGAGAAACCTAGGCCCAAGTATAAGAAATATGATTTCAAGGCTATGGAGATAGATAAGGATAGTGCATGTTCTAGGGTTATAGATGACATTGTGTATACTAAGGATGTAAGAATATATATTCATGCTCCCATGAATGAAATTGATCATACAAAGTTTGAGGTGTTGAGGCATGACTTGTTTAATGATGATTATATTGGGTATAAACCAGAGTATGTGAATGTGTTGGCTAAGGGTTTGGATATCTGGAAATATTTTTTTGATTTCTATGATAAGATTGAATGGGTGAGAATTATTTTGAGTGTAATTCATGATGAATTCATGTATTTGGAAAAGCCCTATAGAATTAATAAATATTATATTACAACTGTAATAGGGTTGTGTGCAACCAAACCTATTCTAGTGATGAAGGTAGTGAGAAATGAGAAGGTTATTGAGTTAACTGAAGAAAAATTTGACAAAATAAAAATGAGAATAAGTGATATCAATGTTCCATGAGTTAAGTATGCATCCATGGGAATTGCTTACAAGATATTTCACTAAAAGAGAGGGTCCTGCTATTGGTATTATAATACATACCACATAACATTTGATGAAGGAGGGAAAAGAGTTTGATTTATGCGAGTTGATGAGAAAGAAGTTGTTTGAAAACTTGAAGAGAACAAAAGACATGATACAAATTTAAGTTTGGGTCTTTAGCAATCTGTCTTTCTTTCTATTTTTTGAATGAGTTATTGAGTTTCAAGGGAAAATTTGGAAAAAAATTCCTTTGGTTGCCACATAGATTAGAAACCACACGAGAGGGCTCAATTACACTTAGGCTTGCATTGCTACATATTGGGGCTTCTTCAATAATTTGAAAGTAGTAATGCAGGAGAGGGAAATAATTCCCTTTAGTTTGGTAATGAAACACAAGGATGAGATAAATTTTCTACTGGAAAAATATCACTATTACATTGAAGTTGTGGAACCTAGGACATCTTGGATTCCCAAATTGCCTTATGAGGTCTCTATTAATGAAGTTAAAGCATATGTGGAAATTTTGCTAAGAAAACCCAAGGATACTAAAGTAGAAAGGTTTAGTACTTACAAGGAAATAATAGATAATATTATTCAAGAGGTGGAAGACACTCATGAGAAAAGGATTGGAAAGATGTTCAAGAAAATTGGTCTTTTGTGGGTTTCTGAGTTAGTAGCACAAACCTCTCCCCAAGCTCCAAAGAACATTCCCTTAGATCCTAAGGAAATTGTTGAGAGAAAAGGCCTAGAAAATAAAGCAGATCAACATCTACTTCTACTGCTCCTCTGCAGCCTACCAAATTCACTAAAACTACTACTAATAAAAGGGCTACATTTGAGACCAAATATACTAAGAAGAAAGAGCATCATAGGTTTAAGCAACAAGCAAAGAGAAGGAAGGATGGGATAGAAGAAACATATGAAGAAGAAAAGAAAAGGGCGAGGAAGGTAATTCTAATCCTAAAGGGAAATAAAAGGAGAAGAAAATAAAGAAAACTCTTCACCATCTCCTCCACATGAGCTTCTACAATTGGATGTAATCCTAAATGGAATTGTAAATAATGGTATGTTGGTAGAAACTATTGCATTGTATCCAAATGTTCCTCCTAAAGACCAAAGAACAATTGAAAGGGAAATAATAATGTATATAATCAGGAACAATGTGGCCCTTAGAAAAATCATTGATATTGCTTTAGAGAGCATTGGTCAAGTTTTGAGCGAGAAAAGAGAGAAAGAAATTGACATGGATGGTGAGCTAAAGAAGGAAGCAATTGACAAAATTGGATCTTCCATGTTAGAAGAAGAGAAATATATAATCCTCCAAAAACAGGCTTAAGAATTGAGATCAAAGTATAGAGTAGATACTCTCATGAGTATGGATAAGGAAGAAAAGGATGGAGTGCAAAAGGATATTGAAGAGATAACAAAGAATATCACTGAGGAGATGAAAAGTGTTGAAGTCAAGGAATATCCACATATATCTCCCCAACATAATATTGAACAACATGAAACATAAGTGGAGAGAGAAGAACAAGAAACACTTGATGATGTACATGTTGAGCATGTTGTGTATGATATCCCTCCTCCAAAGAGCTTTGATTAGTAGGACCAAAAAATAAAAGATGATACATCTATTTCTAGAGCCCATGCACAAGAGACTCCAAGAGCATCTATTTCTACATCCTCCACCAACTCTATCAAAGAGTTCCTACACAATAGAAGAAAATTCAATCAAAAATTTCTTTTCCAATTCTACAACTACCTATGTTTGATGGACAAGTCGATATGGAAAACATATCACCATTGAAAAAATTTCAACTTGGTGATATCTTTCACTCTTTAGAAAGGGAAGAAATATTACCACAATAAGTTGATAGCACTAAAATATTGTAGGAGGTAATAAAGATCCTAGAAATTGAAATTCATAATGCCAAACAAAATTCCTCTTTGCCACCTACTCAACAGATCAAACAGTTAACAAATTCCTTTAAGGAACACTCTGCTATTTGGAGAAGCAAGTTGAGATGAAGATACAAATTAGAAAACTAGCTGAGGCCTCTGGAGAATGTGCAAAGGAACATGAGAAGTTGAAAACCTATATTGAAGACATTCAAAAATATATAGAAGATGTGAAGGTAGTATATATTTTTATATTTTTTATCTACAATGGCCTACTAAAACTAAAGCCCTTAAGGATCAGGTCAATGCTATGGAAGTGTAGATCACAAATGTGGTTGCTACTTATGATTTGATGAAAGATAATGATGGTTTCATTAGGGCACAAGTTGAAAAATGTCACTCCTAGATACATCAAGTGCAAGATTAGAGGGAGCAGATAAAAATCCAAGTGAAATAGAAATAGTTAAGGGAGGTTGTGAACATCAAGTTGGCATCTTGAGCAAGTCTCCTAGCAAGAGCTAAAGGAGTAGAGCAAAAGAATCATATTTTGTCCTCCTTGGAAGAAGCAAAATAAATTCATGTCAATCTGGTGAGTTAGATCTTGATCACTACTACAAATTTGCAATGTTACAACTCCTAGACTCAACTAAAATCAATATACAAGAACATTCTTCCCTCTAGGAAGAGCTGAGTATGTGTTTTTATATATGATTTTGTAACCTTTTTACATGCAAATATGTGGAGTAAATAAGTGTTCAACATTCATTATATATAGAAAATATTTTTAGAGTAATGGAAAGTAGATTGTAAAAAGTGTGTATAGATAGGGGGAGTTCATTTGTTTCATAAATACCACCTACCATTTTCCCTTGATGTCAAAGGGGGGGAGATAAGAGAAGATATGGTATGTGTTGCCATCAATGAAAAGGGGAAGATTGTTAGAAAATGAGCAGATAGTGTGTTTCCATTAATGCCAACCTTTGTTGGTGTTGTCATTAATGTCAACCCTTGTAGATATCATATGTATGGTACAATGTTTATGGTTAGGAGATGTAAGATTGTCCTATCTTTTGAAGTTCATATTCATATGTTATTACTTGTACATCATTGTACATCATTAGTCAAAGTTAATGGTTGGGTGTCAAATGCCTTGATTGAAAAAGTTCAAATCTATCTAAGGCATATAGTTGAATACATAGGAGCTTTGCTAGATGCTCCACATTCTTCAAAAGATGAAGTTTTGGTTTTGTGGTTTGAAGAGTAGCTTTGCACTATTGAGAAGTATGTATATTCCAAGTATCCATGCATAAGTTCTACTACAAATTGTTTTTGAGTTATTAATGTAGGAATTTATTAAGTCTTGGAGAATGTATGATGAATAGAGATTTGTATGTCTCCGTATTATACCACATTTCAATGTTTTACCTTGTGGTTCTAAAGTTGAGCTCATGAAGATGATATATCTGCCCAGTCCAAGTCTCACACATTTTTGTTCACCATTGGCTACTTTTTAGATGACAGTGTGCTATCTATACCTCGACAACTTGGTAGGTTTGTCTATTGGTGTCTAATTGGTTTACGCTAGCATTTCTTGGTTCAATAATGTGTATAGAGGGTTTGTAATACATCTTGCAAGCTCTTTGGGCTCTCTAGTGGCTCTACAAGATGGTATGAGATCATTTCCTTCACATCAGTGTTTAAAATCATTATTTCTTGAGTATGAAGTGTTTGTGTTAGCATGTATTGATTGGATATAACAAAAGGGTACAAAAAAATGTTTGTACATGCCATATTAGTTTGTTGAAGTGGTCCATAATATGCTTATTGGTATATTTGACATCACCTTGGTTTGGAGTTGATATTTTGATAGTTTTATTTTTTTCCAGGTTGACCTATCATATCAAGTTGATTGTGCCAAGTGTCTAGATGTGTGTACAATTTTTGAAGATAAGTTCCATGAAGGATGAGTCTTGAATGTCTTTCTTCTTGAGCCATATAAGTTCTTTTTCTATTTACAAATATTTTTGAATCCAACTTCATTTTAAATTTTGTATAACTTATATTTCCTATTTGAAGCTGATTTGAAGAACCTTTTTGAAGGACGTGGATGGTATAAATAGATACAAGTTTTGAGAAGATGAATAAGTATGTATGTGACTATTTTGTAATTGTTTTAAGTAGATAATGTGTGAATAGTATACCACAAAATATCTTTTTATGATGAAATGTGCTAGAGATCAATTTTGAGAGATTAGCAGTGAATGAGAAGACTACAAAGAAGAATATGAGCCTAGAAATGAGTAAGTTTTCTGAAAGTAGTGAGCTCTAAGCAACATAGATTTTTGAAGCAATTATATTTACCAAAGGCAGTGAGCTGAAGGTAAATGATGTATTGAAATTATCCAATTATATGTTGAGGTAGTGAACCTTTGTAGTGAAAGTTTTAATGAACAAGGAGTAGTAAACTTCCTTTGGTCAAAGACCATAAAGTTCCTATTGTAAAATTTGTTATATTTGTGAGGCTGGATTACCCTTGTGTAAATTCCCCTTTTGCATACCCTCACCTTAGAAAATCAAATCTGAAGGAAAAATTACACATCACCCACCTACCTTCCATCCACTCAGAATTTGTCTTTTGTTTTAGTGAGAGAATATTTTTTGGGGACACAAGTGTGATGAGTGGACATCTACGATGTGCGTTGATATCCCTAATAGATTCCCATGTCTAAAGTTGGCATAGGCATTACACTCCTCATTGGGGATGAACTGTGACATCCCTCTTTGACCAACTAACTAAAAAATGGCTTATTCCTTCTCATCCCATTTTCAAAATGATTCATTTCACTCTCACTTAAACTTCTATACACTCATTCAATCTCTCTTAGCAATTTATTTATACTTCTTCACATTCTCAAGTAGTCTAGCACTTCCTTTTCACCACTTATCTTAAGCATTGCAGTAGCTTGACACTCCATCAAATCCACATTGCATGTGTGAGGCTATCATAGAAGTTTTGATCTTGGAGTCTTGTGAGACCTCCCTTCACCACGGTTGCGATGGTGGTGAATTTTCCAAGTTCGTTTCTTGCATTCTCCCTTCATTGGCCTTGAGAGCCTTTGGGTGGAGGAGGTAACACTTCATTCCTCTCCTTGTGATTTGATAGAGTAGCATTTGTCTTTTGTAATGTTCATTTCACTTCTTTTAATCTGCTTTATCATATTTTTCTACTTCGTTTCTTTTTGGCTATCCATGGAGGTGGAAACACCAAAGTGGGGGTCTGACTGAGGCATGCCCCTATACAACCACAAAAATTTTCCCCTTCTTGTTTGTGTGTAGGTGAGTGTGTGCTTAGAGCTAGCTAGAAAACTGACACTTTTTTGAGATAATATTCATCACCCTAGTTGTTATTTACTTGCTTTATCATCTTCACCTTTACTTTTTGTACTTCATTGTTCTGTTTACTTCATTAAAATTAACTAGCTAGGATGTCAATATATTTTTGGACTTTTCCTCACTACACTTCTTATTTTTTGTATGTATAGATGCTAGTGTGCCAGAGAGACACTAGCGTGTCATCCTGTCATCCTCAGACAAAGAGTTTTCTGAGGTACAGTTCTAACTCTAAAAATTGGCTCGTCCAGCCCCAAATAGAATTTTGGGTTTGTAGAGTGATATAAGTACTACATAGTGCTCTTCATTCTTGATCCTCACCCCAAAACATCCCTTTCCTCTCTTAGCTCTTCGTGACTTGGAGTCTTGATGTGGTTGGTCCCCCTCTCTTAAATTTTTGGTGAACCTGATGTGAACAATGCCTTTCCATTCACTTGTGTTGAGAATTTTTCCTCGTGCTTGGTGGTTGTCATAGCCCTAAGCATTGTGAAGGTTTATGAGCATGACAACCCAATCCAAAAATTCTAGGTACGTTGTTAGGAGATGCATGCTACACTTACCGATTGAGAAGACGAAGGCCACTTCTACTTTTGGCTCCAATTTTTCCATTGGTATAGCTATTGACCATACCATTGGTTTTCCTATGAATTATGCTAATGAGATGGGTTTCAAAAAAGAAGTCACTCGTGTGCCTACTCCTCCAACATCTCTTACACCTTCGTCCATAGACGAGGATGATGTTGTGTGTATTCTTGTGGAAAACCTTAAGGCATTAGATAATAGACTGTTATACCTTGTAAATCATTTGGAGAAAGTATTGATCATGATGAGAGCCGCTAAGCTTACTAGTGAGGTGAGACATTTTTTAGGGAAGGATCAAATAGGCAAAGGGTTTCTAAAAGGCCTTTTTGACCTAATCGAAGCTTATATCCCTTTGCATAGGCCTAGATCAGGTACCACCCGAGGAGAAGTGCTTGATGCCTATGAAATAAAAATGGGCATTTTAATGCCTACCACATCTATGTGCATGGCTGAAACAACATCCTTGATCAGTGTCTCATCTACTTCCCAAAGTTCTAACACCCTCAAGGTGAGTAAAATTCCCTTTCGTTCAGTTTCACCCCTCCTACTACCCTTGGTGGTGGGGGCTCCAATGGAATGAGTGGTAGTGACTTTGGTAACTGAGGTGGTACTAATGGAGGAGGATTTGGTGGAGGCCATTGTGGTAGTTTCAGTAGTGGAGGTGGCTTTGGTGGAGGTCCTACTGGTGGTGGTGGCTTTGATGGTGGTCATAGTGGTGGATTTGGAGGTAGATCCAGAGGTGGTTCTGGTGGTGGTGGCTCTTGAGGTTCCACTAGTCCTTTTTCATCTTTTGACCCTATTTTGAATGCCTTTCTTCAAAACATGGGTTGAATGCAAAACTAGCTGGCAAGCCTTTCCCAACTGGCCTTTGCCCAACCCATATTCTAACCGTTCTTTGACATAGCCCATTTTCGATAGCAATCTTGAGTACTCCCTTCCTATGCATGGAATGGTGTTCCCAAATTTGAGAAGTATGGTGGAAAAGGGGACCCACAAAAACATGTGTATCCCTTTAATGCCATGTGTACACACTTTTTCCATCATGACGCTTTCATGATGAAATTATTTCCCTGATCTCTCAAGGATACAAACTCGATGGTAATTTTCCTTGCCCAACAATTCTATATTTTCATTTGATCAACTTGTAAATTAGTTTTTCCAATAGTTCCAAGCTAACATCAGACTGAAGATGACCTTCTTGGATCTCGTTCGATGTAAGAAGGGGAATAATGAGAAGATAACTAATTTCATTGTGCGATATCAAGTGCTCTTTTCACAAATATTGTACCCATTGCCCGATTCTAATGTGCAAAAGGTGTTCATAGGGAATCTACAAAGACCTTGGTAATATAATTTTTTCCCTCATGAAATACCCTTCTTTTGTGCATCTGTGTGTTGTGTTATGAGAATAATAGTAGATGGTAGTTTAGTTTGGGGGATCCTCCTTGTGCTTCCGTTCAAAAGGAAAATCTATCATATCAATCTCAGTAAAAGATAAGGCTATTGCGAATGTAGTCGCCTCGACAAATGATAATGACCTCAGACGCAACATAAATTTTACAAAGTAGAATCTTATTCTTCCATCTTGCAAAAGTTGTTGAAGGACAAGATCACAACCTTGGAAAACCCTTGACCTCTAAAGGAACCTTACCCTAATTGGTATGATACAAATACCTTCTATTAGTACCATTGAGTCAATGGGCATGATACCAAATGTTGTAGGTGTCTGCATCATGAGATATAGGATCTCATCGATGACTGTACCATTCATCTCGATGGAACTAAACAAAATGAAAAAAAAGAAGTGGAAAAGGCCAATAGTGAGTTGCAAATACTCACGAACCCTTTGCCATTTTATTCTGCTACCTTAATTATTGACCCTTTTGTTTCTTCTACTCAATCTTTGACATAGGTTAACATGGTTACAGTTACTCCTTCCTTGCAACCTACAATTGGCTCACCAGATGTGACATTCACTTCATAGGACATGTCCTTGAATAAAAATCCCTCTCCCCTCTACATTACGACTTACCTTAATGGGAACATTGTGATAGGGGTCTTAGTTGACCCCGCGAGCCGAGTGAATGTTATTACAAATGAGACATTATGGTTGGATTCATTATAGAGGGAGGAGTATGAAGAAACAAAATCTACCTTTCATATGCATGCTGGCCTCTCCCTCAAGCTATATGGCTCAATAAATCTCTCTATCCTAGTTGGACCTCAAGCTATGAACACGATCTTTGATGTTATCTTGGAATCTAATTTGTATAGGGTAAAGTTAGGAATATGTTGGCTAGCTTCCATGAACAAAATTTCTTCTGTTATTCATAAGTGTTTAAAATTCTCCCATGAAGGTGTTGTGCACGTTGTGCATGACACCAAATATTAGTTGTTCATGTCCTATGGGGGCTATTCATTGGATCATTTTTGGTCTGCCCCGGTCAGTCCACTTCCCTCGAGAACATACTTGCTTTACTAAAACTACATGAAGCATAATACAAGGGTAGGGGACAACTGAAAGTGACTCCTCTGGTAGTGTAGCAACAAACTTCCTCCTCCTCTTGAAAGGGGAAGGAAAGGTCCCCCTGTCCTTAGGGTGCCCCTTTCACTCCCCTTTCTGCAGAATAATTTTGGACGTCTACTCCTAGATTCCACATAAGAAGTATGATGGTGCTTGCTTGGTGTAAATCCAAGATCAGGATATCAAACTTTCCTACCGCGTCTCCTAGACCTTTTCCCTACATTTATGGTAGAAGGAGAGGCCCCTATGGGGAATCCTATATGACTTAGTCTCCATGGCCTCCCACCACTCCTACTCTTAAACTAGTGAATGAGAAGACTAGAGCTAACTCCCCTCACTGTCTCTCAAACTCCTCTTGCTCCCATTCAGGAGTTTTTCCCTCCTCTAGAGACAGTTGTGATGGACACTCCTATGGCTGATCAGGAGCCTTCTATCCCTTCATTGCTCCCGAAGTAGAGAAAGGAAGAGGAGTTGATTGCCCTTGTTTTAGAGCCTCATGATATGTCCTCCTCTCTCCTCCCCTCTGTTTCCATTCAATAAAATTTGGATCTATTGTTGGCTCCCCTTGTGAGTATGAGTGTGCCTGAACCTAAAAAGGTGTAGGTGTTTATCACTCCCTTACTCGAGCTGCCTCTTTTGTTGTCTCTCTCGGACATCTTGCCATTCCTAAACCCATGGACATGTTGAATAGCTCAGTGGTTTCTATCGTAGCTTTCTCCCCCTCTTTTGCACCCCTCACCTCGTTTGTGGGGAGTTAATATCCCTTGATGAAGTAGAAAGCGAAGGTTGACCCTTCTAGCAATGGAGGGCATAAGAGGAGCTCACTCTCTTCAAAGGGTTTTCTTGCGCTAGCTTGTTCCATCCTAGTGACAAAACAAGTTTTAGCTTCACCTGAGTTTGTCCATTGTTGGTCTAAGGGCCTTCGGTGTACTTTGTGCAACTTCATAGTTTTACGGGGCTATGGAGTCCTTTTTTTTGAACCTCCTCAAGAGAGAGTACCTATGGAGTCCTTTTCTTGCCCTATGATTTTGAGTTCACCAGGTCGCATTTTGCTTCCTCATTGGTTCAAGTATACATCTCTAACTCTTCAATCTACTTTACTGAACACTCATCGATACTTGTGCTCACTAAAGTAGGGGAAAAATGTATAGAAATTTTTTTTCAACCCTTGTGTAAATTCCCCTTTTGCATACCCTCACCTTAGAAAATTGAATCTGAAGGAAAAATTCCACATCACCCACCTAACTTCCATCCACTTGGAATTTTTATTGTGTATTGGTGAGAGAATATTTTTCTGGGTATGCGAGTGCGGAGTGCAGATGTCTGCACAACACACTGTTGTCCCTGACAAATTCTCACATTTGAAGTTGGCAGAGGTGTTGCACTCCTCATTGGGGATGAATTGTAATTTCCCTCTTCAACAAACTGACCCAAAAATGACTTATTCCTTCTCATCCCACCTTCAAAAGTATTCATTTCACTCTCACTTCAACTTCTACACACTCATTAAATCTCTCTTAGAAATTCATTCAAACTTCTTTACATTCTGAAGTAGTCTAGCACTCCTTTTTCACTACTTAGCTTGAGCATTGCAGTAGACATTGCACATGTGAGGTTATCATAGAAGTTGCAAACTTGGAGTCTTGTGAGACCTCCCTTCACCACAGTTGTGGTGATGGTGACTTTGGAAAGTTCGTTTCTTGCATTCTCCCTTCATTGGCCTTGAGAGCCTTTGGGTGGAGGTGGTAATGCTTCATTCCTCTCCTCTGTGATTCGATAGAGTAGCATTTTTCTTTTGTAATGTTCATTGAACTTCTTTCAATCTCGTTTATCATATTTTTCTACTTCATTGCTTTTTGGTTGTCCATGTATGTGGAAAAACCAAAGTGGGGGTCTAACTAAGGTAGGCCCCTATACATCCCCAACAATTTTCCCCTTCTTGTTTATGTGTAGGTGAACATGTTCATAGAGTTAGCTGGTGAACTAGAGCTTTTGTGAGAAAATATTCATCACCCTAGTTGTTATTTGCTTGCTTTATCATCTCTGCCTTTACTTTTTGTACTTCATTGTTATGTTTACTTCATTAAAATCAACTAGCTAGGCTATTAGTGTATTTTTGAACTTTTCCTCACTGCACTTCTTGTTTTCTAGTCATACAAACACCAACATGCTAGAGAGACGCCAACATGCCACACTGTCATCCCAGACCTACATTGTCGTCCTCAGATAGAGAGTTGTATGAGGTACATTTTAGACTCCATAAATAAGCTCGTCTAGCCCCAAATAGAATTTTAAGTCTATAGAGTGACAAAAGTACTACGTAGTGCTCTTCATTCTTGATCCTCACCCCAAAACATCCCTTTAGAGTGAGGTAAGCTAGTCAAGCCCTCCGCTTTCAGCTCTTTGTGACCCGGAGTCTTGAGGTGGTTGGTCCCCCTCTCTTACAAGAAGTAGATCCAAGTAGCTTGCTCACCGTGGTTTTTCCCTTGTTGGGTTTTCCATGTAAATTTGGTGTTATGGTGTGTTCATTTTTTATTGTTCTATTTTTCTTGTTTGAAAATGGATAATTGTTGTTGAATGAAATAAATTATTTTAGTACTGATTCACCCACCCCTCTGAGTACTACTATGTGTTCAAAAAAAAAAAAGGGTTAAGCTTCTTTTCTCCACCTTTCTTGATAGAAGACTATCTATATGGTTGCAACCTTATGAAAACCATATCCCCCACTTCAAATTCCATTTCTATGCACCTACTATTTATATAAATCTTCTATTGATTTTGAGTATTTTGCAAGTTATCCTTAAGTGATTTTAAAATCTCTTGATTTTATTTGACTATATTTCTCACTGTCAGAACCCTATTGTTTGTGAGAATTAATTCCACAAAGGTCAAAGAATCATATTCGTAGAGTTCTTTGAAAGGAGACATGCCAATTGACTTGTGGTGAGTGGTTTTGTAGCAATATTCTCCCAAATGAAGCCACTTGATCCATGTTGACTGCTAGCAAGTGATATAGTTACTCAGATAACCTTCCACCCATTTGTTCACAATTTTTGTCTATCCATCAGCTTGCGGATGGTAGCTAGTTCTAGGAGTGAGCTTAGTGTTTGTTAAAAGGAACTATTCTCTCTAAAAGGCATTGATGAACTAGCCCTCCATCATTTACAATTTTCTTGGGTATCCCATGTAGCTGAAAAAATTCCTTTGAGAATAGTTTAGTAACTTGCAGAGCTTTATAGTCACTAGAGATGGAAAAGAAATGAGCACACTTAGTCAATCTGCCACACTCATTCTCAGACTTCAAGAATCAGTCTTTTGAGTCATGCTATTTATAATGATCTTCAAAAATTTTTAAATGCTTTAGGTATTCCTAGGTGGGATAGTGCTATGGTTGAGGTGTATTCCTCTTTGATGAGGAATCATACTTGGGATTTTTTTCCTCTTCCAAAGGGAAGAAAGTTGATGTGGTGCAAGTGGGTGTATTGTACCAAATATGAAATTGATGGTTTCATTGACAAGTATATGGTTCATCTTGTTGTAAAGGTATTTTCACAGGTTGAAGGAGTTGACTATTTTGAGACCTTTGATCCTATTGCCAAGATAGATTATATACATTTTGTCCTTTCTATAACTACCTCTTAAGGATGGTTAGTGTATCAGATGGATGTGAAGAGTGCTTTCTTGCATGGGGATCTTCATAAGGATATCTATATAGAGCAACCACCTGGTTCTATGCAGGACTCTTCACTTGATTTTAGGCTTTGTTGTTCATTGTATGTCTCAAACATGCCCCTCAAGTTTGGTATGAGAAGATGGATAGTTTCTTGCTTACTTCTGAGTACACATGTTGCCATTTTGATCCTACATTTATACTTAGGGGCATGGAGAGGATATCTTGATTCTTATTCTCTATGTGAATGATTTGATTCTCATAGGGAGTTCCACTTCCATGATTCAGAATACTTAGAATTGATGGAGTGTTTTGATATGACCAACCTTGGTCTTTAGGTTCATCGGTCTTTTGAGGGGATTTTCATTTTCCAATAAAATTATGCTCTATATTTTCTTTATAGATTTGGCATGGTTGATTGTAAAATTTCTACCACACCTTTTGAGTCAAGTGTTGTACTATCTACCAATTGTATTACTCCATCGATTGATCCTACCTTGTATTAGTAGTTGGTAGTATTTTGTACTTGACATAGTCATCCTAATATTTCCTTTACAATTGGACTTGTTTCTTGCTTCTCTTATGAGCCTCTTGAGAGTCATTAGAAGACAACCAAATGTATCTTGAGGTGCATTCAGGGCACTACACATTTTTTATTTCATTACATATTAGGAGCTTCTTAAATTGTAGGCTTCACTGACTCAAATTGGGTTGGTGATGTTAATGATCAAAAGTCTAATTTTGGCTTTATCTTTTTCCTTGATTTTGGTCTGATTGTATGGTCATGCAAAAAGTAGACTATTATTGCATTATCATAGGAAAACTCCAAGTATTGAGGTGAATTTTTGGCTAGCCAAGAGGCTCTATGGATTTTTCAATTATGATTGAGTTTGGATTTCATTTTGATCAACCTAATACTCTTTAGTGTGACAATTAGATTGTAATTCATATCTTTCATAACCCATAGAGCATCAACATAATAAGCATATTGAGATCCACATGCACTTCTTTAGGCATCTCATCTAAGATGGTGTTCTCAACTTGGAGTACTTTCCTATAGAGTAGTAGGTTGGAGACATATTGTCTAATGCTATCTCTCACATTTCCTTTATAAGCAAAGCTTCTCTTGCATATTTCACATATTATGAGTCTTGTATCATATTATATTCTAGTTTGGTGGAATAGCATATTTTTTTTTCTTCTCTCTTGTGTGTGTCGAGGTTATTTGGTGTTGTATATTGAAGATCTTGGTAGTTCAATTTAGTAAATATGTGAAAGGATGAGGGTGGGAATATGTAGTACATATGTGTAGAAAAATGGTTGGTGAAATATGCATGAGTGTGATAGAAATAAGAGCCTCCTCTACTATTAGTAGGGATGAATAATGTCACAATGATAGTGGAATTATGAATATTGGAATAAAAGATGGGAATGGACACATTTTTTTGTATGTTATAAATGATAAACGGCCTCACCTAAAGGATCAAGGGTCTCGTATGAAAGGGATGCATGGTGATGAACAATATGCCCTATATCTTGCAAGAATTATTGATCCTTAGGGTTCTCAATAAGAAGGATTCTTATGCCATCAATGATGGGATTAGTCACAATAAAAATATTTTCATTACTAGTGATATGAGTTTGTAAGAATGCTATTTTTTTTCACACTTTCATTTTTCAAGAGCCATAGATTCTAGGGCCTCCTCATGATCAAGATCCTCTCCCCTAATTGTAGGTAACTCTTTAAGAGTAGTTGGTAGAGTGGGAAGTGTTATGCCTTGCATAACCACCCCATTTTATTTTGGAACAAAATGGGTCCCCCTTTGTTTTTGTTTGTATTTGGTTGTTTGTTTCGGCCTTAGGAGTTGTTTGTTTTGCTCCTAAGTATTTATTTCTTTTGCTCTATTGGAAGCGAAGTTGGAATAAACTATGGACTTTGAACTTTACCAAGGTTCCTAGTTCGGATTCAATTCTGACTCTAGGTCTGCCTTCTTTTTCATGTTTGCTTTCATTGTATGTTGGTTCATTTGGCACTCTTGGGTCGATTTGACCTTAGAGTTGTTTGTTGTTTTCCTTGTGTTTTTTTTTTTCCTGAGTGGAAGCAAAATTGGGATTGGAATTGAACTTGGAACTTTTAAAATTCCAAATCATGTTCCCATTCTGACTCTGACTCTGCTCGTTTGCTTTGTCTTTTTTTTCTTTGGTGTTTGGACTGGGTTCAGTTTTTTTTCCAGTCTCACTTCCCTTCATGCTTTTTTGTTCTCATTGTTTCATGTTCTTTTGTTGGGACCGGAGCTGGAATTGGAACTGCACCCGTAACTTTGTAAAAAATTTCCGGTTCAGTCTTGGTTTCACATTTGCCTCTGATGTCTAGGCTTGCTTGTCCTTTCCACGGAACTAGAATCCGAATGAAATTTGGGCATGAAGGCTTTTCAAAGCTTTCTTGCTCCAGTTCATTCCTGACTTTGTGTTCACCTTGCTTTTGTTGTTCTCCAAAGTTGACTATCTGTTCATGTTGTTCGCTTCACCTCTAACCAACCACATTAATGGTAGTAATTGCAACATCTTTTCACGCATGAATTGATTTTAAATCTCTAATTATGTTTAACTGGCTCATTATCTTTTTTATTTGAGATGTTTAAGCACATTAGAGCCAGGAAGACCTCGAGATGAGCAATTTGATTGTGGAAGTAAGTCACGGAGAAAATATTGGTCAGATTTCTATCTTTCATTGAGAGAATTTTAAGGTAGGGTTCTTCTCTTTTCTATTTTATTGTTTTGTATTGTTTCGTTGTTGTGTCATCATGTTCTGGTGCATTTGTAAAAGGTTTTCTTCCAAAAATTCTTCTCCCGTTGTTTGTATTGTTTGTTTTGTCTTTTCTTCCTTTTCCGTTATGTTTTGTTTGTTTTCTGTTTTGTCATTTTTCATCATTTTTTTGTTTTCTATTGCTTTCATGATAGGTGGGTTTTATCATTCCCTAGTTTCTAATTAGGGATTTTGTTTGTAGGGGTTTTCTGTACTCTAAATGTCTGAATTTGTTTGGAATCCCATTTGATCTCATTCTCGTGTCGACTCTATGTTTCCCATCTTGGGTTTTTGTGATGCCCTACTTTTCAGAGTCGGCGTGTTCAGCAAGCTAGGGTTTTCTAATTTTTTTTTACAAAATGGTCTTTCCTAGGGTTTAAATTGTATTTAGTACAATTGACCTAATCGGGGGGTAAATCCTTTCTAGTTTTGATTTCCTCATAATCCCATGTGACCCAAGTTTTAAAATCCATATGACTATGTCTTTGGAAAGGGCCCTATGTTTTGCATATTGAATTGGCAGAGCTAGACTCAGGAACAGGATCATCCCTAAGTTGTTTTCCATTTTGAATAGTTCCTAAACTAGTTCTGCTTCCGGTCATGACAGTTTTGAATATTTATACTTATCCTTGAGTGGAATTGGAGCCGGGGTAGAAATTGAATTTGGAGCTAGTGTTAGTCTTTGGTTTGAATCCTATTCTGGTCCTAGTTCTGATCCTCTCTTGGTTCCCATCTGGTCTTGTTTCAGTTCTGACCCTGCCAGTGTTGAAATCTATTTTATGTGTCCTGTTCTTGGTATTTCTTTAGTTCCTCTTCTGATAGAGGTAAGTATGGACTGATGTATTTTTTCCATGTGTTGATCACCTAACACAAGAATTTATTGCAAATATTAAGAAATTTCTGGAGTGTCAAATGAGGCTTCTCAAAGGAGCCAACTTGCAGAAACTTCAAGGCAGGGGGCTAGGCTGAAGAAGATTAAAGTGGAGTAGCTCCCCTACACTTTGAGGTGTAAACAAAAGGAAGCTACCCTCATCGCCAGTAAAGTTGATTTTTATTGGGCTGATATTACTGACACTAATTTGGGTCCTTCCAATTATGAGGAATTATATGAGGAGACATTCAGTCAAGATGATGTTACAGGAAGAACTAAAGGATTGTTCAATCAGGTTTGGCTCATGTTGCACTCTTCCCCTTCTTTTTCTAGTGTCTGGAGTTGATCCTTGTAGTAGCTAGAGCATATAATCCTACTCCTAGGCAGTGTGTGGATGTGAAGGGAAATGCTATCGTTGATCTAACACCACAAATGATTAGTTTCATGTTTAATCTACCCGCTCCCAAGAATCTGAGGTGACTAAATAAAGTAAAGGCATTGAAGCTCTACAGTGATAAGAAGGAAGGTAGTAGAAATGATATGAATAATACTTGATTGAGGGTACAAAAGAAGTTTCTCACTAAGCTTCATGATCAGCCTAAAATGGCAGAATTCTACAAGGAGGTTGGGGACATAATAATGATGCTCTCTAGGGTGTTCAGAAAGAGAGATGCTTTTCAATTTAAAGAGTGGATGTTTCCATTTATCCAGACTATCTTGGATGGAAAAAAACAATTTGACTGGTCTATGGTGGTGTCTGAGAGTATTCATAATCAAATTTTGAGAGTGAGAGAAACCAAGAGTTTCTTTATGACCTCTAATGTAGTCTATGCACCTGCTAGAATGGGAATTTTTCCTAGATTGAATGTAGTGGGTATATTGGGAGAAGCTCAAGGGAAAAATAAAGTATGGAACCACTATGACCAACTTACCTTACAAACATCAAAGTTACATTACAGGAGGGTTAATAATGCCTTCCTTTATGTCATCATTAATAGATTCACTGGTGATGTTGGTTATAGACTGAGCAGGGAGGCCATGGCTTTTATTGTAGAATTGGGACATTGGTATATTTAGAACCCAAAATTACCTATTTTAGATTATCTAGTTTTGATGGCCACCCTCACCAACCGCCTAGGTGTTGTAGCAACATAATTATATTGATGGAATTCATATATCAGGCTTTGAGGGTTAAATTTAAATTTGGCACTAAGCACAAGACCGGTCGTCACAAGTTTCCTATGAAATTAGGTGAATATAGTTGTCCACACATTGTGTTGGCTAAAGCTGCTTGTGATGAATTAGTTTATTTAAAATTGGGCTTCTACACTTCCAGGCCACATTTTGATCTTGAGCATAAGATGCAAGCCCTACTCCCTAGTGTCTTTGATAATCATTTCAATCTATTAGAGGACTTCTGGTTAGATCTACAGGATGAATATGATCTTAGGAAGATGAATTATGAAATATTTCCTATCCCACTCATGGTGGAGTTTGGAAGAAAGGAGGACATTCTAGATACATTGTCTAGTGATGGGGTAACTTTGGATCCCTAGTATGATGCAAATAATATAGGCACCGAGGATCTTGATCCAGTGGATTGGAATGTTGAAGAATCTATTGATATAAAATAGGTTGTAAGACCAACCTTCGATAGAAGCATACTTTGGGTCAGCTTGAGGATTAATCAGTTGAAGGCTCAACCATCTAATTAGAAAATAAAGACTATTGGAACCACTCAATACAAAAGGAAAAAAAGGAGAATGCCTCCTAAGGAACCATTAGAGTTTATGCCTTCTTTTGTAGAGGAGGAGATGGTTGCCAAAGACCTTCAAGAGATGCAAGAAGGTGAAACTATTGCAGAGGCGGATGCTTCTACAATTGCTGTAAAGGAAGCATCTACTCAACCCCTTGTTGCAGACTAACTAGGTGAGGAAATGACTACAGGAGCTCTCCACAAAGAAGATGAGTTATTAAAAGAGAAAGAGCTTGAGATGGGCTTGAGATGGTAATACATGATATTGCAATAGATTCAAAAGCCACCCCATTTGATAAAGAGGCTCGTGTGGTTGCATCCCTTGATGTAAGGGATGATGTAGGGACTGAGCATATATTGACAAAGGAGGACTAGTGGAAGCTCTTTGAGGATGCCAAAAGGGAATTTGATGCCAAGGAATAAGTTGAGGCATTGGATAAAAAAATAGAGGAGGATGCAAGAGCACAATCTGACTTGCCAATCAAGCAACAAGAATTGGAGGGTAAGGTTAAGGATGATGGGTTAGATCAACAACAACAACAAAAGGAACAGGAACTCAAGATGAAGGAAGAGAGGGAAAAGTTGATTATGCAAAAGAAGATCCATGACCTTGAAGAGGAAAAGGCTACTCAGAGAAGAGAAAAGGAATCTCTTGAAGCCAAACTCAAAGCACAAGAGGAGGCTCATAGGAAAATGGAATAACAAGAATTTTTGAAAAGGGAGAAAGAGGCTGTTGAGATTGCTCTACATGACAAGAAGATGAAAGAGGCATGGGATTATGTTGATGAGTTGAAGAAGTAAAGAGACAAAGTTTTGAAGGAGAGAAAATTAGAAGAACGTTTGAATCAAGAGTTAGAGGCCAAGAAATTGTAGGAGCATAAAGATAAGGAAGAGGCTGAGAAGTTGACATAGGAGAGGGCACAAAGGGAGAAAAAAAATGTGTAGGAGGTTGATTCTTTTCCTTGAAATACAGTGTTACAACCTTTGTTTTCCACTATTGCTAATTCTTCTCCAACTCAAGTAGTTACTACTCCCATTGCTCCTACCTGGTTAAAGCTTGAATTAGAAAGGAAGAAAATGGTTCAACCACAACTGATGAACTGGGATGAAATGATGAAAGAGATTGAGAAGGAAAGACCTAAGAAGAATGCCAGGGTTCTCCACTCCACCAGGCTTACTAATGTAGGAGAGATCATTACTGAGTGTGTAGTACCCACAGTGGATAAGAAACAAGAGGATATGCAAATGATTTTCCCAGGATCCTAAACCGTTGATTGAACTCCAAACCCCTGTCAGGCATAGACCCCAGGCTCGTAGAGTCCTGATCCCACCATTGTCACCACCGCTCACCCCACCTGGGTTTCCACTGAATCCATTCATAACGCCTCACAAGCCAAACTCACCCATTCCACAACTAACTCAACCAATATCACCACCAAGACCCATGTCTTTCTTTGTCAATAACCCCTCACTGCTAGGGACTATTGTTGGGGGGATACATGATCTCCCCAAGAGCCCTAAGAGGTTTTGTCCCAAGTATATGGATGGAGAATCCAAGAGTGCCAAGGAGCACATATAGGCATTTAAAGATGCTTGTACTCATGCTCAGGTGGCTCATCATGATGTTTTGTGCAGGCTATTCCCCTATTCTTTGGGAGACATAGCATACAATTGGTATCTAAACCTACCTCAAGGGTCTATTATAAGTTGGAAAGACTTGGAAAATTCCTTTATTAACTAGTTCTAGGTTTATGTAGACCTTGCTATTCTCTACCACTAGTTTTCCACAATAAGGAAAGAGCATCATGAACCACTGCCTTTGTTTAACACCAAGTTTCAAAGAATGTATCAAAGATTACATGACCCCTATTTAGTTGCTGAGAACATAGCTATTTTGGAATACTTAAGGGTTGTGGATCCATTGATTGGCCTATTCTTGAAGAGGACATATAATGCTAATGGAATTGATTCTTTGGCTAAAGTATATCATCTAGCCATCCAATTGCAACAACAAATAAGTTTGCAATCCGGGAGTCTAGGAGGAGTTCTTCCTCCTATGGGATACCAAATGCCCAATCCACCCCCTTTATTCAATACGGTCCTAGGGATGTCCTATTCCCAATAAAAACCTATGTCTAAATTCCAAGCTTCACCTCCCTTACCATTCTTTTCCAATGGTCCCTAGGAATCCTCCTAGCAAACTCAAAATTACCAAAATCATGCTGGAGGATCAAATTTTGTTAATCAACCCTCAACAATAAAGATTGCAGAAAGTGAAAAGACTCTCCAAATAAAAAATGAGATGGAGAATCTCAAAAAGACACTATCTTAGATATCTAATGAAATGGCTCAACTTAGACAGAATCCCCCTCAGAACCAGAACCAAGGTTTTCAGAATCAAGGTGGTTATCCTAACCAAAATTCCAACCAGAATTATAATACCAACCAGAACACCAATAGGAATTTCTAGAACCAAAACTCCTCTAATCAAAACTATCAAAATTAGAATAGAGGATACAATCAAAGGTCTAACAACAATAGGCCATGGAATACTGGACCTAATAACGGAGGAGTTTCCCACAATTATCAAGCTGGAGACAAAAATCCACACACTGCCAACATGGTAGACCTCAACCTTATGACCAATTGGTGTAGGCTACATGATACTGCGGTCCATTATGAGTTAAATTTCCCAAAGATGGAAAAGATGGTTAAGATATCCCAAGTTGATTCTCCATTTCAAGGTGCATCCAACAAATTTGGTGGATCAACGGATACTGCAATGGAATATGATATCTTTGATGAAGAACTTCCATTTCCCAACTAGGAAGACAATGAAACAATATAAGATGTGTACAATTTACAAGCCTTACAAACCAAGGGAGGGAATTTAGAAATCTGAATAGAGGGCCATTCATGACCTTTGCCCCTCCTAATAACATGGTCCCACCAAATTAGAATGCAGATAATAATCCACCCCCACAAAAGGGACCATCAGATTCTCAGAACAAAGGTAATCCACCTTCAATTCCTAAGTATCAAGTTAGGAATGATTCAAATTTTTATTTCATTGTAGAGATGTAGAGGTAGAAGACTTTAATGTCATTCTTTGATGTTTTGAAATGGTGCCCTGCTCAAAAAGAAATTTTGTTGAAAGCTTTAGGGGAAGCAAACAGGTCAAAAGGAAGAGAAAAGGTGACTCCCACTAATGAGATGAACACAACACTCTATAAAGGTAAGACTGGTGCTCCACCTTTCTTTTTAATTTTAATAATTCTTGGAAAGAATTTACACAACTGTTTGCTAGATTCTGGGGCATTGGGAAACATCATGCCATTTTTAATTTGTAGGAAGTTAGGTCTGAGTCCACTCTAGACAAATAAAAAGGTTATCCTATTGGATAAAACATAAGTCAATGTGGTAGGAGAGCTTAAAAATATCTATGTACAGATTAGATCTTATCCAAGGATTCAAACTTATGTGAATATCCAAGTTACTGATATCCTAGAAACCTATGGTATGCTCTTAAGCAGAGACCTAATAAAAAGTCTTGAGGGATATTTATCTTTGGATTTCTCACAAATGTGGCTGCCCTAGAAATGGATAGCAAGCCATATTAGAATTGAAAGTGTGCCTAGTCTCAAACGCATGATCACTGAGTGTGATTCCCCTAATGAGGTAGCCTATTTAAAAACCTTGATAGGAGTTTACAAGCAGAAGGAAATCAAGACTTTTTATGTACTTAATTTTGATGACCCACCCCTTCCAGAACAAAATGACCCAATGATTACAGGTAATCAATAAGTCCTAATAAAAAAAATGCAACACGGTAGGTTGGTATTGGGAGAGGAGGTTGATATGTGGAGTCTGTTACTTCCCAACTGGTGTAGGGTCCATTACCAAAATCATTCTGAGTTAACTTGTCAACCTTGTGTAGATATCTTAAAACATGTTTCCTAGGTAGAAGAAACTTGTGAATGTCAACCTCAAGCCTCCACCAATAAATTTCCATTTGAAGAAAAGGATGTAACCATCCTTATGAGAGTCAGTCTTGCTCAAAAGGAATCATCTTCTCAACTCGACCAGACTCAGGTTCTATGCCTTGAACTACAACTAGAGACCGAGGAATCTCAGTCTTTGCCAATTACACCTACCCTAGAAATGCTTCCAATGCCTAGGGAATTGGTGAAAAATATACTAAATCATGACCTAACCCAAGAGGAGGTTCAGAAATGAGTTCCTAAATAAATTTTGAATTCAGGAGAACCTTCTAGTGAACTGTGCCCCTAGTTACCTTCAAATACTGATCACCAACACCAGTCTGAGCCGCCACATAATTTTGACAAGAAAAAAACTATAGGCCAAAAGAAGAAAGAGATCCCAACCCTAGATCAATTATGGAGTCTAAAATTTGATGGCTCTAAGTCCAAATTAGGAAGTGGAGCAAGGATAGAATTAACCAATTCAAAGGGGAAGACTTACTTTGCTTCCTATAGGCTATAGTTTGGTTGCACAAACAACGTGGTAGAGTATGAAGCACTTGCTTAGGGCCTAATGTTTTCCCATTAGAAGAAGGTCACATCTCTCATGGTGATGGGGGATTCTAAAGTAATTATCAAATAGGTTTGCAGCCAGTACACTTTCCATAACAAAAGATTGGTTGCTTACAAAAATAGAATTTGGAATCTGATTGAGGACTTTGACGCTTTTGGAATCACTTTGATTCCTAGAGAATAAAATCAAATTGCAGATGCTTTGGCAGTCACTGCTAGCACTCCGGAGCCTATGCAAGACTCCAAATTGAAAATATTTTTAGTTGAACTTGTTTCAATCCCAACAGTCCTAGATAATGTCCAAAATTTTTAGGTCTTCGATGAAGACCAACACTTACTCCCCTTCTTGGAAATTTCTAATGTCTTTGAAGGAAAGATCATAGATGAATCAGATAGAGATCAGGGAGAATGGGACCTTGAAGGCTGTGACACTGAAGGAGTAATGAATTTGAAAAGCAATAACATTCCCAAGGGGATGGTAGCTGTAGAAAGAATATTTGATTATGATCCTCGGGCTTGGGAGAGAGTGCCAACATAAAGTGAGGGAATGAAGTACAAATCCATTAATTTTGCTGATTTGGGTCCCGAAAGTAATGTTCTTATAGGAAAGACTTGCACTGAGGAGATTAGAAGTGAAATAATTAAGGTGTTAAAAGAAGACATTGTAACAATTTTCTGGAGTTATGAAGACCTAAAGACTTTTGACACTTCTGTAATCATGCATACGATACCTTTGAAGCCAGAAGTGAAGCCCTTTTGTCAAAAGAAACACTCGGTCAATGCTTTGATTGAGCCATTAATACAGAAGGAAGTGCAAAAGCTTTTATTAGCAAGAATCATCTTCCTAGTATGGCACTCCATGTGGGTTGCCAATCTAGTTCCAGTATGTAAGAAAAGTGGGGAGATCAGGCTGTGTTGACTTTAGGAACATAAAAAAAGCCTCAAAGAAGGATAACTATCCACTTCCTTCTCTGGATGAGGTATTACAAACTGTCAACAGATCTTAGATGATGTCATTCTTGGATGACTATTCTGGGTATAGAGAAGGATAACTATCCATTTCCTTCTCTAGATGAGGTATTACAAACTATCAACGGATCTCAGATGATGTCATTCTTGGATGGCTATTATGGGTATAATTAAGTGTTGGTCAGCCATGAGGATAGGATGAAGATTGTCTTCACTACTAAGTGGGGGACATTTTCCTATCGTAGGACGCCATTTGGACTAATTAATGTTGGAGCTACATTCCAACGTGCAATGGATGTAGCATTCAAGTATCTAATAGGTAAGTGTATCATAATTCATGTAGATGACTTAACTATTTTCTCTAAAAACAAGGATGATGTTGCTAATTTAGCAAAATTCCTTAAGAGATGTATCAGTTATGGAGTATCCTTAAAATCCAAGAAATGTGTCTTTGGAGTTTCTGAAGGGAAACTTCTAGGGCATGTGATATTAGAAAGGGGCATATCCATAGACCCTGATAGAGTTGAGGCTATCTTGAAACTACCATGCCAAGTAGTAAAAAGGAGATGAGATCCTTCTTTGGAAGGATTAATTTTGTAAGAAAGTTTATAAAGGGATTTGAAAAAATAGTGAAGCCACTTAATGAGATGATGAAGAAAGATGCAAAAATAGAATGGAGAAATGAGGAAAAATATTCTTTCTCTCAAATTAAACAATCAATACTTGAGGCGCCAGTCCTAACCAACCTGAATTATCTGAAGCCCTTCTATATCTATTCATTCACATCTGACCATTCATGTGCAACTATTCTAACACAAAGAAGAGGAGAGGGAGATGAAAGGATAATTACTTTCATGAGCTCCCCATTCAAAAATGTAGAGATCAAGTGCCCACCTCTTGAGAAGCGGGCCTTTGTATTGGTCCGAACAATAAAGAAATTTAGACATTACATTCTCATAAGCCAAGTTGTTACCATAGTTCCTGACCCAGTTGTTAAATCTTTACTTATGCAGAGCGAGCTAGGGGAGAGAAGAGGAAAATGGATGGCTATTTTGGAAGAATATGATTTAGAAATCCATCCAATGAAGCTCGTTTGAGGATAGGGATTGTCAAATACTATGGAATATATTGACAAAAATATCACTTTCCAACAGTAAATAGTGTAGTCATTCACCAAGGATCTATGGAATACAGATTTAATCTTCTTTCTTCTTTCTTCTTAATAAAAAGTTCCTAGAGGGGATGAATGCTACCCATAGGAGAGAATTAAGGATGAAGAGTGACCATTACATGCTTAAAGGATGATCCCTGTATAGAATAAATTATGAAGGAGTCTACCTACAATGTTTAGATCAACAAGAAGCCAAACATGCTATTGCTGAATTTCATGGAAGACATGGCACAAGGCATGGATCAACAGATTCATTGGCCCATCAAATCCTCAGGTCAGGATATTATTTGCCTCACGTGCTCATGGATGCACATTAGCATGTGTCACACTTGATAGAGCTTTGCACCCAAGGAGTGTAACCCTGCAATTCCCTTGCAACTAGTTTATGAGGTAAGACCATTTGCCCAATTGGCTCTGGATTTTGTAGGAGTAATTAATCCTAACTCCTCTACAGAACTTAAGTTTATCTTAACAACTATGGACTATTGCACATGTTGGATTGAGGCTCAACCATGCAAGAATAACACCACAAAGGTGGTGATTAGATTTATTAATGATAACATTATCACCAAGTTTGGAGTACCTTTTGCCCTGGTGTGTGATAATGGCCCCGCTTTCTCATTTGCCGAATTTATACAATGGGCCTATGAGTATAAAATCATTTTGAAGTATTCATCCAATTATTACCCATAGGGAAATGGGGTAGCAGAGTCTACCAATAAGAACCTATTGAAGGTAATAAAGAAATTGCTTGTGAATAATCCTAGAGACTGGCATACCCAGTTGAGATTTTCATTATAGGTAGATCTAACCTATATTAAGGTTCCTCTAGGAAATTACCCTTTTAAATTAGTCTATGGCCAAGACCCGGTTTTCCCCATTCACTTGCAAATATCTATTCTCAAGTTTATGTAGGAGTTTTATACAAAGGATGATCAGATTGAGGTAAGATTAAATAACCTTTTAAACATGGAAGAATAGAGAGACGCTGCTCTACAATAGTTCTTCAAGCATCAGGTTATTGTCAAACATTGGTTTGACAAAAGAGCTAAGATTAAGGCATTTAGAATATTAGATCTGGTGTTACTGTGGGATAAGGCTAAGGAGAAGAAGGGTGACCACCAGAAATTTGATAGACTCTGGTTAGATCCATATCAAGTAGTCGAGATCTTGGGTGAGAACGCTTTTCACTTGACCACCTTGACAAGGGAACCTATTCCATTTCCTGTCAATGGAAAATTTCTTAAGCATTACTTTGGTGCATAAAGGTCTGTGTTTTGAATTAATTGTATATATGTAGTTGTGCAATTATCTATTTTTTGTTTCCGTTCATTGTTTGTTTGATTGTCCTTTCTTTCTTTGTGTTTCCTTTTGTTGTTTTGTGTCTATTTTTGTGTTCATCTTTGGGGACCCTCTTTTCTTGCCATCTTGAAATATAGAGGTTGTTATTCAAAGTATGTTGTAGGCACTAGGAGAGAAATTGGTTTAGGAATTTTTAGGGATATATGTCGAGAGATTTTGTTCTAAAGCTTATGTCTTATGTTCATTTTAGGCACTAGGAGAGAAATTGGTTTAGGAATTTTTAGGGATATATGTTGAGAGATTTTGTTCTAAAGCTTATGTCTTATGTTGATTGTCCTTTCTTTCTTTGTGTTTCCTTTTGTTGTTTTGTGTCTATTTTTGTGTTCGTCTTTGGGGACCCTCTTTTCTTGCCATCTTGAAATATAGAGGTTGTTATTCAAAGTATGTTGTAGGCACTAGGAGAGAAATTGGTTTAGGAATTTTTAGGGATATATGTCGAGAGATTTTGTTCTAAAGCTTATGTCTTATGTCTTATTGTCTAAAAGCTATTAGGAGTAAGGTATACTATAGATAACCTCATGAAATATGATTGAAATCTATCAAAAAATAGATAAAACATCTGACTATAAAGTGCCTATTCATCCTGGGGTGATTATATCTCTGATTCATGTGAAAAATTTGTTTCCCAAAAACTGTCATAGGATCCACTATAGTTCTGAACTCATATTTCAGACTATTAATGTCTAAGTATTGAGAAATTTTTTAAAATAATTTTCACAAGTGAAGCTTGTAAAAGAAAGAGAAAAGAGAACTACTAAAATAAAGGTAAACTCAATACTAAATTGGTAATTCAAGTATCTCTATCGAGGCTATGGATGCATGACTAGTAGTAGAGCAATTCTTTGAGAGAACTAGAGGTATCTCCATTAGAGCTATGGATGCTTGACTGGTAGCAGAGCAATACCCAGGATTCCATTGCACGACAGTTGAATGACTCAACCTATGTAGCTTGGATCTTATATATAGTTGTTTAGGTGTGGAGAAAGCTCAAATAAAGAAGGATGCACCATAAACATGCACACACTCAGATTCAAGAGTAGTTTATGTTGGTTTTACATTTGAGATTCCAACTCAAACTTATTTAAATATTCTAGTCATACTTAAGTTAACATGTTTCATAAATCACAAGTTTTTGGGTGACTGAATTCTTCAGTATTTTAAAAATGGGTAAACCATTTTCCTAGCTAAGGTCGCCATTTGTTATGCCTTGCATAACCATCCCATTTTATTTTGGAACAAAATGGGTCCCCATTTGTTTTTATTTGTATTTGGTTGTTTGTTTTGGCCTTAGGAGTTGTTTGTTTTGCTCCTAAGTCTTTCTTTCTTTTCCTTTGTCGAAAGCAGAGCCAGAACCAAATTTGGACTTTGAACTTTTCCAAAGTTCCTAGTTTGGATTCATTTTTGACTCCAAGTCCACCTTCTTTTTCATGTTTTCTTTCGTTGTCTATTGGTTCGTTTGGAACTCTTGGGTTAGTTTGGCCTTGGAGTTGTTTGTCATTTTCCTTGTGTTTTGTTTTTCTTGAGCGGAAGCAAAATCAAGATTGGAATTGAACTTGGAACTTTTAAAATTCCAAATCATATTCCTGTTTTGACTCCAACTCTGCTCGTTTTCTTTATCTTTTTGTTGCTTTGGTTTTGGGCCGGGTTCAGTTTTTGTTCTGGTCCTGCTTCCCTTCGTGCTTGTTGTTCTCATTGTTTCTTGTTATTTTGTTGGGACTAGAGCCAAAATTGGAATTGCACCCGTAACTTTGTAAAAAATTTCTTGTTCATTCTTCGTTCTATCTCCACCTCTGATGTCTGGGCTTGCTTGTCCTTTCTATAGAACCAGAATCTGAATGAAATTTGGGCGAGAAGGATTTTCAAAATTTTCTTGTTCCAGTTCATTCCCGACTATGTGTCTGCCTCTCTTTTGGTGTTCTCTAGAGTTTATTGTCTATTCACATTGTTCACTCCGCCTCTGACCAACTGCATGAATGGCATTAATTGCATCATCTTCACATGCATGAATTGATTTTAAATCTCTAATTATGTTTAACTAGCTCATTATATTTGTTATTCAAAATGTTTAAGTGCATTAGAGCCAAGAAGACCTCAAGACAAGTGATTTGATTGTGAAAGCGAGTCACGGAGAAAATATTGATCGGATTTCTATCTTTCCTTGAGACCATTTTAAGGTAGGGTTCTTCTCTTTTCTATTTTCTTGTTTTGTGTTGTTTCATTGTTGTGTTGTCATGTTTTGGTGCGTTCGCAGAAGGTTTTCTTTTGAGAATTATTCACCCATTGTTTGTTTTGTTTGTTTTGTCTATTCTTCCTTTTCTATTTCATTTTGTTTGTTTTGTTTGTTTTGTTGTTTTTTGACGTTTTTTCTATTTTTTGTCTTTTTCATGATAGGTGGGTTTTATCGTGCCCTAGTTTCTAATTAGGGCTTCCGTTTGCAGGGATTTTTTGTACTCTAAATGTCTAAATTTTTTTGGAACCCCTTTTGATCTCATTCCCATGTCGACTCTATGTTTTCTATTGGGGACATAATAATGATGCTCTCTAGGGTGTTCAGAAAGAGAGATGCTTTTCAATTTAAAGAGTGGATGCTTCCATTTATCCAGACTATCGTGGATGGAAAACAACAACTTGAATAGTCTATGGTGGTGTCTGAGAGTATTCATAATAAAATGTTGAGAGTGAGAGAAACCAAGAGTTTCTTTATGACATCTTATGTAGTCTATGTAGCTGCTAGAATGGGAATTTTTCCTAGATTGAATGTAGTGGGTATATTGGGAGAAGCTCAAGGGAAAAATAAAGTATGGAACCACTATGACTAGCTTACCTTGCAAACATCAGAGTTACATTATAGGAGGGTTAATGATGCCTTCCTTTATGTCATCATTAATAGAATCACTGGTGATCGTGGTTATAGACTGAAAAGAGAGTCCATGGATTTTATTACAGAATGGGGACATTGGTATATTCATAACCCTAAATTTACCTATTTCAAATTATTTTGTTTTGATGGCAACCCTCACCAACTACCTAGGTGTTGTAGCAACATAATTATATTGATGGAATTCATATATCAGGCTTTGAGGGTTAACTTTAAATTTGGCACTAAGCACAAGATCGGTTGTCATAAGTTTCCTATGAAATTAGGTGAATATAGTTTTTCACACATTATGTCGGCCAAAGCTTCTTGTGATGAATTAGTTTATTTAAAATTGGGTTTATACACTTCCAAGCTACATTTTGATCCTAAGCATAATATGCAAGCCCTGCTCCCTAGTATCTTTGATAAGCATTTCAATCTATTAGAGGACTTTTGGTTCGATCTCCAAGATGAATATGATCTTAGGAAGACAAATTATGAAATATTTCCTATCCCACTCATGTCGAAGTTTGGAATAAAGGACATTCCAGATACATTGTTTGACGATGGGGGATCTTGATCCAGTGGATTGGAATGTTGAAGAATCTATTGATATAAAATAGGTTGTAAGACGAGTCTTTGATAGAAGTGTAAATTGGGTCAGCTTGAGGATTAATCTTCCGGAGGCTCAACCATCTAAGAAAATAAATACTATTGGAACCACTCAGTACAAAAGGAAAAAAAGGAGACTGCCTCCTAAGGAACCCTTAGAGTTTATGCATTCTTCTACAAAGGAGGAGATGGTTGCCCAAGACCTCCCAAAGATGCAAGAAGGGGAAAATGTTGCAGAGGTTGATGCTTCTACAATTGCTGCAAAGGAAGCATCCACTCAACTTGTTGTTGTAGACCAACCAGGTGAGGAAATGACTATGAGAGCTCTCCACAGGATCCTAAGATGGTAATACATGATATTATAACAGATTCAAAAGCCACCCCATTTGATAAAGAGGCTCATGTGGTTGCATCCATTGATGTAATGGATGATGTAGGTACTAAGCATATATTGACATAGGAGGACCATAGGAAGCTCTTTGAGGATGCTAAAAGGGAAGCTGATGCCAAGGTAGAAGTTGAGGCATTGGGTAAACAATAAGAGGAGGATGCAAGAGCACAATCTGACTTGCTAATCAAGAAACAAGAATTGGAGGCTAAGGTTAAGGCTGATGAGTTGGCTCAAAAACAACAAAAGGAACAAGAACTCAAGATGAAGGAAGAGAGAGACAAGTTGATTCTATAGCAGAAGATCCATGACCTTGAAGAAGAAAAGGCTACTTAGAGAAGAGAAAAGGAAGCTCTTGAAGCCAAACTCAAAGCACAAGAGGAGGCTCATAGGAAAAGGGAAGAACAAGAACGTTTGAAAAGGGAGAGAGGTTGCTGAGATTGCTCTGCATGAGAAGAAGATGAAAGAGGCATGGGATTATGTTGAGGAGTTGAAGAAAAAAAGAGACAAAGTGTTGGAGGAGAGAAAATTAGAAGAACGTTTGAAGCAATAGTTAGAGGCCAAGAAATTGCAGGACCAGAAAGATAAGGAAGAGGCCGAGAAGCTAACACAAGAGAGGGCACAAAGCAAGCAACAAAATGTTCAGGAGGTTGACTCTCTACCTCAAAATACAGTGTGACAATCTTTGTCTTCCACTACTAATACTTCTTATTTGGCTCAAGTAATTACTACTCCCATTGCTCCTACCTGGTTAAAGCTTGACTTAGAAAGGAAGCAAATGGTTCAACCACAATTATTGAATTGGGATGAAATGATGAAAGAGATTGAGAAGGAAAGACCTAAGAAGAAGGCCAGGGTTCCCCACTCCACCAGGCTTACTGATGCAAGAGAGATCATTGTTGAGTGTGCAATACCCACTATGGATAAGAACCAAGAGGATATGCAAATGATTGATTATCAATTGGGCATGGTTAATTTGGGAAGGCCTACAAGAAATCAACAAATGAGCTTAATAGATATTGTGGCTTCCTCTACCAAGTCTCAGATGATCAAGGATAATCAAAAGAAGGATAAGCTTAAGGCTCAATTAGATCAATTGCATAGGTTTCTAAAGGAGGTTTCAACTCCAATCTCTCAACATGTTGCTGCCCCTGAATCACCAATCCTATTAACAAAGAAGGAGGCAGATGATTTGGTTCAGATGAAGAGCAAGGTGGGAATGCTAGAGAAATGGTTGGATAAGCTCAATCAAGAAGTTGATAATGTTCTTGCTGATGGTTTTAAGATTCGCAAGGCAATTCTTGAGTTGGCAGGGGATCTAGATCAATGTACTAAAGATCAGTAAGAACATTAATGATGAGTGAGTTTTTTTTTGAAGTAAGTTTAGTAAATATTTATGGTATTGAATTAGCACTATGGATGTATGTAGTAGCATAGTTTATTCTGTGGATTGCATCTTGCTATGGTTGTGGTTAGGTGGAATAAACACTCATTATTGATATACATGTCTAGATATGTAAAAACTTTCATTCATATTCTTTTGGTTTTAAAACTCTGATCTATCTTTTTCTTTTATTTAAACCCCACAAACAAAGAATAGTCGACTCCATGCAGTTATGTTCCTTATTACCAGCAAAGGTCCCTTGCACATTATAGTTATATTGACCATTGAGTGACATCAACATAATTGAGAACCAATTACTAGGACCTTGGGAGTTAGACTACCATGTGTTGTCTTTCTTTTTTAGGAGAAATAGAATAGTAATATTCTATTTAATGTTTTTGTGTTGTTTTGACCCTCAAAAAGGAATAATAGTATGGAAATAAAAAATATAGGTTGATAAAAAATATGAACAGAGGAAGAATCCATGTTAGAGTTGAACATGACTTATAATGGACAAGATATATGACCTTGATTGTGAAGTGGAAATCATAAACTAGAGGGAAAATAGAGTTTAGCACACAACAAAAATAATTTTTTTAAAAAAAATCCAAGTTCACAAAAATGAAATGACATAAATAAAACTACTTAGAATATAGTGAAGAAAATTAACTTATATTAGTTACTAATGTTTTAAGTAGACTAACTTAGCAGTTTGTTCTAATTAAATCAAATAAGGATTAATCATTGTTAATTTTAGGATTTCATAGAAAAATGAAATATTATGAGAAATAAAATAGAAATATGATAATTGATCACTAAAAAAATGTATAAGTGCTTGTTATTGGTGAAAATATGAATTTGAAGCATAAACAACAAATATAGATTATAAGAGTAGAGAATCAACATTTGCATTCATATGAATTTGTGATGATAGGGATTCATGCTCAAACCGTAGTGGGCTCCTCTTGTGGGTCCCCAGCTGTGGATCTATAGGTGAAGGTGTTGCAGATGGAGACGTTGCTAGGGAGGAAAACAATGCAAATGATGAAGACAAATTTGATTATGATAAAGATGGCTTGGTTACTAGCTATCATGACTTTGAAGTGGGAGTTGAAGAGGTTGATTTCCATGCTCAAGAGGGTTGGGAAAATGAATATGTTGATGTTTTTGATGAGGATATGCATACCCTCAAGGAAAATTTTCCCGTTTTCCATGTGATGGATTTGGCTCAAATCTCTTTGGTGATGGGAATTCTGAATGGTTGAGTGATATGGCTAAAGAAGAACATGAGTTCATACTTGATATTATTTTAGAGGCTTGTAGGAAGTCGTGGGGGTTTGAAGTTGTTGGGAAAAATGTTGAGGAGACTCATTCTCCTTTTTCTAGGCTACGTAAGGGCTTCCTTATTCAACTATTTCCTATTCAACAAGATTGCATGTTGCAGAGTATTAATGGAGTGGAGGATGCTTCCACTTGTGCTACTCCTACTTCCCCTAATCTTTGTGGGGAGGCAATTAGTAGTTTGCAGAAGAATGAAGGTTTGGCCTATGAAGGTAGTAATGCTTCTGGGGTGGTTGTTGCTTCTTTAGATTGTGAAGTGTTGGTTGAGTCTCTGAAGGCTTTTATGAGCTCTTACCTATAGTGGCTTTTCTAGCTCCCAAACCTATAATTTTGGAGGATCTCTATGCTAAGGAGATTGAAATAGATGTTCTTGATTATATGCTTACTAATTCATCAGATTGTCTCTCGAGTTTGTTGGTTGGGAGATTTAGTGGTAATCATCCCAATATTAACTCTATTAGAAGATGGGATCTTAGGGTTTGGCTTCTAAGAGGCCAGGTTAAGGTAACTGCTATGTGGAACAATTATTTTCTTTTTTTCTTTTTTGATATGGAAGATTGCATAAGCATTCTTAGTGAAGGCTCTTAGTTAATGGGCATGGATGGCCTTTGTCTAACAAATTGGTCTCCTGGTTTCAACTTGTCAGATTTCAAGTTTCCTGTTTGGGTTCGTCTACTAGGATTACCTTTTGAATTATAGAATCGAAAGGTTTTTATGATAATTTCTAATTCTTTTTGGAAATTTTATGCTACCAACTCTTACCAAATCAAAGAAGCATTTGGTGTTTTCCATATTTTCCATGTTTGTGGAGAAGAACAAGGTGCTTCCCACTCACTATAACTTATCTTCCAAGTATGGTGCTTGGCTTCAACAAATGGAATTTTAAATTCTCCTATTATTTGAAAAATCTTGTCAAAAAGTGGGACATGCTACTTCTACTTGTTTGGCCAATAAGGATCAACAGATAGTCTAGAGGAAAAAGGAACCATTTTCTCCTATTTTTGAATAGTCTTCTTTTTGCATGGAGGTGCAGAGAGAGGATTGTAAGGGAAAATATTTTATTGTTTTTTCCACTTCTACTAAAGTTACAAGGCTACATGATGGATCTGAAGGTGGATTTTTGGATTCTCATTGTAATAAGAAAATGAGATTGGGAGAGAAGGATCTTGGGTCAAAGGTTAACCAATAATCTTTTGACCATTTCTTTAAACCACCCTAAGTGTTTTGTTCTCAAGTTTTTGGTCCAATTTTTCTATTTTTTGGTTTTTGTTTTATAGTGCTTGTTATTTCTAACTAGTTGTTGTATTCCAATTTGTCTTCTTGTGTGACGCCCTACCACAAAACCCTAGAGGACACCACACTTTAACACTAAGAAAACAATATAATTTTTTTTTTTGAAGTACAAAATACTAAAGATTGTAGAAAGTAAAATAACTAGAATGCTAAACCTTCATCCTCTAAGGTTCCATGACTATGCTATGAGAATCCAATTAACTAAACTAGCACGAAATGTAAATCATTACATTAAACAAATTCCATCAACAATATGAAGTTCCATTTAATGCATCACATTTACTTGAACAATCAATATGAAATAACCATAACATGTGATCAATAGATACCATTCAAAATCAATCCATTTAACTAACATAAACAATAGCATCATTACATTATCCATTACATAAGAGAGTTTAACAATTAATTACATTATTATATCCTTACATCTTGAACAACAATGTCTCCTTGTATACATGTGAGGAGAATACATCAAAAGTAGAATACATGGTACACTTAATTTATGGTACAATACAAGTACATGAAAGATACTTCACTCAAACTAGATTAAGTGTAGGAGTGAACATCATCAAGAGTAGCTACCACACAAACAATCAACAGAGAAGGGAACCCAATGGAGTACAAGGCACATTCCACCTAACCATGTGGAACCCTAAGGTCCACCCCCTGTGTTAGGAGATAACACCTAGTCCCACAACAACAACAACAAGAAGCCAGCCACAATTTGTCATAACAAGGCTAACAGAGGTCAACTGACATCGAAACAACTTAACAACACATAAAATCATACTTTGCTTCTAGAGGACACCGCATACCAAGGGGAGAGAACAAACAAATGAATACTAGTTTACAGAGGGAAGAGTGTCATCGCATGGTCTTGACATGGGTTACCTTGATAGTCTCTCACTAGGTGCCGACCCCATAGGGTGACACATGCGGAACCAATCTTACTTTCATGAGGAAAAGGAAGTTGGTCTTTTCAACCAGGCCTTCTCAACCCATCCTTTGCCTAAACGAGCACTATAGGCATATGCAAGCCATTCACTTATCTTGATTAATGTTTAAACTACCCAACTGCCTAACTCATTTTAAGTTATCATTGAGTTATGAAACTCCCACATGGGTTTCCCTAGCACCACTTTGTGCGTCGAACCCCATTGAGAGCCACTCCCCTACTAGCAGCTAGGAGACCCAACAAAATCAACTGAGCAAAGCCAACTTGCAAAAATCACATAACCTCATGAACATACACAACAAGGCGAGGCATAAACCATCCTGTACACAAGTCCCAATCATAGTGGAGAATATACTGTGCAAGTCTAATGGCCCTCATGACACATTCAATACAAAAACACCCATCTCAAAATGAACAATCATAAGACCATCAAATAGAAAAAAATTCCCCCTAGCCTCTGGAAGTCTAACTAGCCATTTACACCATTATTCTAACAAAGAATAGTAACCATAATAACCCAATTTCATATAGTCAACACAAAATTCACATAAAAAAAAATCCACTAACAAGATCAAAAGGCACATAATGAGTTTACAACTTGATGAATGCGCAATTACAAGTGCATACAATATTTATAATTACCAAGAGATTAGTCTAATTTCACATTGAATAGATCTCATTCTTATTTAAATTTAATTAAATTATTCTTCCTTTTCATAATATTTTACTTTAATATAATACCTTCACCTATGTTCCCATACATGTATATGTATATATATATTATATATATATATATTTATACATATAAATATTTTATTTAACTGTTGTTGAAATACAACAAACTAACAATAATAAAACATACTTTTAAAACCATATTGACAGATATATATATATATATATATATACACACCAAAGGTTGATCTAATAAAACCAACAACCACTAATAAGCATGTATAACATGCAGTATGAATAAATACCTATCCATCGCCCATTGTACAAGAAGCTTTTGTATGCTATATACACGCATACCACAATCAATAAGTATTTGAATTACTAAATGACCTACAACAATGATGCATGGAGTCAAACATCCTCACAATTTTATCAAATTACCAGCATGCAATTTTTTTAAATGGTTTCCTAGCATGATGTAAAGAAGCTAAAAGCATACTATCAAAATCCACAGCAAAGAATGTCTTCCATAAGAATATAAAAATTATGGAAAAGAGTTTTGAGTGGTATAAGTATGAGACTTCAACTATATTGAAGTGATGGTTGACAACACAAAATGCTCTACCACACATAGCAAAAGAAAACACATACATTCAATATAGTTTCAATCTTACCTATAGACAATGATTACACATGGGACTAAGTCTGATTTGACATGGAACTAACTGGCAAGAGAAAATATATAAAATCTACATGAATTCGAATCTATGGTCAGAGACTTTCCTCATCGCTATCAACAACGGTTTAAGAAGGAAACTAAAACAGGGTATCGATTATTATCTTAAATTGTATACCCAAATCAAGAATGAAGCCAAAACACAATGAATTCTATTCCAACAAATACAGTGGAGACAAGATTGAATGCAGGTTATATCATCGTGGCTTAATCAATATCAAAAGAATAGACGTAGAGGATAAAATTCACTTCAAACAAAATTACATGCCAAGCATAGGGAATCAAATGTAATCTCTTATTGCAAGCATCAAATTCCTTTATATAAAATTTTAACCAATTACCCACATATTATTACAAACATAATTTGCAGAAAATAAATCATGTCACATAGAATATATTACATATCATGCATGAACAAAATCCACAACATATAATATCCATCGACTCCTAAGTATAGTATGTAAAAATCAAATTCCAAGATAAGTTATGCCAGTGGTTGAATGGTTGAGATGGTGCAAATAGGGTATAGCACAAACAACCAACTCATTGAAGGAAAGGTATGAGAACTAACTTGCATGGTCTATGATTTATCTATTGTTTATTACAAGATAGGGGTGGCGCCAATTAGCTAATGCTTAAGTGAAGACATCAAGCATTGAATTCCAAACATGAATCTAACAAAAGGATGTGAACCAAGGTGAAATCAGAAGGAAGGCACTGGTGTAGGGAATTATACATAGCAATATCAAATTCTAAAGAATGAATTACAAGGATTTATAGAGTACACATAAATGTTTTGTAGAGATATGCCAAGAAAATTCCTTTAGAGATTTTCTTTATAAAAATTATTTCAATGTAAGATTAAATAGAAGTGAACTCAAAGAATAGTGGAAGCTAGTTAAATTCATTTAGCTGGGTTGAAAATTGGTGCAACACTCTCTACTTTCAAATTTGTAGCTTCAAAACTCTTCAAAATCTCAGCAACGCTGCAGAAGTCCCAAAACCAAAATCTCCAAAATTAGAAGATTTGTTTTTCAAGAACAAGAAAATTTATTCATAGCTGAGAGGAAAGATTAGTTTCTAGAAAATAACCAAAAGCCCCTTTCTTTATGCCCCTTAACCAATTTATTTTTCCATTCTTTAAAGCCCTTTAATGTACACAATCTTGATTTTAATTATTTTTTTTCTTTTTTTTTCCTACTACTATTAACTACCACTATTTATTATTATTTTATAATTTTAATCATATCTTATTAATTGCAAACAATTAAATCAACTCTTAAGACATTTAATGTATTAATAATAATATTTCATTTTAATTTCATTTGCACCATGCTTTTATCAATATATTTATTTTTATATTTTGTTGTTAAATCATTAATTTTAATTTATTTAAATTAAATAAAACATTAATAATGTTTTATTTATCAAAGCCACAAATGTATTAAAATATTTATTTAAATTATCAAATACCTTTTTATCCTCAATAATACTTTATTTTAATATAATGATCAATAAAGCACTAATCAAACCATTAAATCAAATGAACATAATACCAAGTAGTACTTGGCCTCAAAGCAAAATGAAAGGAAATACACAATGACACAAACATACCAACTCTAACTGACCACACAGATAGGGAATGGCAAACAAATACTCATCCTCATCAAGGATGATGGCTCAACATAGGGGAATAGATGCTATTCCAAATGAAAAATCTCCATTGGGATTAAGGCACACTCAAACCTGGAAATTCAGGTGGAGTCAATGATTGGTGCCTACAACCTACAAAAAAACACATGGTCAAGCATGTACATAGTCAAACAATCAAACACACTATGAGAGGAAAGTCACAGCGTCGTAGGGCACTCACAAGTGAGTGATGCGACACTGTTCCTCTTCACCAAAATACATCAATGCTCAATAATAAAATACTAATAACATGATAAGAACATACATTAGATAATCACAAGGTTCCCATATCCAGAGTAATCCACACAATCAAATAAACCGATCTACTAAGTATGGTATAAGCATAAACATCAGTGATAAAAGTGTCATCAAGTATCATCATAAATATGCATCAAAGTATCATAATATCCAAATACAACCAGGTCACTATAAAAAACAAAAGCAAACTAAGGGGCACTACATCCTCCCCCATAGAAATAGGCTTACTCTTGGAAGCTTGAAAATAGATATGGGTACAACTCTCTCATCCTTGATGTATCCTCCCATGTAGCAAAAGACTCATCATTAGGATTCCATTGGACCCTCACTTGCTCAATGTCTTGACCCTTGAGGGTGAGTCTTTGGTGCTATATGATGCCCAAGGGCTCCAAATACAATTGCACGTCCTCTAACTATAAGGCATTCCAGTCAAGTACATGATATATGTTTGGATAATAGGGCCTAAGAACATAAACATGAAACACATCATGAATGCATGATAGATTGGACAAAAAAGAAAGATAGTATGCAATAGGAACAATCCTCTCCAACACCTCAAAAGGCCCAACAAAGTGTGGTGTGAGCTTAGAGCCTTTTCTATAACAAATCAAACTCTTTCACGGATGCACTTGCAAGAATACTTGGTCTCCAACTGAGAACTAGTGATCAACCCTATGAGCATCTGCATATTTCTTTTGTCTATCCTAGGATGCCACCAATTGTTCCCTAATGCAAATCACATGTTGCTCCATCTCCTGTAGCATCTTTGGGCCCTAGACAATCCCAACTCAACAGGGTTCAAAAAGGACGACCATACAATGCCTGAAAGGGAGGCACGCTAATAAAGCTGTGATATCCATTATTGTATGCAAACTCCACCAAATACAAGTAATCCTCTCGATGAGACTATTGATCCATAACGTAGATTTGAAGCATATCCTCAAGGATCTGATTAACCCTCTTAGCTTTCCCATCAATATTTGGATGATAAGCTAAACTAAAGTTCAACTGAGTCTCCAATGCATGTTGTAGGGACATCCAAAGAGCTGACGTGAACACTGGATCTCTATCTGAGATAATCCTGCAAGGAATCCCATGTAACCTGACAATATCCTCCATGAAAACTCTAGCCACTAATGAAGCATTGTATGGGGATTAGATAGGAGAAAAGTGAGCCACCTTAGTCAACCTGTCCATGGTGATCATGATGGTGTCATGCCGATAGGAAGATACTAGTAAACTAATAATGAAATCCAATGAGATAATATCTCATTTCCACTCTAGGAACAGATGGGGCTATAAAAGACCTGTAGGATGCTGATGTTATTCCTTCACTCTCTGACATTCCAAAAATATCAGCACAAAATCAACAATGACTCTCCTCATCCTGACCCAAAAGTATAATTGATGAAGATCTGTGTGCATCTTCTTGACACTTAGATGGGATGAATAGGGTGCCCAATGAGCCTTTGACATGATAAAAGTACAGTGATCTCCCGAGGAAGGAACATAAATGTGACCCAAGTGTAGGACCAAGCCATTTGACTCAAGGAAGTATCCTGCAAATCTTCCCTCTAAAACTCTATCTGACTCCACCTCAGACCTCACCTCGTAATACCAACTATTTGAAGGAAGTGTTGAAAGGATCTAACTCCTCAAGTCCAATCTAAGAGTCACTGTCAAAAGCTCATGTCTCCTCCAACTGAGAGCATCTGTCACCACATTCTCCTTACCTTGAATGAATTTCACCTCAAAATCATACTCACATAGGAACTCCATCCACTGTCTCTACCTTGCATTTAGATTAGGTTGCATGAAAATATACTGCAAACTATAGTGATCACTCTACAACTCAAACTGATGTCCCAACAAAAATTTCCTCCATCTCATCAAAGCATGAATCACAGTGGCTAAATCCAAATCATTTGTAGGATAATTCAACTCGTGATCCTTGAGTTTGTGAGGATCATAGGAAATCACGCGACTGTCCTGCATCAACACTACTCCTAAACTCTCCAAGGATGCATCTATATAGACCACAAAATCCCTAGTAGGATCAGGAATGACCAAGATAGGTGCACTGGTCAACCTCTCCTTAAGAGTCTAAAAAGCTACCTAGCATTTCTCTAACCAAATAAACTTCTTGCCTTTCCTTTGAAGAGAAGTGATGGGGTGGGCTATCCTCGAAAAATTATGTACAAACTGTCGGTAGTAACTTGTTAAACCCATGAAATTGTGAACCTCTCCAACATTAGTGGGCATAGGCTAATCAATAAAGGCTTGGATATTTGAAGGATCCACAACAATGTGCTCACCAGAAATAACATGACCCAAATATTTCACCTTCATCTGGAAGAACTCATATTTTCCAAATTTGCATACAACTAGTTCTCCCTCAAACATTGTAGCATTTGCCTCAAATTCTCTTGATGATCCTCCATGGTCCTTGAATAGATCAAAATCTCATCCAAAAACACTAGGACAAACTGGTCAAGATAGGTGCAAACCACACCATTCATCAAACTCATGAATACAGACGGTGCATTTGTCAAACCAAACAACACAACGGTGAACTCATAGTGTTTGTAATGAGTACAAAATACTATCTTATGGATATATTCCTTGAAGATGCACAACTAATGATATCCTAACTTAAGGTCAATCTTTGAAAACACCCTATCACCCTTGATCTGATCAAATAGATCATCAATCCTTGGCAATTGATACCTGTTTCTTATCATCACCTTATTCAACTACCGGTAATCAATGCACAATCAAAGTGACATGTCTTTCTTCTTCACAAAAATAATTGGTGCTCCCCAAGGAGATACACTAGGATGAATAAACCCCTTCACAAATAACTCCTCAAGCTGCAACCAAAGCTCCTTAAGCTCCTGAGTGGTCATACGATATGGAGCTCAAGAAATGGGCTCTGCTCTAGGAACTAGGTCAATCTTAAAATCAATGTCATGCTCAGGTGGCATCCCTATAATCTCACTAGGAAAGACATTTGCATGCTATCTAAGGATAGGATGACTATCAAGAGACACCTCTTAGCTCTCCCCTAACTCAAGATTATTAATTTTCACCACAAACAATTGACACCCTACCGTATACACCTCTTCAACTACATGGAAGAGATCATGCGCAAGGAAATAGGCCTTTGAACCCCAACTACCTCCACCTCACTATCCACATCATCAACACACTACACTGACTTATGCTGATAATATATGACTTCTTGGTGAGTATCTAATCAGTCCATGCCCAAAACAATATCGGAATAATATGAAGGTTTACTATGGTGCAAAGAGATCCAATCCTCATACCACAACCATGAACAAAAGACTCAACTACTAATTTAGCACTGGAGGCCAATTCAACCTACCACCTATCACCCTGCTTCATTGTCACCAGTCCACATCACGCTACTATGGAAGGAGAAATAAAATAATTTGAAGCACCCAAGTCAAAGAGAATAGAGACTCTACTACCTGTTAACACACCTATAGTCTCAACCACTATACCTTGGTGCTCGACCTGGAAGTTATCAACCATTGCAAAACTCTATGTGACCTACTTGCATCCCCTATTGTTGGCTCTAAAGTTGCTGACCTTTGACTATATCCTGATGTGCCCTTCTGAGGACACTACCTAGCAATGTGACCCTACTGCCTACAAGAGAAACACCCTATACCTCTTTCGAAACCTCTACCACCTGGGGGTGCACTAGACTATTGGAAACTTCCTTTGCTAGCTACAGACTATGAACTTTGGGTAGGTTGATTAGAGCGATAACACTTATTTTGCTGCCAACTTTGATCCCTCCTAGACTAAAATCTATTATCCTGTCGAGACTAAGAGTTCTTATGTTTTGACTAAGAATGCTACTGTTGTTGTTGTCCACCCTTAGCAGGTGCATGATGGCTCCTAGAGGAACCTGCTTCCTAAATTTGGACACCTTGAGAACTGAAACCTATTGGAGTGCACTACCAATCTGTACACCTATATGACCACCTAGTGCCATGGAAAAATTCTTCTCAACTATCCGAGCCTTCTCCACAGCCACCTCCATAGTTTTCAACTCAAATACATGAACAATACCCCCACTGATATGGGTATTCAAGCCCCTGATAAAATGCTACACTAACATACCCTCATCATTGCCTAAGCCCATAAAATATCTGGTCATATTGCTCGACTAACATGACCATCTGTCTCAGCTCATGAAATTCATCTGCACGACATTGCCTCCAATGATTAGACAAGAATTGAGCTTTGAATCTCTCAAGAAACATCTCCCATGAGATTGAGTCTATCTCCAAATGTAGCTTATGCTCCTCCAAATTCCACCACATGGAAGCAAAACCTCTTAGATGCATGATAGTGCACCTAGCCTTGGTGTTTCTACCATATGGATGCATGGTGAAAAACTTATTTACATCAATTAACCAGGTCTCTACCTCCAAACCACTACCAATCCCATCAAAAGTAGGAGGGTGTGCTCTCAAAAGATCCCTCATATGACTAGCTAAGACAACCTCCTGCTCCACTGTAACCTCTCTCTCTTCCTAACCACCAACTGATCACCCTCATATCTCAAACCAAGACGGGAAAGAACCTCCTCAAGTAAGTGATGCAATGGTGTGGCTTCCAACCCCTGCTTACCTGGATTCTGATCTCCACCTCGTTGATTATTTTTCAAACCCTATTGTTCCTCACAATCAAACTCTTAGGAACTTTGAGGAGGAGACTCCTAGTGATTAGCCCCACGACCACCACCATGACCTCTACCACGTCCTTGACCTCAACCCCGACCTCTAGGAATTATCCTACATAGACACCACCAAGGACAAGTTTAGGGTGTTAGGCGAGGACAACAAAGGAAAAGATTAAAATTTAAAATCTATGCAAGTTAAACCACATAATGGGCTCTTGCATATACTTAGAGTACCCAGTGTTAGAACTTGGGCTCTCATACCATGTGTAATGCCCCACCATGAAACTGTAGAGGACAACACACTTTACCACTAAGAAAATGGTACAATTTTTTTTTTGAAGTGAAAAATACTAAAGATTGCATAAAGTACAATAACTATAATGCTAAACCTATGTCCTCTAAGGTTCCATGACTATTGTATAAGAATCCCATTAACTAAACTAGCAAGAACTGTAAATCATTACATTAAACAAATTCAATTAACAATATGAAGTTCCATTTAATCCATCACATTTACTTGAACAATCAATATGAAATAACCATAACATGTGATCAATAGATACCATTCAAAATTAATTCATTTAACTAACATAAAAAATAGTATCATTACATTATCCATTACATAAGAGAGTTCAACAATTAATTACATCATTATATACTTACATCTTGAACAACAATGTCTCCTCGTATACATGTGAGGAGAGTACATCAGAAATATAATACATGATACAATTAATTTATGGTACAATATAAGTACATGAAAGATACTTCACTCGAATTGGATCAAGTGTAAGAGTGCACATCATCAAGAGTAGCCGCCACATGAATGATCAGTAGAGAAGGGAACCCACTGGAGTACAAGGAACATTCCACCTAACCATGTGGAACCCTAAGGTCCACCCCCTGTGCTAGGAGATAGCACCTAGTCCCATAATAGCAACAACAATAAGGCAACCACAATTTTTCATAACAAGGCTAATAGAGGACAACTGACACTGAAATAACTTAACAACACATAAAATCACACTTTTCTTCTAAAGGAAATTGCATAGCAAGGGGAGATAACAAACAAAGGAATACTAGTCTTCAAAGGGAAGAGTGTCATCGCATGGTCCTAACATGGGTTAACCTAACAACCTCTCACTAGGCATCAGACCCCATCTATGGTTACCATGACAGCCTCTCACTAGGCGCCGACCCCATAGGGTGACACATGTGGAACTAATATTCCTTTTGTGAGGACAAGGAAGTTGGTCTTTCCAACCAGGCCTTATCAACCCATCCTTAGCCTAAATGAGCACTATACGCATGCCCTAGGCATTCATTTATCTTGATTAATGTTTAGACTACCCAACCCCCTAACTCATTTTAATTTATCACTGAGTTAAGAAAATCCCACATGGTTTACCCTAGCACCACTTTGTGTGGTGGCCCCCATTGAGAGCCACTCCCCCTACTAGCAGCTAGGAGACCCAACAAAATCAATAGGGAAAAGCCAACTTGCACAAATCACATAACCTTGTGAACATACACAACAGGGTGAGGCATAAACCAACTTGCACACAAGTCCCAATCATAGTGGAGAATATATTGTGCAAGGCTAGTGGCCCTTGTGACACATTCAATGCAAAAACACCCATCTCAAAATGAACAATCATAGGATCCATCAAATAGAAAAAAATTCCCCCTAGCCTCTGGAAATATAACTAACTATTTATACCATTATTCTAACAAAGAACATTAACCATAATAACCCAATTTCATATAGTCAACGCAAACTTCACATAAAAACAAATCCACTAACACGATCAAAAGGCACATAGTAAGTTTACAACTAGATGAGTACGCAATTACAAGTGCATATAATATTTTTAATTACAAAGAGATTAGTCTATTTTCACATTTAACATATTATTTAAATGTAATTAAAATAATATTCCTTTTCATAATATTTTACTTCAATATAATACCTACACCTATGTTCCCATACATGCATATTCATATATATTCATATATATATTCATATATATATATATATACATGTAAATATTTTATCTAATTGTTGTTGAAATGCAACAAACTAACAATAATAAAACATACATTTGAAACCATATTGGCAGATATATATATATATATATATGTCAAAGGCCAATCTAATAAAACCAACAACCACTAATAAGCATGTATAATATGCGGTATAAATAAATACCTATCCATTGCCCACTATAAAATTCACAACAAACAAACTTACATGCCAAGCATAGGGAATTGAATGCAATCTCTTATTGCAAGCATCAAATTCCTTTATATAACAATTTTCCCAATTACCCAATACTATTACAAACATAATTTGCAAAAAAGAAATCATGTCACATAACATCTGTTACATATCATGCATGGACAGAATCCACAACATATAGTATCCATCGAATCTTAAGTATACTATGTAAAAATAGAATTCCAACATAAGTTATGGCAGTGGTTGAATGGATGAGATGGCACAAATAGGGCATAGCACAAACAACAAACTCATTGAAGTAAAGTTACGAGAACTGACTTGCATGGTCTGTGATTTATCTATTGTTTATTATAAGATAGGGGTGGCACCAATTAGCTAATGCTTAAGTGAAGACATCAAGAATTGAATGCCAAACATGAATCTAACCAAAGGGCTCAAACCAAGGTGAAATTGAAAGGAACACTGGGGTAGGGAATTATACACAACAATATCAAGATTTTGAAGAATGACTTACAAGGATTTTTAGAGTACACACAAATGTTTTGTAGAGATATGCCAAGAAAATTCCTTTAGGGATTTTCTTTATAAAAATTATTTCAATGTAAGATTAAATAGAAGTGAAATCAGAGAATAGTGAAACTTGGTTAAAGTCATTTAGCTGGGCTAAAAATTGGTGCAACACTCTCTACTTTCAAATTTGTAGCTTCAACACTCTTCAGAATCACAACAACGTTGCAAAAGTCCCAAAACCAGAAGAAATTTTTTTCAAGAACAAGAAAATTTATTCATGGTAGAGAAGAAAGATTAGTTTTGAGAAAATAACCAAACGCCCCTTTCTTTATGCCCCTTAACCAATTTATATGTCATTATTTAATGTCCGTTAATGAATGCAATCTTGATTTTAATTATTATTATTATTATTTTTTTCCCACTACCATCAACTACCACTATTTATTATTATTTTATAATTTTAACCATATCTTATTAATTGCACACAATTAAATCAACTCTTAAGACATTTAATTTATTAGTTATAATCTTTCATTTTAATTTCATTTGCACCATGCTTTTATCAATATAATTATTTTTATATTTTGTTGTTAAATCATAAATTTTAATTTATTTAAATCAAATAAAACATTAATGATGTTTTATTTATCAAAGTCACAAATGTATTAAAACATTTATTTAAATTATCAAACACCATTTTATCCTCAATAATCCTTTATTTTAATATAATGATAAATCAAGCACTAATCAAACCATTAACTCAAATGAACATAATACCAAGCAATACCTGGCGTCGAAGCAAAACAAAAGGCAATACACAACAACATAGACAGACCAACACTAACTGACCACACAGACAGGGAATGGAAAACAAATACTCATCCTCATCAAGGATGATGGCTCAACATAGGGGACAAGATGCTATCTCCAAATCAACAATTTCCATTGGAATTAAGGAAAACTCAAACCTAGCAATTCAAGTGGAGTTAATGCCTGGTACCTACAACCTGCAACAAAACACACAGTCGAGCATGTACATAGTCAAACAGTCAAACACATCGTGAGAGAAAAGTTGCAGTGTCACAGGGCACTCACAAGTGAGTGATGCGACATTGTTCCTCTTCACCAAAATACATCAATGCTCAATAATCAAATACTAATAACATGATAAGAACATACATCATATAATCATAAGGTTCCCATAGCCAGAGTAATCCACACAATCAAATAAACTGATCTACTAAGCATGGTATAAGCATAAACATTAGTGATAAAAGTGTCATCAAGTATCATCATAATTGTGCATCAAAGTATCATAATATCCAAATACAACCAAGTCACTATCAGAAACAAAAGCAAATTGAGGGGCACTACATCTTGGGTTGTTCTTCCTTGATGTAATGCTTTGCATGGGATTGGGGCCTTTCCTTGCTTATTGAATTAAAAAAAAATAGATTAGAGATTTAAATAGGACTAAATCATGCTTACTAGACCTTGGCATAACTATGATGTATTTTGTATAGATGCACTATCATCCAAGGTAAACAAGAAATTAAATAAACATAATTAAATATTTAACACCTATGCATAGAAAAAATATTAGCACATAGTAAATAACCAACAAAGTACATAATAGTGATAAAATGGTCTTAACAATAGCATCCCAGATTAGATGATTAAATGAGAAAGATAAATTTAATAATATGAAACCTCCATATGAATAGATCACAAAAATAGCTAAGATGGAGAGAAAAAGGGGGTAATTTATAGGGAGCTTGCAAAAATGGTGAAGCCCTTAGTTTGGTCTTTTTGACCTCCATGGATAATCAAATAAAAAATAAATTATAACCAACAAAGTACATAATAGTAATAAAATGGTCTTAACAATAGCATCCCAGATTAGATGATTAAATGAGAAAGAGAAATTTAATAATATGAAACCTCCATATGAATAGATCACAAAAATAGCTAAGATAGAGAGATAAAGGGGGTAATTTATAGGGAGCTTGCCAAAATGGTGAAGCCCTTAGTTTGGTCTTTTTGACCTCCATGGATAATCAAATAAAAAATAAATTGGAGCTTAGTGGTGATCCTATCTTACATGTTTCTCAAAAAAGAGTAGAAATTATGAAATAAATTATAAGAATATAAATAAAGGTACATCTATTACTTAACTAATGTGTATAAAAATAAGAATCAAAGAGTAGCTAGAGTTTCCTACATAGAATTAAGGAGTATCAAATTAATATGGATACATGGTTTTGTATTAGTTTTCCAAGAAAGTGGAAAGCACAATGAAAATCTCAAGATAGCTTGAATCCTCACAAATTAGAAAATAAAATAAATTTGTAGCAACACAAAGAATATGTGCCATAGTTACATTTATATACTAGAAATAAAAGAATAATTGTAAGTAAAATGAGAGATATAAATGAACAATGACAATATCACCCTATTATGATACTTGTGAAGAGATTTTTTCAAAATAGGTGAAGATAAGATAACCTTAGCCAAGAGAATGTCTCTAAGAAAATAAAAGTAATAAGTGGATAATATCGCCAAAGAAAACTTGCAAAAAAATGCAGTAAACTTACATAAGAGAGAGTTCACAAGTGTATTAGTGTGGCTAGAGTGCTATAGAAAGATAAAAGTGGCATGAGAGCTATATAATTAAGGAGAAATAAAACCATGGTCATTCAAAATTGCACAATGAGTGCCAAGGAGAATGCTAATATTTAAATCTACAATCACCTATTATTGTTATTGGGAAGGAGGTAAAAGGAATATAGTTCAAACTCAATAGAAGATAGGTGAAGGATAGTGATAAAAAGAGAGAAGTTAAAGTCTCATTATACTATCCATTAAATAGTTTGCATGATTTTTCTATAATGGGACACAATCACAATTGTGTAGACATATGTGCAACCACGTTTTAGTCTTAAAATATTACAATTAAAAAAATTACTAAATGGTTGCACTAAATAAAATAAACAAAAACATTAAATATTCATGGTAGGAAACATACTTGGCATCTAAAGTAGGAAAAAAGACAAAGGATAGGATGAAATGAGTCCCAAAAAAACACGCTATAGGAACAAACACTGGAATAAGTACAATTTGTACTGCTGAAATTGTAGGGCATGAAATTTAACATAATAGTAGGCCTATTAATATATTGATTATGATTTGTCTAAATTTGTGTCTTGGTGTTTCTTTGAAATACCAATGCAAGTCCCATTGAGATATTGTACTAGTGTTTTATATGAAAAGAGTGAATAGGTGAATTTTTTTATGGTATAGAGGTTTTAGAGACATGATTTTGAGATGAAATAGGAAAGTAATCCAAGAATGTAAATACCAACTCATATAATGAAATATAATGGATGCTATATAGATTGAACCATTGAAGTGATTTTTCCTTTACAATAGTTTGAAATGCATGTAGAATAAATTCATATTCTTTCCTATGTTCATCAAATGAGGAAACAATTTTTTTAACTTGCAATAGAGGATACCACCTATGACAAATAGCAAATAGTACTAAAAGGATTCACATGTACTCCCAATTTACTACCTTCTTGAAGGTTCAAAAATTCCATCTCAAGGAATGAATTGGGACAATCTCCAAATTAGACATCACCATTTTCTGAACCCTTTAGAACTTTTGCTAGCAATGTCTCTTTGCAAATTTTTTGGTTATGTAGTTTGCAAGCACCATACAAATAATGGAATTAAGGATGAATAATCTTAGTGATTTTCAATTATATACAACATAGGGTCATTACTATTTCTTAGAGGTTAAGAATGCAACCAAAGATTTGAGAGCTTGAACTTAAGGTTTGAAGCTATAAGGTATAACATTATACAAGTGACACATTTTTTTTTATGGTAGAAGTCATTAGCATGGTCATGTAGTCACATGCATGATCTTTGAGGTCATGATTGTAAATTCTAAGTCAATACCTATCTAATACATTTTCTAGATTCCAAATATAGTTATTGAACATCTCTTGATCATTCTACCTATCAATTACCTTCACTAAACTTTGAATTAGGGATGCTTTTTTAACTATTTTCTCTTTCAATAAGTAGTTATAATTACATTACCAACTCATTGTGTTTGTTCTACTTAGCATATAAAATGTGAAGTACTTATTATTCTATATTGCAAGTCTAAGTAGGTGAACACATTAGAAAAAAAGTAAACCATACTAAGCTAGTTTCATTTTACTATAAATGGTCATGTTATAAACAAAGTTTTTTATGTTTTGTTCTAATTTTTATTCATTATACTTAGTTTAATATCTAATGTGAATGCAAATCATAATGAAGAATTTAACTTTTAATTTCATTCAATTAAAATATAGAAAAGAAAAGAGCTTGCTCATAAAAAAATATTAGAGAGAATTAGGTTAGATAAAGTATACTCTTTTTTGATAGTCGACATTGCCAATATATTTATTCTAAACTATGTTGGATTAGGAGCTAAACTCAAGAATATGTACCTCATCTTTGTCTTTTTTGTTCTTGGTTTTTGTGTCAGGAGGATCAATTTATGAATAATATTGCCTACTTTAGTATATTGATGACCCTATGGTTGAGGTGACATTTATATGATTGTGATGGTGTGCAAACAACCACAATAGTGTCCCTAGGGCCACAATGGAATATTATGGCCATAGTGGCATCTTGATACTATAGAAGTGTCTTGTATGGCTATGATAGCATCCTTGTAGCTCTACAACTTGTTACTTGCAACACAATTTGGCTATACAAATGAGATGGTGCAATAGGTACCTTTGGGGATTGTACTAAGGGAATTGCACACCAAATCTTCTTTCGTGACAATCAAGCCTATAAATATTTAAATAATAGAGAACTTGAGAAAAATGGTATTTTATTAAATGTTGAAATATGAGGGGTGCAACTAAGAAAGTATAATAACAGTCTCCATTGTGTATTCTAGTAATGGCAATGAGTATCTACTATAATAGTTTCATGTGTGTGCTATTGCATTCTCCATTTATTCTCCCTTTTAATCACGATGAGTATCTACTATCGTTTTACCATTTGATTGTGCAAATGAATAAGTATTTGAAGTAGAATGAAAAGATGATCATGGTAATTGAAAGAATCAACTTTTATCAATTACATATATTACCATACAGTCAATCATATTTGAACCATAAATATAACGATGTCCACAATAACTAAATGACAAGATTAAAACGTAATAAAAATATTTTAATTTTAAAAGACTATATATAAAGTAAGTTGAAATAAAAATTATATACCAAATAATCAAATTCAATAATGAAAGAAGGGAATTAAAAATCAACCGTTTAGAAAAAGTGTTCTATAGTAACTTCTCCTCTCCATGAGGCAAAGCATTAGATACGTATATGTGTGTCCCCCCTTGCTTTTGAGCACACGCGCATTATAAGGAATTGGTTTATATGGGAAATGGGCCATATTGAATATATGGGCCTCTCTTGTGGTGGGCCCCATATCTTCTCTTGTGGTAGGCCCCATAGCCTCTCTTGTGGTGGGCCCATATAATTATTTGTGTTTCCATTACTCTTGCATTGACTATACCAAACCCAATCTTTTCTTTGTCACTTTGGTCCCCATAAAGCTCTCGTTTTTTTTCTTTAAATTATTCTCATGAAATGCTATTTGTAGGGGCTAAACATTTTATAAAGGAGAATAAATATAAGATGGTGTATTGGCTAACATTTTATAAAAGAGAATAAATATAATATATGAGGCAAGGGCTTTCCATATTAAAGAGAAGTTGAGAACAACTATGACCCACTTTATACAAGATATCATAACAATTGGGTTATGACTCATCTCTTGTTATAAGACAGACCCATCTCTTGTTGTGAATCAGACTTTATATTAAATAATTTTATCTTTTTCTCAGGTATGTGATGATGTGATACACACTATCTTATAAATAGTTAGTTTATATTTGCTTGATAATGAAGATAGATTTTGTATAGGATCAAGCATTAAAAAAACTAATGTTCTTATTATTTTTAATATTTTTAATCTTATTTTAAGTTTATATAAATATTAATGTGTTTTTCAATGAACTTTTTGGAAAGATTTTGTTGTTCTTTGATATTGTAGGAGGTGCTAATGAAGTACATCCACTCATCACATGATGTTTGAGATCTTAATAAATATTATTTTTGTTGATATTTATGAAATTTAAAATTGAAGTTGAAAATGACAGTTCTTTTGATTTACTGATTGTGTTGTTCTAATTTTTAATGATATTTGAAATTTATAAATTATATAATTGTTAGTCTAAAAATAGAAATAAAAAGTATTATGTTTTTATGAAAATTAATAGATTTTCAACAATGAAAATTCATTATAAGTCTATTGTTAACATGATTTTCAAAGAGTTAAATGATTCCATTAATGATATTGTGGGGTGCATTTATCTTTTCTTGTTACAAGTTTTATTAAAACATATATCGTTATGTTAGTGAATCACCACAATATATTTATTAGTGAATCAACTAATGCATAGCTTCCTTAAGGATGACATTTATAGAGATAATCTATCTATCTAGGACATAATGTGCACAATTCACATAATGAGATAAAATATTTTATTGATCAAATAAGATCTAATCAATATACCATATGAATAATGAGTTTATTATTATTTTAAAATAATAATTTTCTATACATTAAATTTATCTATAAATATATGAATGAAAACACTTGCTAATAATCATAGTTGATATTGATTCTAATATAAAGTTATTATAACTAAAATTTATTTTTGATTAAAAATGAGGGAGTGTGTCTTTAATTTAATGACATTAAAAATGTATTCTCTTCTAAATTTATATTAGTTTAGTGGAAAAATAGATTAAATCATAGTTCAAACTCTAGACTAATATAAATGAGTTGAATCACTAATATAAAAAATAATATGTTGAATTGAAATAAGTTAGAGAGTGCTTATCTTTTTAAGGATGATGGTCTTGGAATCACATTGTTGTTGTTTTCTTAGATTACCATCCTATATGATACTCAAATATGAAGAGCTACCTTCCAAGTAGATTATCTCTAACTCCATGCAATAGTTGGATGTGATTGTAGGTTTCACTATGGTCTCTATTGTAATTTCATCTTTCATGTGAAATTTTGTCTCTAAAAATTTTCTACTCTTAAATTATTTTTCTTTGATGCAATAGCTAATTTGAGTTCAAAGCAGTGCACATTGAAGTATCAAGACTGTCTTGAGCCTAAGTCAGGCTCCTTGTTTATTCTTGTTCAAAACTTGTATGAAAATAATTTGAGTGTCAAAATGTAGGATGCAAAATGTAGTGAATTCTATTCTAATATAGGAATGCTCTTATCATTCTCAAATTTTCTAAGAGCTTACCTAGTTGCTAATTTAAAATATCTCATGTGTAGGCTAATAGGTGATAGTCAAATTTTAAAATTAGGTTAAGATTATGGAAATTAAAAACCAAATTTTGAGAAAAGTGGATAGAAATGCAATAATTTTTTTTCTAGGAGATAAAATTTCATCCATGATTTTGATCATAATGAAAAAACTAGTGAAATTAAAATTGGGTTCATAACACTAGGGATAAATTTTATGAGAAATAGGACATGGCTAGGTTCACTTTATTTTTATGTTAGAATATATCAAAATAAGTGCTTGAATGATTCATTTACCAACAATACTATAACAAGGGCACAAACATGTGAGAAAAAAGTGTGAAGTGTGCACTTTTCTCCTCTATATTTTTTTTTTAAAATGGACCAACTAACATGAACAATAAGATTGTATAATTTAAAGAACTTATTTCTAACACATTTAATAGTTCATTAAGGTTATGAAGGAAAACCTAAGGTTTATTATAGATAAATTGAATGACATAAAGATTCTTAAATTTATTACTTCAATATAATCGTGTTTGCTATCTTTTGTTGTATTTTTGTTGTTAGTGTTGATTTTTGTTTCTATATTTGATGTGGTTTTCCACATCTTATAAGAACTTAAATAATATTTAATGTATTTATATAAATGGATTTAGTTAATCTATAATCCTTAAACCTAGCAAATATAATGAAGATTATTATACTTTAAGAATGGTAATGAAATTATTGATACTTGATTAGTCAATTTACCAATAAAATGGGTATCCTACTAGAATCAAATACACAAAAATAAATATGATTTACCTAGAAAAAATAAAATCTCCCATAATCAAAATACATAAATAGAAATTTAGGAATGCATAATTTTAGTGTAAAAATAGATACCACTTGAACATTCTTAACTAAGTTTAATATTTTTATATGTAATCATTCTCTACATTTCACTTTTGAACTTACAATAACACTAGTATTGCATGGATCTTGGAGTGAACACCACAAGTTTATTATACAACCATAAATAACTCTTTCATTTATGAGAACTAAATTTAGTAGTACCCATATTAACTATGCCATCTTATGTTAAGCTCTCCAAATGATATGTCTTTTAGTTCTAATATTTATTTGCATATTCAAGCATTCCAATCACTAATAATATAATAAATAATATTTTTTAAAGTAAATTGTATAATAAGTAGTTATATAGTATAAAATTTTGTAAAAAGGTAAAAAATCAAGGCCTAGTGTATTAGGTATAGACATGAGAACGTTAATCAATTGATGATCTAGAAAATAAAATCATACAATAGTATAAAATTTCATAAATCAAGAAATAACATAGAAATACTAACAAGAAAAGAATACCAAAATATAGATGCAAAATTAAAGCATAAACAATATACAAAATAATATAGGTTACAAGTGAGTACATATAGACTATGTGAGGTGACAAATATGACCAATATGAAGTATAATTTTCAAATATAAAAAATATGAAGGAGAATCCTATTGGATGATGACAAATCAACCATCATAAATCACTCTAGATAAACCTATCAAATCTAAGCCTCGATGTAGAAAATACATAACCACCTAATAAAATGAAATAAAAGAACTTTACTAATTATTTTTCAAAAGATAAAAATAACCAAGACACTATTCAAACAATGATCTAATAAAAAAGGTCAATAGAGAATTTTACAAATTAACATATAACATACAAATACTAGTAGAGCAAGAATGATATGAGCTAGATTCAAAAAAAAAAATTCACACTGTGCACAATAATTTACAATGAGTGGGTATATATACTATGTGAGGTGAAAAATATGAACAATAGGAAGTGTAACTAAATTGAATCTCCCAAATATGAAGTAACTCCAATGGAATATGTTGAAAAATCAACCCTCACAACTCACTCCTAATAAACCTAATAATTTTAAACCTAATTGTAGGAAAATACATAGCAACCTTATGAAATGAAATAAAAATCTACACTACTAATTTTGTAGAAGGAAAAAATAATAGACATAGTGTATTAGTGATAGCCAAGACCACTATTCAACAAATATTTTGAAAAATAAAAGAGTAAAATAAAGTGTTTTATAAATCAATGGACAACATGTAGATACTAGTAAGATGAGAATGTTAAAGTATAGATGTATAAATTGAAATGCTTTCACTTTGCAAAATAATGTAAGGTGAGTGAGATATATAAACTATGTGAGAAAGAAAATATAACCAATCAAAAGTGTGACTTATAATTATCCAAAATAGGAAGCAGTAGTTTTTATGGAAGATGTCATCAACTCAACCTTCATAAATCACTCAAAATAAGCATAAGAAATGTGAACATGAGTCTAAGAAAATACGTAAAAACCTATTGAAATGAAATAAAACCCTACAATAATGATTTTTTGGAAAGAAAAATAACCAAGACCTAGTATATTAGGGATATCCACAAGGACGTCATCCAATCAATGATTTGTAAACTAAAATAGGTGGGTAAATTATTTTGTAAATTAAAGTATAACATGCAAGTATTAGAAAGACAAGAATAAAAAAATATAGATGCATAAACTAAAATTATTACACTATGAAAATATAAGTTAGTAGATATAAGTTATGAGGTGACAAATATGACCAATAGGAAGTGTAACACTTGTATATGTAAAATAGAAAGGAAAATTCTTATGGAGTATTGTGACAACTCAACTATCATACTCACTCCAAACAAGCCTAAGAAGGATAAACCTTAATGTAATAACATCTATGCAATCTAGTGAAGTGAAATAAAGACCTACATTAACATTTTTTTTAAGGAAAAAATAACCAAGACCTAGTGTATTAGGGATAGTCAGAAGAAAAACATTCAACTGATAATCCAAAACCAAGATATGTGAATATAACATTTTAAAAATCTAGAGACAACATACAAATACTAGCAAGACAAGAAGGGACAAAGCTAGATGTATAAACTAAAATTCACACACTATGCAAAATAATGTAAAGTGAGTGAGTACATATAGACTATGTGAGGTAAAAAATAAAACCAATAGAAATGAGTAATTCATATGGAATATGGTGACAATTCAAATCTTATACATAAATAGCTAATAAAATAAAATAAAAACCTACATTTATACCCCCTTAAGCATAAAATTAAGTGGGTGAAAGATGGGTCCTAATAAGTATTTGCCCATATTAATTAGTAATGTATACATTATTCCCCCCATAGAGAATGAGACCCCCCAATAAAGGAAAGAAAAAACCCCAAAGTAGAGAGAAAAAATCATCCCCAAATTAGAGAGAGAAAAGTCCCCAATAAAGGAGAGAGAAGACCATAAAGAAGATAGAGGAGAGAGAAAAGACCATGTAATCCAAAAAATAAAATAAAATTTTGACATAACATCAATGCTTCTACATAGAAGAGAGAGCTAAAGTAGGCATATCGTTGGAATTTTTTGTCATTGATGTCAAAGACATGTTTGTTAGAGATACTTGGTTGCAGTGTTCTTCATTGGTGTTGATTTGTAGTGCTCTTCTTTGGTTTATCAGGAGTTGCTTCATTCCATAATCATCATGCTAAGGGTGGACAAGGTTTATCATGAGTTGCTTCATCATGTTGAGGGTTGATAAGGTTTGACATTGATTGGTTTCAAAGATACAAGTTTGTTGCTTTGTGGTGTTGATAAGTGTTGCTTCAGGACAATCAAAGACTTGGTTGAAGGTCTCATGGTCTTCTTTCCAAGTGTTTGCTGCTCATTCCTCATGATGTTGGTGTTCTTAATGTTGATCATCTTCACATACTACTCATGATGTTGATCTCAAAGATACATTTTCATTCAAATGTCAAATCACATAATTGATTAATATATTGCTTAGTGTATTGCTTAATACTTCCAAAAGGTACTTGTTCACATGGTTTTGATGTTTGGTGATAAGCCTAGTTTATGGTCTAATTTTTGGGTAGAATTTATGATTTGTTTGCTGAAGTTATCATGGACCTTGACGTTAGGTGTTGATATTTTTATGATATTTCCTCAGAAATATAGACATTGGGCTTAATCTTATTTTTGAAAATCTTTAATGACATTGACATGTTATATGGACTATCTATATTAATTATGAATGTGGTTAATGAATTTTCTTTAAGGTAGTTGTAGATATGCAATTATTGTGTGTGCTAACATTGCAATGTAGATATAATTTGAAGATACTAAATTGAGAAAGACATTGCTAGCTGGGCATGCACCATAACGTCCAACAAGGGAATTTTTCAAAGGTCAAAGGAGGACGATGACAAGAGATTCCCCATGTAAATCAAATGTAACTACCTTGTAGTGGACTTTAATGTTGTTGAGAAAGTATTGGCGTTACTGTTGTGCTAAATCTGTGGACATGTCTGACCAAATTCCATGAGCGTGTAGCCAACTTCTTTGTTAATCGCTTTGCTTAGTTGCTAGTATAAATAAGAATCAAATACTCATTTTTAGAAGGTTGTGCGATCTGATATTGTACTTTCATTCTTAGCTTTTAGTGATACACTACTTTATTATACTTATGTTTTTTGATGAATAAAGTGAAATTCTAAGTTTGAGCATCTGATTTTTTGTTAGTAGTAGAGGATACTCATCCAAGGGGGCCCACTTGGTGAGCAATCTATCCTTAGTTTAATTTAGCCTATTTGTTACTTTTTGTTCAGTAATTAGTTAAGAATTTGGCACTGACTAGTCTTGCAATCACTAGAATTCCATTTTGTGACTATTCCTATAGCCAAATCAAACATAGTCATTTTTTGTTTGTTGTTTAGATTTTCATTTCTTTCATACATTTCAAGCTTAGTATGGTTGTTGGTTGATGTTCAACATTTATGTTATTCCTTTCCAAGAAATTTACTTTCAACATTACATCTTTCTTAGCTATAGAATGAAAATGGCTACTTTGAGTTCCTAGTGCAAATATTGTGCTGACCCATTTCAAGTTCATGTCCATGGGTTGAAAAGTTAAATGTTCCTTCATGATGATTGAATGGCTATTCAATTTAGATGTCCAATCTCTGATTCACAATTGTAAGAGCTTAGTTGTTAAATCATAGTAGGAGGCCAAAATTTTTGGCCCTGTTGTCAGGGATGGTGTCAAACTAGGGAGTTCTTTGGAGTCATTGGTAGTTTTTCTTGCTGTAGTAATTCTGGAAGTTGTTCTTAGTATACCCTCATTTAGGAAGTAATGACCCCCTTATTCTTTACCAATTCTTTGTGTGAGCTAATTGATAGTGAGTTGATACCACATGCATAGAGGAAGGAGAAGGGATGCTTATGGGAGATTCATTCCCAACAATCCTGATCCATTATAGCTAGTTGAATATAAAAACCTGCCAAAAGAAGAAGAAGATCAATACCCTTTTGCTGATGCATTTCTTGATCTAACTAGCTCTGAAGTTTCCTCTAAGGACCAAAATCAGCTTGAGAACCCCTTTTCTTTGGAACTACATCAAGCAGGCATGGGTGATGCAAATAGGAATAGACCTAACCAACTAGCTTTTCCTTTCCCCATTTCCCATTAGAATGAAGTTGAAAACATAAAAAATATCCCTGCTTCAGCACTCCACAAGTTTTATGGACTTGTCATAGAAGATCTTGATACCTTCTTGTTTGAGTTTGACATACTTTGCAAGAGTTATGACTATACCACCAATTCCCATAGGCTTAAGCTATTTCCTACCACTCTGAAAGAAGCTACATTAAGATGGTTCATGAGCCTAGGAAAAGATATTGTGGAAACTTGGGAGGACATGAAGACAAAATTCCTTGAGAAATACAAGGAGTATTGCAAGGGCAGTGACATGAGAGGAGGTGACATTTTTAGGATACAACAAAAGGAAGATGAGAGCTTGGAGGATTATATTGCAAGGTTTGTGTTTTTCCTACAAAAATCTCCACACCATACACTCAATGAAGACTTAAAAAAGTTGTTTTTCCTAAGATGAATCAATGACAACTGCACTGATGCCTTGGACATGATTGGAGGAGGAAATATCTCCCAAGTTCCTTGGGAGGATATCAAAAAAATATGCTAGAACTACTCTAGGGGAGCTTCGAAGAAAGGGAGAGCTTACTAATCTTCCATGGGTAAGTCAACTACCAGTGGAGTTTCAAGAATGAAGATTACACATTTTCTAGTAGACTTCAAGCAATACATTATAAACAATCTAGCTACTCAACTGGATACACTTTAGGCCAAGAAGAAGAAAGAGGAGGCAAAGGCAATGTTGGTAAATTATTTCCCCCATTGCAAACAAAAAAAGGATTGTAGATGCAAGGTGGTAGCTAATATTGAAGGCAAGCAGATTGCACCCAAGTTCAAGTCAATTCAGATTGAAGAAGATCAAGTCTAAGATTGAAGAAGATCAAGTCTACTATGTTGCATAAAGGAGGTCTTGGGATCCAAGACAAGGTATGCCACCAGATCCACTCTCTTATGCTGGGCCATATTTCAATTCCTATTCATCTGGTAACCAATGGAAGCCTCCATATCCATCCAAATATGGAGGATATCCACCATAGCCTTGGGGTGACCCTCCAAATGCTTGGCCCAATCACCAAAACTCTCCACCCTAGTGGCAACAACCTCATGGGAATTAGTAGCAATTTCAAGGGCATTGGCAACCACCTCTAGGAAATTGGCAATAAACAAATCAATGGAGGGGAGGAAAACAATGGCCTACCCAGACAACCAATTACATGAAACCACCTTCTCAACCCCAAAAACCTACTATAATGCCTCCACCTACTAATTCAAGCTCAAATGCACCTAAACCTACTCAACTACTAGCTCATCCCACACCCAATCCAAATAACAAATCACAACAACCGCATGTATACTCTGCTGATTCAAATAAATTCCTTGCATATGTTGTGAGTGTAAGTAACATCCACTTGTATTTAGGAACTACTTTACCAACCCCTTCTATGCCCATTATTACTGAGCTTCATATGGAAGAGGAAGAGAAACCTCTGAATGATCCCATTCAGCCAAGTGTACCTAAAAATCCTGAACTAGTCCAAGTCAAGTAGACTAAACAAGAACCATCATTTCCTCAGAGATTGGAAGTTTCCAAGAAGAATGAAGAAAAAGAGGACACAACCTTTGATATCTCAGATCAGCTGAAGCATATATGTGTCCAGATACCTCTATTTCAGGCCATAAAGGATGTCCCAATCTATGGCAAGGAAATCAAAGAAGCATGACTCAAGAAGTCAGACATGAAGAAAGACCCCACTACGGTTCATGTGGTGGGACAACTAGCTAACATCATACTTGGAAAAGTGACTATCCCTAAGTACAATGACCCAGGTAGTCTTGTGGTAGTAGTTATTATAAATGGGATTCAAATAAAGAATGCTCTGATTGATTTAGGGGGAGCAATAAATGTATTGACCAAGGACATCTTGTAGCAACTAAACGTTGCAAGTATGAGATCTACTCCTATTGTCCTGTAGCTTGCTGATAGTTCTACTATTAAGCTTGATGGTATAGTGGAGGACCTTGTGGTGATTCTAGAATCCTGGGAGTACCCAATAGACTTCATGATTCTTTCTCCTAAAGCTACACTAGGTGGGTATCCCATTATACTTGGAAGGCCATGGTTAGCAACTACAGATGCATATATTGGATGTTGGTCAGGTAACATGACCATTTCTGATGAGAAGAGTATCAAAATTTTTATTCTTTATCCTCCTACTCATCTATCCCATGATGAGGATAATCCCGTGTGGCCACATGTTGGTGAAGAGGCCAAGGAAGTTAATTTTGTGGTGCAACTTATGATGTTAGGCAGAAGCTCCTTCATGTAGCTTCAAGACAAAGATGAAGTATTGGTTAACATCATTTAGAACAATTGTGAAGTGGATGAAGCATCATCTTCTCATTCTGCTACTCTAGTTAGGATACTTCTGTTTGCTCTTCCTACAACCATTGTTCCTACGAACGTTCTTCTTGAAGCCACTCTTCCTGCAGAAAGAATTCCTGCAGCAATAGGTATGTCCCATACATTGCTTCCATATGAACTCAAGGTACCATGTGTTAATGAAGCAACTATGATAGAGTCAACTATACAAGTACATGTGTCAGAAGGAAAGAATTTAAATGTTAATAGCAAACTAAGTGAAGAACAACAATTGTTATTGGAAAAATTATTGAGGACCCATCAACATGCATTTGCATGGGACTGTCATGAGATGAAGGGATTGGATCCTAAGCTTTGCACTCACAAAATTTATATTAGAGATTATTGCACCCAGTGAGGCAGCCACAAAGAAGAATTAACCCTGCACTGAGAGAAATTGTAAAAGGAGAACTGTAGAAGTTGTTAGATGCAGGACTTATCTACCCCATTTTAGATAGCTAGTGGGTGTCTCCATTAGTGATTGTGCCTAAAAAAGGAAGTAAATGGAAAGTTTTTTTTGATTATAGGGAACTTAATGCTGCTACCAAAAAGGACCATTTTCCCTTACCTTTCATAGATTAAGTTTTGGACTCACTTGCAGGAAAATAATACTTTTCTTTTCTAGATGGATTCGATGGCTACAACCAGATTCAAATTGCACCAGAGGAATAGGAGAAGATCACCTTTATCTATCCATGGGGGACCTATGCCTACTTTGTAATCCCATTTGGCTTATGCAATGCACCTGCAACTTTTCAGAGGGAAGTCATTAGCATATTTTTAGACATTTCTCATGATTGCATGGAAATTTATATGGATGATTTCACCACCTATGGTGCTGATTTCAATGAAGCATTGGAGAATCTTAGGAAAGTCCTATAGAGATGTGAAAATCAAAATCTCTCTTTAAACAGTGAAAAGTGTTTCATGATGATGGAGGAAGGTGTAGTTCTTGAACACTACATCTCTCACAAAAGAATTCAAGTATATCTTGCAAAGATTGAGGTGATCACAAATCTTCCCACACCTACAAAATAGAATGATGTTAGGAGTTTCTTGGGCCATGTAGGCTATTATAGGTAGTTCATCAAGGATTTTAGAAAAATAGCAACACCATTGTATACCCTCCTCACTAAAGATGCTAAATTCTAGTGGAATGAAGATTGTGACAAGGTATTTTTTTTATTTGAAGGTAGCCTTGACTCATGCTCTTGTACTCAAAGGACCTAATTGGGAGCTTCCTTTCCAAATCCATACAGATACATAAAATTATGCCATAGGAGCAGTCTTAGGATAGAAAGAAGGAGCTATTGAAAATTCCATTTATTTTGTTAGCAAAAATTTGTAAGGAGTTGAATTCAACTATACAAGGACAGAGAAAGAAATGTTGGCAGTGATCTATTCCCTAAACAAATTTAGGCACTACATAACAGGCTATCAAATATTTGTGCACACTAATCATGTAGCCATTAGATATTTCATGAATAAACCTCTGATCACAGGTAGATTAGCAAGATGGTTATTGTTGATGCAGGAGTTTGACATAACCATTGTGGATAAACCAGGGAAGACCAATGTTGTTGCAGATTTTCTCTCAAGGCTAACTACATCAGAAGATAATTAAGCCATAGACAACTCTTTTCCTGATGAGAATCTATTCTCCATTAGTGTACAAACATCCTGGTTGCTAACATAGCTAACTATCTAGTCACATGTAGAGTTCCACTTCACTTCTCTCCAAAAGAGAGACGAGAACTCATTGAGAAATATTTTCCTTTCTCATGGATTGTTGGATGCTTGTTTTATAGTAGACTAGGCCATGTCATGAGGAGATGTGTGAGAGAAGATGAGACATATGACATTTTTCATGCATGCCACAATGAACCATGTGGAGGAAATTTTGTAGTCAAGAGGACAACAATGAAGATTTTGAACACAAGATATTACTAGCGAACACTCCACAAGGATGCAGGAAGGTATACTAGAAAATGTGATAGATGTCAAAGAATGGGTAGACCAGCTAGATTTGATAAGATGCCACTTTTCCCTCAAGTAGTAATCACTCCCTTTGACAAGTGGGGATTGTATTTTGTAGGACCCATTGACCCTCCATCAAATGGTAAGTCTTATATCCTGGTAAGCAATAATTATGTAACTAAATGGGTAGAAGTTAAGGCCATGAAGCATGCAAGAGATAAGAAGGTTGTAGAATTTCTTTATGAGGATATTTTCACAAGGTACAAAGTTCCAAGAGAGATAGTGACTAATCAAGGGACTCAATTCACATCAACCCTTATTGTAACACTTGTTAATGAGTACAACATAAGACACATGAAGTCTACTCCTTATCACCCCCAGGCCAATGGCCAAGTTGAGGTGACCAATAGAGAAATTGAAGCTATTCTAACAAAACCATAGATATCCATAGAAAGGACTAGGAAAATAGATTACCAGAAGCAATTTGGGCCTACAGAACTACTTGGAAAAAAACTATAGGCTTCACTCCATTTGAGTTCTATGGAAAGATAACCATGATGCCCATTGAATTTGAACATAAGACTCTTAGGACTGTAGTAGATTTGGGGATGGATATATTTAAGGTACAAAGAGAGAATCATGTAGTTGAATGCTTTGGACGAGATGGGGAGAGCAGCCTTGCATCACATCAAGGTAGTATGAAATCAGAGAATCAGGTGGCATGATAAATTTATCAAGGACAAGAAATTCCAACTAGGAGACTAGGAATTTCTTTATGATTCTAGATATCAAGACAATGCTGGAAAATTGTAGATGAGGTGGATAGGACCATATGAGGTTGCTGAAGTATTCCCTAATGGTTTTTTTAGCTCACTACTATTGACTCAGTCAAATTCAAGTTGCTTGTCAATGGTCATCATCTTAGATTGTATCACAAGTCAGCTTCCAAGGAAGAGTTCCTACAACAATTCACTCAACATGCTGCACCCAAGTTTCCTGCAGCTGAAGGAAGATGACCTAGTGTCCCTCCTTCTAGCTAAGTACGGTATGTAATTTTCATAATAAAAACTTCCACTTTTGTGGGAGTCCATTTCTTCACCCATCCGCTCATCTGCCCATCCATTTACACCTTTCTCTCTCTTCCATCACATCACTTCATTCCACCTCATTTTCATTAATTGCTCAACTTATTTCCTAAAAAGGTGAACGATACTTTCTCCACAATCTTTGCAATGAATCTTCCAAACATTCAGGTATGTGCACATTAATTGCTATATCTTAATTGTCTTTTAGTGCATTCATTGAACTTTTGTATGTTAATATGGATGTTCACCATAGCATGACATTATTCCCTACCCTGTCAAATCATCATTTTGCATGTGAGGAAACATGCCCAAATTTAGGTTGGGGGGAGGAAAAAGATATGAATATTTTCCCCATGTGTCAGTCCATGCTAGTCTACGTCAACAAAATTTAAATTGAGTTGATTTGAAATTTGACTGAGAAGGCGACTTGCATGTGTGAAGTGACACCAACTGCCACTATCATTTCTCTCCATCATAGTTTTCCTTTATTATTCCTTCCTTTCCATTATTGATTCTGTCATAATCTCAAGTTGCAAACAAAAGGTAAAAAGGGAAAATTTAGTCGACATTGGCATTGGAAATTTAGCAAGTGTTGTAGGAAGGTGGATTCGGTTTTTAGACAAGAATTTTAGAGAGGAAACCACTGTGTGATTTTTTGCTTACAAACAATGGGAGGTGGGTTAATTCGAAATGAACCCATAGTGCATGATGTATTACTACAAGATGTACCCTGCCTAGTTGAATTCAGAAATTATGGTTGGTTAGATTATTTCATGAAGTTGGATGGTTTTGATTAAGGCATTGCACTAGAATTCTCCTAGACATTTTCTGAAGGGAAAGCCACAGTAAAAGGGTTGGAAGTATTGGCTACCGAATAAAGAATTGTAGAAGTTACAGGGTTACTAGCCGATGGTGAAGATTACCCAGTTTCCAGAGACGCTAGTTCAACCAAGGCTGAATTTACAGAACCAAGCGACACTCCATTGAGCATAGGTAAACAAGGGGTGAAGAGAATGTCTCTACTCGAGCCATGGAAGCAGATAGTTTTTTATGTTATAAAATATATCACCTGTGAAGGACACTAGTCAAATTTGCATTTCGTGCACTTTAAGCTTTTGAATCACATGAGGCACGGGAGAAGGATGAATGTGCCAAACATGCTATGCAACCTTCTTTCAATTATGGCACCTGAGATTCAAAAAGGTAGGGACAATTTTGTTTCCCACCATTGTTTGATTAAATTACTAGTTGAGAAGTCTCTACATGATGTATATGGAATTACCTAGGAAGAATTCATAAAAATTGATCAAATTAGACCTGAGCACTTGCAACCTAGGGTCTTACCTCAACCTTATAGGTCTAGTAGGAGATTGAGCATGACTAAAGCCACTCTTGGTGCTTCAACCTTTGGTTTAGGCTCAAGTTTAAATCCTCCTGCAGTAGAAGAAACCATAGAAATTATCTCTTCTGGGACATAGCACTTAGAAAAAGAAAGTTCTCCCCCATATTCTGATGATGATGTTCCACTTGGAATCCTAATGAAAACTAGGGCACATAAAATGAGTAGAAATGAGAAAAGGAAAATCCAAAAAGCAGCTTGAAAAAAAAGAATTACCAAGCTCTAAGAAGCAGAAGGCTAACACTACTCATCTTGTAGCCAAAGAAAAACATGAGAACCCTCCTAGAAAATCAAGAGCAATCGGGCCAGCTTTTGGTACACCTCCATAGGAAAGCCCTAAGTCTAGAGAAATATCATAGGGGGACACAGTAGCTCCAATGGGGCAGGTGAATATCGACGAAGAGGATGTATTTCATATGACAACAAACATAACATTGGCAGATCTTGTTGACATTGCATAACAAGTGGAGAATCAAGGGTATGAGGAAAATCAGGATTTCCTATAGCAAGAGATCCTGTAGCAAGAGTTCCTATAGCAACAACAAAAACAAGAACAATTAGTACCCCTGCAACCTAAATTGATGGGACAACCTGAATCCTTGTAGTTAGTACTATATGGAGAGCAAGCATCAATGCCAGGGAAAATGTTGGTAGGAATTCATAAACCCCCTAATTTGTCAATGCACATCGTAGCTATGCATTTATGGAAAGAATTGCAAAGAAGAGAAGAAGAATGGAAGGAGGAGAAGTGTAGATTGAAGAAGGAAATTCAAAAGAAAGATGAGGATATTGAAGACAAGGATGCAAAGATTGCTACCTTGAAGAAGAATGTGGATGATATGCTAGCCTTAGTACCAAAAATTTTAGAGTGTAGGGCCCCTCCAAGGGTCTATGCTCTACATTTGAAGGAAAAGTATCTTTATTTTAAGCTGGGAAGAATTGTCTTAGGTTTGAACCCTTCTATTGAGACCCCTATTGAATTTTTCAATGCTTATCGAATTGCTTCCCTTGAAATGAAGAATTTTCTATGTGAGTTTTATTTGCATAATTATGTTGTGACTCAAGACCATGATTGGAATCCACTGTTGTATGTTGGAGATGTCCAATTAAGGGAATTTATTTCTTGGGTATAAAATGAGATTAGTTGGGGACAAAAAAATGGGGCTTATAAGTAATTGGAGTTCAACATCCCTCTACCCATTAGGGCTGAATCAAGGAATCCAAGGGACATTTATAGGGAATGCCATAGAATGCTTTTCAGACCTAGCTATGGTAATAGGACTATGCCTTGGATAGAAGCAGTCTACAATGAGTATGAGGTAAAGGAAAAATAAAAAGAGGAAACCATGAAGAGATACCTCTCACAAAGATGGAACAACCTAACTGATGAGCTAAAATACGTTGAGCCTCATTCCATCCAAAACTATGTTGCAACACTTAAGAGAATTGGAATATATATACAGGTTGGAAAAACAAAGGGATGATTTTGATTTCCCTTGAATTTTTAGCCACCCCTCTTGATGTGGCCCATACCAAACTTTATGTTTTACAACTATGATATTACTACAGAAAGATAGAGATGGAGTAGATTGGACATATTGGGAGGATTCTATTGGGACTTTGATTCATGAACAACAAACATTGATGTAGGGAAGTTGTCATTTGCAAATTTCAGAGCATTGACCAAGCAGAAGAACAACCCTTCCCCTACTAGAGGACCAACAAGACCTTAGGTTGGGGGGAGTGATGAGCCTAGTTTATGGTCTAATTTTTGGGTAGAATTTATGATTTGTTCACTGAAGTTATCATGGACCTTGATGTTAGGTGTTGATATTTTTATGATATTTCCTCAAAACTATAGACATTGGGATTTATCTTATTTCTACAAATCTTTAATGACATCGGCATGTTATATGGACTATCTATATTAATTTGCATGTGGTTAATGAATGTTCATAAGGTAATTGTAGATATGCAATTATTGTGCATGCTAACATTGGCATGCAAATATAATTTTAAGATACTAAATTGAGAAAGACACTGCTAGTTGGGCATGCACCATAACGTCCAACAAGGGAATCATTCAAAGGTCAAAGGAAGATGACAACAAGAGATTCCCCATGCAAATCAAATCTAACCTCCTTGTAGTGGACTTTAATGTTGTTGAACAAGTATTGGCATTACTGCTATGCTAAATATGTGAACACGTCTGACCAAATTCCATGCGTGCATAACCACCTCTCCATTTTCTTTGCTTTCCTTAAATTGGCATCCTCCCAGTTGCTGGAGTTGACTGCCTTGCTTAGTTGGTATTATAAATAAGGATTAGATGCTCCTTTTTAGAAAGTTACGGGATCTGATATTGTACTTGCATTCTTAGCTTTTAGTGATACACTGCTCTATTGTACTTATGTTTTTTGATGAATAAAGTGAAGTTATAAGTTTGAACATCTAAGTTTTCATTAGTAGTAGAGGATACTAATCCAAGGGGGCTCACTTGGTGAGCAATCCATCCTTAGTTTAGTTTTTTCCTAGTTGTTACTTTTTATTTAGTAATTAGTTAAGAATTTGGTGCCGATTGTTCTTGCAGCCACTAGAATTTTGTGACTGTTCTCATAGCCAAAGCAAACAAAGTAGTTTTATGTTTGTTGTTCATATTTTCATTTTTCATGCATTTCAAGCTTAGTATGGTTGTTGGTTGATGCTCAACATTTATGTTATTCCTTTCCAAGAAATTTGCTTTCAACATTGTATCCTTCTTAGATGTAGAATGAAAATGGCTACTTTGAGTTCCTTGTGCACATACTGTGTTGACCCATTTCAAGTTCACATCCCTGGGTTGAGAAATTAAATGCACCTTCATGATGATTGAATGGCTATTTAGTTTAGATGTCCAACCTTTGAATCACAGTTGTAAGAGCTTAGTTTTTAAATCATTGTAGGAGGCCAACATTTGGCATGCAAAGTTATTAATAATTGATGCATCTCAGTGTTCCTTAAAAAAAATTTAGTATTGTCTCAAGGTACAAAGGCTTTGTTGATATGGTTCTTCCATTTCAAGATTCTAAACCCTAATTCCTCATTAAAGCTTGTCTTCTTTGACAAATATCAGAGGCATAATATTCTATATTTGAGACAAAGACATATGGTGTCTTGTAGAGGTTAAAGATTAATCATAGGTATTCATGTTTATTGGAGTATTGAACTTGTTTAGGGTTTTACATTAAATTATAAGAGTTTAAAACCCTAACATCAAGGTTATCATGCAAAAGTTTATCATATTTTATTTTTCTTCTAAAAGCATGGTGACTTGCTATAGCAAGTTAAAGTCATTTAAGTAACCTTTTCAAGGGTTTAAAAACATTGTGTAACTGACCCCTCTTTACAATGTAATTCGTGGAGAAAGTTAATAACTTTTCTTATATCATTTGAATGAAGATCAAAGGCCATGGTTTAATGTTGGATTGGCAGGTTTTCTAAAATCAAAGGTTCTCATTCAAACTTGAGGACAAATAATTTGCAAAGCTTTACTTTGATGGGCTTTAAGAAGTTTGATAATCACTTTATTTTGAAATTACTTGAATATGAATAGATCTATGGATAATTGTATGGTGCCAATTTGAATGTATACACTCTTTTTTGAATACCAACAGTCAAGAGTTTGAATGGGAGTTTTGTTTTGAAGATGGAATGGTTTTTAGTGAGGATTGTATGTATGTTTTGATTGAAAAAATTATGATAGGAAAATATCATAGGCTTTGATTGATTTGATCTGAATGATTCCTTGGGTGTTTGGAGCTTGATTGAAATAAAGACATTGTATGAGTTTGCAAAACATATTGTTTGTATAAATTTCTATGTGAAGTTTGATTAACTTAACAGTGGATAGTAATGTTGTCTCATTTATTTGTTTATTCAAAGGATGGTTATAGTGAGTATGGAAAAAATGATTGAGAATACTCTGTTCATGTATACATGAGTTTATATGTTGATTGTATTTGTAAATCACAAGTGATAGAATTCTGATTGGAGGTAAGAACATTATAAAGATTTGTATGACAATGTTGTGATTGTATATGTGGAGACATGAACTTTTAAAAGTTTTTTTTTGTGTCATTCAAAGAAGGTTGCAACCTAGTTGTGTGCAAGGTCTCAGAGAGTTGTTTATATTTGTTGAGATAAGGGGATTCATGTAAAAGGAGAGTTATATATTGAAATTTTGTATAGGGGAGATGATGTTTGTTGAATTGATATAGGGATAGAACAATGATATGTATAGAAATAGAGTAACCATCTAGTTTTTGTTTATTTCTCTTAAAGTAATGTGTGTTTTCCGGTAAGGTATGATGACTGGCCAATGAGGTAGATTGAGAAGGCAGTGAGGAAAATTGAGAAGCCAGTGAGGCAGGTTGAGTAGCCAGTGAGGCTTGTTGTATTGCCAGTGAGGCATGAATATGTAATTAGAAAGTTTTCAGCCAGTGAGGCATAATAAAGAAAAATTTTAGAGTGGTTTTTTCACCCTTTTAGGGTTTTTACACTCATAAATCTTGTGTTTTTTCTTCTTCTTGATGGTGTGTCACATTGTGCTTGGTTGATTATCCTTGATTCAAATGTTATGTTTCGATTTGCATATCTTTGTGATTTTCATAACATATAATATCTAGAGTCTTTAAATAATCAAGTGTATTAAGTTTTGAAATTGGTTTTATTTGGCCACTAATTCATCCCCCCCTCCCAATGGTCTTGTACTCTAGCAAGTGGTATCAGAGTGTTAAGTCCCTTACACAAGTTTAATCAACTTGGGAGATCCTATAAGTAATTATCATGGAAAAAGAAAAAGAAACAAAGGAAAAATAAATACTTAGTAGTGTGCTAAACAAAAAGAACTGTACCTAAACCAAATACAAAGGATGATGAAGAAGCAGTTATTAAAAATGACTTACAAATGGAAGAATATTCTATCTCTAGAGCACCTCGGTTTGATGACACCAATTTTTTTTAGAGACTTAGGATGGAGTCTTACCTATCTTCTTTGAGATTTTGTGTGTGGAGGATAGTAGAGAAATGTTATCTAGTATCTTCAACACCTCCTTCTACTATTGATGAGAAGAAGGCTCTTGAATTCAATGAAAAGTCCATGGATGCCATCTTTAGTGGTTTTCCAAATGAGATCATTGCTAAAGTTATGTATAATAAGGATGCAAAAGAGGTTTGGGAAAAGTTGGTTGGTATGTATCAAAGTGATGTGTTATTGTAAGAAAAATATTTCCCAATTGAAATAAGATGTGATATATTTGAAAGAGAAGATGATTTTGTTGTTGAGAATGTTGACAAAGAAGGAGACTACACTGTGAGTGAATATGAACAGGAGTATGATGAAGATGAATGTGAATTTGATCTTGAAGGTGAACTTATGTATGCCCTAGATGAGATCAAGAACTTCAAAAAGGAGAATAAAAAATTAATGTTAAAGCTTCAAGAAGAAAAGGAGTCCAAATCCAAGACACTTTCAGCCCTTCAAAAAGTAGAAATACTGATCATAGATTTGAAGGTACAAGTCATAGAAGTTAAGAAAATAGAAGTCAAAAAATAGTTTAAGACAAAAAGGATGATTCTAAATGATATGAATCAGAGATAGTTTCTTTGAGAAAGGAACTAGAAAAATCATCTTCTAAGCTACACAATACACTTCAATTTGAAAAGAGTGTTGAGTGTTTATATGAGATGTTGAGAAAGAAAAAAAAATCACAAGGATTCTACTAGTTTAGGATTTGAAAAAGGACAAAGTTATAAGGTTAGAGAAACACCAAGAAAGAAGATAGATCTAAACTACCATTCTATTTCTCTTAAGACTAAAGACAAGAAGAAGACAAAAGAAAATGCTCCTACACAAGACAACAACAAAAAGTTCAAAATTTTTTTTCAATCAAGACAACATCAAAGGTCCGGGTTTGAAAAATATTTTCATGGTTATTGTTATTCATGTTATGAATTTGGTCATAAAGCAATAGAATGCTAGATGCATGCAAGGAAAGTTGAATGGAATAAAAGTCCTTATGAATGGTTAAATAGAAGAAACAATGTCCTATGTTATAAATGAAGTTGTCTAGTTCATACTACAAGGTTTTGTAGTACACAAGTGAGTAGTGATGCTTTTGGTTATTCAAGAAAAAATAGTTATTTTGTACCTCCTATTGGTTACAAGATTATATGTTATATATGTAACAAGTTTGGACATAAATTACAATTTTGTAAGAGTAATCTGGTGGAACTTTTTAGTCATCACAATAAATCAAGCACTATGAATGTTTGGAGAAGGAAACAAGAGAAAGAGAAGAAAGAACCTAATCTTGTGCATGATGCACAAGAAACATCCATAATCGCTTAAAGAAAAATATGAGGTTATGGGGAGATGTTTATAGTTCCCCCATAGACAAAAAACAAAGAGAATTGTACATGACAGAGATAGTGAAAGAAGTGAATGCAAAACTAGTTTGCAAGAGGGTAGTCCTTTAAGGTTGATAGTAAGTTTGAACTGTGCAAAGGAATGAAAATTCACCAAGATAACAATGCTTTTTCTTGTAGCATGGTAGGAGTAATAAGAAGATGTGGTACATATCTTAGATTTAGAGGAAGGAGTAGAAGTTTTGATGGAAGTAGTAAATCTTTCAAGAACATTGCAAAGAAACCATCCTAAAGAGAAGACTATAGGAGACAATAGTTGAGAACAATTTCAGAAAAGATTTTTTAGAATGATTACTTCAAGATATCAAAGTGATGTGATAACTATGATAAAATAGGATATTCACTAAAATTAAAATACAATTCTTTGTTTGGCGTGACAGTGTTTTTCTCAAGTGTCATGATCATTACCATGCTCTTTATATTTATTATCTCAGTCACAATCTTCATATGTTCAAGAAAGGTCTTCTTTTATGTGTTGTGATAGTAGTATGGGTGGTGTAGATGTTACATAGTCATGGTTTGTCTTGTAAGCATCTTTTTCTAGAGTTATAGTGAAAGAATCCATTGAAAGTTGCATTTGCAAGGCATTCTTGTTCCTCTTAACAATGTGGTAGTGGTGTGGATTTTCCAAGAATACAATGTTTTCATATTATTGATACTTGATATTTCCAAAGAGTTAAAGTTATTGGTAATTTTCTTTATGGTGATTGAAGAGTCAAAGGTATTCATTTCTTCAATGTCAAAGGTTCTTCATGGTTTCATGGTGTTGATTCAATAAAGAGTTTCAAAGAAAGTTTCTTCATGAAAAAAGCTTAATAGAGTTGCTTTATGTCAGATAAAAAGGGTTTTCTTTGCTAACAAGTTGTTACTTGATGCATTCAAAGTGTATCTCTATGTTTTGCTTTGAATGACAGTAAGATAGTGATAAAATCATAGTGATAGTGCATATGTTTCCAATATATGACAGATATTACATTTGACAATATGGTATCAAAGTGATAGTGGGATCAATGCTTTTCTTCTGTTTGTGTAGTGCTTTAGAAAGTGAAGGAAATTTTCCATTAAGTGGAGTAGGGAAGTATGATCTTTCAAAGCATAGTGAAGTAGTGGTAATCATGAATCTTGACAATGCTATATATCTTGGTGTGTTGACAATGCCTAATACAGTTCATCGCTCAGTGACTTATAACTCAACTATTTCTTGTGACAATGGTCTTGACCTTTGACAATTGAAATATCCTTGACTGTTGGCTATTTCAATATGACATGTGTGTAGGGTACTGATGTTATGAACAATTTTTTTGCATGTGGTGATGGTCACTTATCTTAGTGGTGTGAAGCTTCAACATCATAGATTTCTAGTGATTTTATGTCTTGTTTGGAGTTAGTGAAAGGTTTCCCTTGTCTCATGCATAGTGATGATAGTGGTATGTGTTCTTTGTCTCCCATGTTTTTAATCTATGGTATGCTTTATGACAGTGATAATTATTGTTTGGATTATGACAGTAGTCATTGAATGGATATGGCTTATTCTTAGTGGACAATGAAAAATTCAATGATATCACAAAGGCATTGTTTTTGTTTGTTAGTGGTTTTCATTAATAGTGAAATTTGATCTCAGATGGAATTCATGATATTAGAAAGTACATTTATTGCAAAATAGCTGCAATTATTGCATACTAGATAAGGGGAGACTATACCTTATTCTATCAATCTCATACTTGAATGGTGAATTTGGGGATCACTAATATAATGCTTATATAATTCTTTCTCAGTCACAATGATTGGTAGTTGTTTAGTCATAGTGATCTTGATGTTCTTGTTGTGACAATAGATGTAAGTATTGATCAGAAATATGTTATCTCTTGTCACAGTTTGCTAGTATATTGACACTGTTTTGTAATTTGCAGAACAATATGTAGTCATCTCAATTTATTGGTTGAGTCTTGAGGAACTCTTCTTGGATATGACAGTGGGTATGAAGACTGTTGGGTATGGTGACAGTCTTGTCATAGTGTTTTTGTTTACATTGATCTTAATAGTCTTGGACAATGTTTTGGTGTTGGAAATTTTTAGTTTTTGTAATGTGATATTTTTTTTGGACAATGTTTCATTTTTTGTATGGATCTTCCATAGGGTGAATGCAAGGTAATTGAAGGCTATTGTATTTGTTTTGTCATTGGTGTTTTATGCTAATTGAAAATGAAGGTTTGTTATGGGTATTTTTTCTTTTCATAGTTGTCAAGGATGACAGAGGTAGTTGTCAAAAATGACAGAGGGTGTTCACAATGACAGTGGGTATGCTAATCATAACATGACATTGAATGTGTAATAATGATAGGGGTCTTAACACTTTTAATAGTTCTATTTTTTTTTGAAAATTTCTTTTAGTCAGGGGGAGTCCATTGTCCATTGTCCTTTGATGTCAAGGGGGAGCAATAAGGTGCAAAATTTGGTTAAGTTGGCATCAATGCCAAAGGGGGAGTTTGTTGGCATTATTTGTCATTGATTTCAAAGACATGTTTGTCAGAGATACTTGGTTGTAGTGTTCTTCATTGGTTTCAATTTGTAGTTTTCTTCTTTGGTTTATCAATAGTTGCTTTATTCCATAGAAATCATGTTGAGGGTTGATAAGGTTTATCATGATATGTTGCTTCATCATGCTGATGGTTGATAAGGTCTGACATGGATTGGTTTCAAAGATACAATTTTGTTGCTTCATGGTGTTGATAAGTGTTGCTTTAGGATAATCAAATGTTGGAAATTGGATTACAGCAAATGGTTGTCATCAATGTCAACATAGTATCAAATGTATGAGGCATTTACCAGAAGATATTCCCTATTAAATATGTTCTTTATCAGTGAACCATTGTGCTCATTTTTTGGTCCAGATTCTCCACAAGACAAGCTATGTCTATGATATCTTAACTATGTCATCATGATTCACTCAGATAACTATATTCGAGAACTTGAAAAGTTTTGTGTTGGGAGTAGTAAGTTATCAATGACATAGTTTAACTCTATATACTACAATTATGGTAGTATGATGAGAATCTAATTCGGAAGTTGTTTGACCATTTGAATATTTTATGTTTAGGTCCCAATCTTGGCTGACCTAACACACGTTATGTATTAAGAAGATTGAATCTACCTTGGGGATGTTTTGTATAGATCCTAGTTGACCTAATATGCACTACATGAATCATATATAAGATGTTTTGAAGTGAAGAAAGATAGAAGTGAGAGAGCAAGCAAGGAGTAAGTATGTGAGTACCTAAATTCTTTATCAATTGTGGATTAGATTAGATTTGTTGAGCAGATATTGTGTGAGGCAGTACTTCATATTCTAAACTTCATTGGAACTGAATCCTCCACAAGGAAGGTGTATTCCATCGGTTCACATTTTTGGAAATGAGACATAAATTTTATATTTTGGCAGAAAGCCATCTATTGTATCTTTGTGGCAATCAACCCTTTAGGTTGTAGCCTTGTTGGATAGTGGGTACTTATTTAAGGCAGTGAGCCTTTTTGTAATCAATTTTGGTATTCTCTGTAATGTGAGTTAATCCTCACCATGGTTTTTCCCTCATTGGGTTTTCCATTTAAATCTGGTGGTATTGTGTTTATGTGTTGGATCTGATTTTATACATTGGCATTTGATGATTAATCATTTGAATAGTATTATGTGTTAGTTCCAGTGATTGAATTAAAGGTTTAAATCTATGACAACTAATTCACGCCCCTCTCAGTTGTCCTATTCAACATCAAAGACTTGGTTGAAGTTCTCATGGTATTATTTCCAAAGTGTTTGTTTCTCATTCCTCATGATGTTGGTTCTCTTAATGTTGATCATCTTCACATGGTTCTCATGAAGCTGATCTCAAAGATACATTTTCATTCAGAGGTTAGAGCACATAATTGCTTAATATAATGCTCGGTGTATTGTTTAATACTTCCAAAAGGTACTTGTTCACATGGTTTTGATGTTTTCCATGCAAAGTTATTGATAATTAATGCATCTCAATGTTCCTTAAAAAAAAAATAGTATTGTCTCAAGGTATAAAGGATTTGTTGATATGATTCTTCCATTTCAAGATTCTAAACCCTAATTCCTCATTAAAGCTTGTCTTCTTTGACAAATATTAGAGGAACAATATTCTATATTTGAGATAAAGACATATGGTGTCTTGCAGAGGTTAAATATTAATCATAGGTATTCATGTTTATTGGAGTATTGAACTTGTTTAGGGTTTTACATTGAATTCTAAGAGTTTAAAACCCTAACATCAAGGTTATTATGCAAATGTTTATCAAATTTTATTTTTGTTCTAAAAGCACAGTGACTTGCTATAGCAAGTTAAAGGAATTTAAATAACCTTGTCAAAGGTTTAAAAAAATTGTGTAATTGACCCCTCTTTATAATGTAATTGGTAGAGCAAGTTAATGACTTTGCTTATATCATTCGAATGGAGATCAAAGGCCATGGTTTAATGTTGGATTGGTGGGTTTCCTTAAATCAAAGGTTCTCATTCAAACCTAAGAACAACTACTTTTCAAAGATTTACTTTGACGGGCTTTAGGAATTTTGGAAGTCACTTTAATGTGAAATTACTTGAATATGAACAGATCTATGGATAATTTTATGGCACCAATTTGAAGGTATACATTATTTTTTGAATACCAACGGTCAAGAGTTTGAATGGGAGTTTTATTTTGAAGATGGAATGGTTTTTGGTGAGGATTGTATATATGTTTTGATTGAAAAAATTATGATAGGAAGATATCTGATGTAGAGCAGGGTGGAGGTTTTCAATTCAATTGAGCACTTGAACAAACTTTGCAAACTAGAAATCCTAACTTGGTTCTTTTCTCACAAATCCTTCAAACTTCCTTGTAGCACTCGAAATAGTGATTTTTGATCATATCTTCCAAGAAATTATTCAAACCAACAATTGAATCACCATTGTAGACACCCTTTATGCTCTTTTGAAACATATCAAATTTGGGGATATGCTTGTTTTGTAACAACACCCTCTAAATTTGACTACTACACAACAAATAGGCCAAATTAGTCTTGTTTTCCAAAGAAACTATGTGAAATATTTCCTCCAATATTTAAAACTTCATTACAAGGATCTCTTCAAGTCACATGGGGTCAGAAACTCCAACTTTTATCAATTGGAACATTTACAAATTCATCTATCATCAAAACCCTATGTCTAACCTCTACTCCTAAGCCTAATACATAGAGATATTAGGCTGGGGCTCGATAAAAATATCCCCTACCTTCATTCCCTACATCTAAAAACCCTACCAACATGAATATCAACCTAAATAATTCCATTCCACTAATTTGCAGAATTTTCCACTAGTGGAACGGTTCAATATTCCATTTTTTCACCCAAACCCTCTTAACTAGGGTTTTCTTGATTGTTTTTAGTAAAAACCCTCTAACTCTCTTCAAACTTGATGAATGTGAATGAAATAAACTAGAAATGTTAGAAGACTCAACACTTTATCAATTCAAATCAGTTTTACATCATTCCCAATTCGTACAAATTTCCTATAGCAACAATAAAGCAATGAAAAATGCAACAAAACAAAGATTTCTTATTCTTTGATCACCAATTACAACTCCAAAATAATTCCTCAAACATCACAAGGAATATTTTAAATATTTTCCAACCAAAACCAATGGTTCAAACTACTTTTCAAACAACTTGATCATTCAACTTCCAATACAAGCCAAAAATGCAAAGTTGCATTACAACTTTTGCAACATTTGCAAAATCTTGACAACTTTATCTAAAATTGACCCCATATGACTAAAAATCATTAGACATAGTTTAAATAGACCTTACTCCATAAAAAATGACTCAAAATAATTAAAAACTCACATTTGACTCTTATTTACATTATGAAATCTAGGTTCCCCTACACCATACACCTGGGGAGAACAAAATCTCAAGTTCCAGTAGAGATCAGATCTTGCACTGTGGTACCATGTTTCTTTATTTTTTCCTCTTTCATCCAGGTGAAATCCTCCATTGGAAGTCCTTGCCACTTCACTAGGTACTCTTTTTACACCTTGTTCCTTGTTCTTTTAGCTTCCTTTGTGGCCAAGATGCATTTAAGCTTCAATAGTTGGCTTGGTGGTAAGTCCTTAACCCAATCTTCATCTAGATCTTTTGATGTACCTCCACCTATACCTGCAATCAAAGATACTTTAAAAGGATATAGGTCAAAAACATTGTAAATTAGAGAAATAGTCACTCTAGGAGGGAGTTCTATCTCATAGACATTTGCTCCAAATTTGTGGACCACCGTACATGGCCCAATCTTCTTCATCTGTAGCTTTGAATACTTCCCTTTTGTTATCCTTTCTTTCCTCAAACGATCCAATACCAAGTCCCCCACTTTGAATTGAACCTCTCTTCTTTTCAAGTTTGCATGTTGCTTGTATTTATGCACACTTTTTTGAATGCTTTCCCTAACTTGATGATGTATATCTTTCATTTCCACTGCAAACTCTTCTCCTTCAACACTCCTCTCCATACCACTCAAATATCTGAGCTCAAACACTCCCCTTATTTGCAATCCATATACAATTTCAAATGGGATTTTTCCAACACTTCTATTGACAAAGTCATTATATGCAAACTCAACTTGGAGAAGGATCAGATCCCATTGTTGTGAGTGTTCCTTTGTCAAGCATCTAAGAATATTTCCAAGGCTCTTATTGACAACTTCAATCTGCGCATCTGTTTGTGGATGATAGGCAGAGCTAAAATTCAAGTTTGTTCCCAACTTCTTCCAAAGGATTCTCCAAAAGTGACCCACAAAATTATAGTCCCCATCAAAAAAAATTGTCAATGGTAATCCATGGATCCTAACCATCTCCTTGAAAAACAACCTTGCAATGTATGAGGCATCATTTGTGCTTTTACATGGTATGAAATGTGCCATTTTGCTAAACAGTCTACAACAACAAACACACTATCAAACCCTCTTTGATTTTTTGGCAATGCCAACACAAAATCCATGTTGATGGATTCCCATGGTCTATTTGGGATGGGAAATGGCTAGTAAAGACCTGTATTTGTACTAAAACCCTTGGATTTTTGACAAACAACACACTTTTCAACAAATTTTTTGATATCACTTTGCATCTTTGGACAATATTAATACCTTCTTATGTACTCCAAGGTTTTTTCCACACCAAAATGACCCCCTAAGCTGCCACAATGATTCTCTTTAATTAGATTAGTCCTCATAGAGAATTTAGGAATACATAATTGAGTACCCTTAAATAATAACCCTTCTTGAATCAAGAAATCAGAATTGTCTTCATGAAAAATTCTATTAAACTAATTTCAAGCAGCATAAATATCTTTGAAATCATCATCTCCTTCATACACACCTTTCAAAGCATCAATACCTACACTTTGGAGTTGAATTTCTTGAACCAACATTTGTCTTTTGCTCAAAGCATCTACCACCTTATTTGACTACCCTTTTTTGTGTTTGATGGTAAAGGTGAAGCTTTGGAGGTACTCCACCCACTTCACATGTCTATGGCTGAGTTTTTCTTGGTTGTTGAGAATCACAAAGCATGATTGCTAATAAAAATAATAAACTCTTTAGGAAGAAGATAGTGTCTTCACTTCTTCAAGGATTGCACCATGGCATACAATTCCAAGTCATAAGAAGAATACTTCTTCTTTTCCTCATTGAGCTTCTCATTGAAAAATGTAACATGTCTACCCTCTTGACTCAATACTACTCCAATTGCATACCCACTTGCATCACATTCAATTGTGAAAACTTTGTTAAAATCTGGTAATGCTAAGATAGGTTGTTGTGCTATCCTTTTTTTGAGATATTGAAAGCTTTTTTCTGCTTCATCAGACCATACAAACCTTTTCCTTTTATCCTCTTTGATTATATTGATGATTGGAGAGTAGATATGACTAAAATTCTTCACATTTTTTTTATAAAAGCTAGCTAGGTCATGGAAACTTCTTACCTCACTAACTGATGTAGGAGTAGGCCAATTGATAATTTCTTCCACCTTGCTGGGGTCCATCTTTAAAGTGCCTTTTGAAATCACAAAACCAAGATAGACCAACTCCTCCTTCATGAATTCACACTTTTTCAAAGTGATCATCAAATTTTCTCCATTTAGCCTCTTCAACACCATGTCCAAATGTTGCAAGTGTTCCTCTTTAGTCTTACTAAACACAAGAATATCATCCAAGTAGAAAAACAAAAACTTACCTATGAAGGGTTTCAAAACTTCATTCATTAATCTTATAAAAGTAATTGGTGCATTTGAAAGTCCAAATGGCATAACAATCAATTCATATAACCCCTCATTAGTTTTGAAGGAAGTTTTCTACTCATCCCCTTCTCTTATCCTAATTTGGTGGTGGCCACTTTTGAGGTCAATCTTTGAAAAATAGCAAGCCCCTCCTAAACAATCCATAAAATCCTCCATTCTTGGTATGGGAAACCTATACCGTGTAGTGATCTTGTTAATTTCCCTTGAATCGATGTGCATTCTCCAATCTCCCCCTTTCCTTGGTGCCAATACAGTAGGAACAACACATGGGCTAAGACTCTCCCTTATTAGGCCTTTGTCAAGTATCTCTTGAATTTCTTTCCTAATCTCTTCATTTTGTTATCTTGCATAAGAGTTGTACCCATAGACTAGCTACTTATATGTTGCCTCATTATTGCCGGATACACCCAAACCATCCACATGATTTTTGTCCCTTTAGTCTATATTTGTGACATATACATGAATTCACATATAATCCACTGTCTCTTCATCCTTGCTGCAAAATACACATTGAGACGGACCATTGGATCTTCTTTTCATAGAATTATCATATAAATTTTTGTGTAAAGCATAGTTCCATGGAGTTTCAGAAAAAGGGTACAAGGAGACCAAGTACCTAAATTTGAGGATGGCTGTGCAAATATAATATAGTACTTGAAAAATTAGTTATAAAGAAAATTTATAAGAAATAACAATTAAAATTGTAAACCACTTAATTATAAACACAATGCATTGAACAATGAAAATGCCAAATATCAATATACTATTATATTCAAAATGGCAATCTGATGATTACATTCAAAATTGAAATATTATTGGCCAATGCCTCTAATCATCATCTCCAAAGGTTATGGAAAACTCTTTATTGCTTGAATTGTTGGACCCATCTAGCTCAAGCTTCTTCAAATGGACACCAACCAATCTTGTTTGTGCTGTATCATCAATTTGTGTTGGCTCCTATGGCTTTACACCCTATCATGTTGCTAGATTCTCCTTGCATGTAAGAGTGTTGCAGTCAATTAGATGCAAGTCAATATGTAGAATAATTCATCTTATTTGTAGCCTTATTGGGTAGGTTTTCCCCTGGTATAAAATCTATATGGTGGCTCACATCCCTTATTGGTGGAAAAGAACTAGGGAGCTCATCTACAACAATGTCTCGGTACTTGTTCAACAAGGCTTGGACTTCCTTAGGCACATTTTCAACCTTGGCTATTGTCATAACAGATTTAGGTCTGATTATAATTGCATACCCTTTTCCACCTTCTTCTTTCATGGTTTTCAAGAATTGTTTTCCCCAACCAACATTACACTAGGCCCTACTTGTGTGTCTAGATTTTCATCTTGCAATGGAGTAAGGGTAAATGAAATCCCATCTTTTTCAATCACATAGGTATTTTTCTATCCATCATGTTTATCCTTTTTGTCATATTGCTAGGGTCTTCCTAAAAGTAGATGAAAAACATCCATTGTGATGATGTCACACAATATCTTGTCTTTATATCCTCCAATATTGAATTCAACCCATGTTCACTCATTAAATAGGACTTGTTGACCCTTATTCAGCTAGGAGACCTTGTAAGGAGTGGGGTGTGGGATTATTTTCATCTTTAACTTTTCAACCATCTCTAAGGAAATTGAATTATTTATGGAACCAAAATCAACAACTTTATACACCTTACCTTGAGATTTGCAAGTGGTTCTAAACAAAGATTTCCTTTGTGGAGGCTTCGTCACCATAGGGACCTTGAGAAATGTTCTTCTCATCATCAAAGATTCTCCAACTTTTGGAGTAGCATGCTGAGATGGAGTGTTGACACTCTCACAATCTTCTTCTTGCACCAATTGTGTCCTTTCACCACCATGTGAAGTAGAAGGTTGTTTATCCGGGCACTTCCATGCTTGATGGCCAAACTGATTACATTGATAGCACCTTCCTAAAAATGTACTTCCTCCTCTACCTTGTCCTCCAAATATGCCTCTACTATTTGATCTCCTACCTCTGAAACCACCTCTTGATTCTAAGCCTTGATCTTGATTACAACTTGTCTCACCTTGTAATTTTTGAGATTGTCCTCTTCCTCCAAAGGTTCCTCTACCCCTGAAGTTCTTTCCTCTTCCTCTTCCTCTTCCTTTCTTCTCTTGTCTTATTTTTATCTTTTCTTCTACCTAAAAAACCAATTGAAAACACTCTTCCACCATTCTAGGGGTGGTAAGACTCATCTCATCTTGTATTTGGAACCTCAATCCATTTAGGTAACTTGCTACCTTTTCAATCTCATCCTCAACATGACCTACTCTAAGGCTTAACTTATGAAACTCCTCTATGTAAGCCATGACATCCATCTCCTTTTTTTTGATATTTTGGATCTTTCTAAATTTTTGAATTGCAGAGTCACCAAGAAGAAATTTTCCCTTGACTTTAGACACCATCCTATCCCATGAATTGATCTTTGATTTTTCCTTCTTCACTCTCTCTTCCTGCGCATAATTCCACCAAGTTAGGGTAGTGCCTTTCAACCTTTTTTAGAAAATTTCACCTTTTGCTCATTTGCTACCTCCTTATACTCAAAATAGTTATCTAGTGCATCAACCCAATCTAGCACCTCTTCACTATCCATCTTCCCACCATACATGGGAAATTCCATCTTCACCCCAAGAGTATCTCCCTTGAAAACTTTCAACAACTTATCCATTCTCAACTCCTTAGGGTCCAATTCATCATCACCTTGGACTCCTCCTTGAGAGTTTTCATTCTCACCCTCTTCCTCTTCCTCTTCATCACTTTGGTCTCCAGTGACCACACCTCTCTTTTGATTTGACTTTGGTGCTACAGGTCTGGCTAGGACAACTTCTTGAGACTCCTTTACTTGTCTCAACTCCCTGGCATGATTTTCTTTAAACTCTCTCACTTCTTTGGTTGTTGGATTCTTTTTAGGAGGCATCTTTGTTTCCTTCAATCTTCACCTTTTTCCTTTTGTTGATCAAAACACATGCTTTGATACCAATTTGATGTAGATCAGGGTGGAGGTTGTCAATTCAATTTCACTTGAACAAACTTTGCAAACTAGAAACCTTAACTTGGTTTTTTCTAACAAAACCTTCAAACTTCCTTGTAGCACTCCAAACATGATTTTTGATCATATCTTCTAGGAAAGTATCCAAACCCAGAATTGAATCACCATTGAAAACAACCTTATGCCCTTTTTAAACATATCATATTTGGGGATATGCTTATTTTGTAACAACACCCTCTAAATTTGACTTCTACGCAACAACTAGGCTAAATTAGCCCTATTTTCCAAAGCAACTATGTGAAATATTTCCTCCAATATTTCAAACTTCATTCCAAGGCTCTCCTAAAGTTACATGAGGTCTAAAACTCCAACTTTTATCAACTGGAACATTTACAAATTCATCTATCATCAAAACCCTATGTCTAACCTCTACTCCTAAGCCTAATACATAGAGATAATAGGCTAGGACTCGATCAAAAATTTCCATACCTCCATTCCCTACATCTAAAAACCATACCAACATGAAGAAAAACATAACTAATTCCATTCCACCAATTTGTAGAATTTTCCACTGGTGGAATGGTTCAATATTCCATTTTTTCATCCAAACCCTCTTAATTTTGATTGTTTTTAGTAAAAACCCTCTAACTCTCTTCAAAATTGATGAAAGTGAATGAAATCAACTAGAAATTTTAGAAGACTCAACACTCTATCAATTCAAATCAGTTTTGCATCATTCCCAAGTCATACAGGTCATACAAATTTTCTATAGCAGCAATAAAGCAATGAAAAACACAACAAAACAAAGATTTCTTATTGTTTGATCACCAATTACAACTCAAGAATAATTCCTCAAACATACCAAGGCATATTTTAAATGTTTTCCAACCAAAACCAATGGTTCAAACAACTTTATTGTTCAACTTCCAATACAAGCCAAAAATGCAAAGTTGCATTGCAATTTTTGCAGCATTTGCAAAATTTTGACAACTTTATCTAAAACTATTCCTATATGACTAAAAACATTAGACATGGTCTAAATAGACCTTATTCCATAAAAAATGACTCAACATCATCAAAAACTCACATTTGACCCTTATTTACATTATGAAAGCTAGGTGCCCTTGCACCAATATCACATGTTTTTCTTCTACAATTCAAGATGGGGTCTTTATGAAGAGGAGATACAAAGAAGATTGAAGTAACAGGTTATCAAAGTACTAAATGGTATCTTTGTATGACTAAAATCTTGAAGTCTATTTTTTTTGTGAAAATTGATTTGATCTGAATGATTCTTTGGGTGTTTGGAGCCTAATTGAAATAAAGACAATGTATGAGTTTGCATAACAAAGTGTTTATACAAATTTCTATGTGAAGGTTGATTAACTTAACAGTGGATAGCAATATTGTCTCATTTATTTGTTTATTTAAAGGATGGTTACAATGAGTATGTCAACAAAGATTGAGAATACTTTGTTCATGTAAACATGATTTTATATCTTGATTATATTTGTAAATCACAAGTGATAGAAGTTTGATTGGAGGTAAGAACATTATGAATATTTGTATGATAGTGTTGTGAATGTATATGTGGAGAAATGAACTTTTAAATTTTTTGTTTGTGTCATTCAAAGAAGATTGCAGCCTAGTTGTGTGCAAGGTCTCAAATATTTTTTTTCCATGTTAGTTGTTTGTATTTGTTGAGATAAGGGAATTCTTGTAAAAGGAGAGTTATATCTTGAAATTTTGTATAGGGGAGATTGTGTTTACTGAATTGATACAGGGATAGAACAATGATATGTATGGAAATAGAGTAACCCTCTGGTTTTTGTTTATTTCTCCTGATGTGATGTGTGTTTGCTAGGAAGGCATAGCGATTGGCTAGTGAGGTAGATTGAGAATCCAGTGAGGAAAATTGAGAATCCAATGAGGTAGGTTGAGTAGTGAGTGAGGCATAGAGTGTAGCTAGTGAGGCTTGTATTGTCAGTGAGGCATGCAATATGTAATTAGCTATTTTTCAACTAGTGAGGCTTAATAAAGTAAATGTTTAGAGTCATTTTTTCACTCTTTTAGGGTTTTTCCACTCATAAATATTGTATTTTATTTCTTATTGATGGTGTACCACATTATGCTTGGTTGATTATCCTTGATTCAAATGTTATGTTTTGATTTGCATATCTTTGTGATTTTCATAACATACAATATCTAGAGTCTTTGAATAATCAAGTGTGTTAAGTTTTGAAATAGGTTTTATTTGACCACTAATTCACCCCCCTTCTCAGTGGTGTTGTACTCCAACACATATATGGTTTCATAATGAGAATTTAAGTGAGTCCCTCTCCATTAAAAAATACATCTTCCTTTCAACATAAGGAAACCATATTCTACAAGTCTCTTGAGTTACCAATACAAAGGTGAAATGAAAGGTAAATATAGGATGATTATATTCAAAAACTTCTTACATATCTCCATGTCAAGATCAAAATGTGTAAAAATATGATTAGAATTCCTAGGTGACAACTCAAAATCATGTATAGTAGGAGATAAAAAGAGTTCCAAATAAGATTAATCTACTAAGGCAATGTGAGTGAAGAGGAAATAAATATCCTCTATATCTAAAATATGAGAATTTATAAACATATATGGAATTCTTGAGAAAAATGCATCCTAGTGTAGTGAATTTAATCAGATAGATAGATAGATAGATAGATATTATTGTAAAGAATCACTAGAAGGTCTAAAAAAAAAACTTTAAATTCTATAGAAGTAACATATGGATGTGAAATATTTGTGTATGTCATGTGACTAAACTACTCATCCAACAATATGCGTAAATAAAATTATTGAATATGAATAATTATAGATGCATAGTCAAGTGGAGGTGGATTTGTAGTAGACTTAGTATCATCCACATGTACAAGGTCCTCAAATAAAAAATCAATATTAGATGGAATATCCATATAGTTGTTTGATGATGATCCAAGTAGTGAAAGAGCACTCAGAATTATCTACATGATGTATAATATCCTCATAAATATTAAGATAGATTAATCTATATACCATTTCATTATTGTTAAACTATGCAAACTTATATTAATAGTCATTTAGATCAAGAATGTGTCCAACTAGATTGGGTAGTAGGTCCTACTCAATGCATTGATGAAACCCCTCCAAAAATTGGACATGCATCTTATTTTTTATTTCAAGATCCCCATATAATACCCCCAAAATAAGTACAATAATATGACACTTTATCATTAGTAATTTTTAGTACTTAATTATGTTTCGTTTTCAAATCAAGCATAATGTAGAAAATATAGTTCTTTTATAGAATGAGAAAAATATAGGATACAAGCATGAAGTACATAAAAACAAACACTTTCAAAAAATTGACTTAACAAATGAGTTTGTTTATGCAAGATACAACCCTCAAAAAAATTGAAAATAGGAAATTCTTAGAAAAGTATTAGATAAAAGGTAAATTTTAGAAAAATAAGAAGTCAAAACTAGAAACCACTTCTTCCATTGTGAATCCAACAAAAAATTAAGAAAGTTGAAAAAAATGACTATAAAAATCCCTTGGATGACAAAGATATGAGCTAATATTTAACATTGAGCCAAATCCTACTTGAATGAAGTGCAAGTGGTACAAGTTTATATGCATACTAGAGAAAAATCATCAAGGCCTCTAGACAATTGTTTACATTTCTAGCAAATGAATAATAATTTTTAATCTTATTAATACTCGTTAATGCCTCAAAAGGGACATGTTGGTGTGTTGGAGTAATTAGGATATCACTTGATAATATTATGAAAAATGGGCTCTCTGCCAGCTCCCAACAGGATATATTCAAAAAACTACTTTGCAACAGGCTTCAAAATTGTCAATGGTCATCAACAAGCCAACAATAAGCACCAAAACTATCAACAAGGTGTAAATACTCAGTGGTAGAAGAAAATACAACGTCACTACATGGGAGAAGCACCTATCACTACCTCAAAAGGGACACGTTGGGGCCTAGCCAAATTCCCCAACAACATCCCTCCTCCACAAACAATCTCCTAAAATTCTCCATAGTGAATAGGGAAAAGATTAAACAAGAAAAAATCAAAATCTTCTCAAAGAGGAAAGAAATCGATATCTCAAAAGAAGCATGACTTATATAAAAAATGACCACCAAACGTCTCTCTATAAAAAATGAGTGAACCTACAAAAAGGGAAATCCTTTGTTCCATCAACAAAGGCACCAACTTTATAGCATTGCATTTAGGGTAACCTTCTCTGAGGAAACCCTTAACCCACAAATCCAAGATCTCAAATGATGATCCCTCATATGTAAGTTGAAATTTTAACCTTTCTCAATCTCTTTTTCTCAAATGTGTGTATGAGAAATGGCAAGGCATGAATTAAGTTTTCTAAATAGACCAGGGGAAAGGTTTTTTGTTGTATTCTACAATAAACACTACAGAGATGAGGTATATAAAATTAGATCCTAGATTTTAGAAGGGTCTATATTATACATCCAACCATGGAACCCTAAATTTAATCCCTCTATAGCTGCAATAAAGTACATCCCATTTTGGGTTCAATTTCATTCTTTACCCCTAGAATATAGGGAGCTTGAAATCTTGGAGATATCGAGAAACCAAATGGGGATATTTTTAAAACATGAAAAAATATTTTTTAACAACCCAACATTTCCAGTTAGGATATGCATCCTCTTGGATCTAGCACCACTACCGCAACCACCTAAAATTGAAGAACACATTCACTCTATGCAACCAGACACACTACCACATAACACAACTTATGAATCCAAGATTATGGAGCAAATCAAAACTCAATACTCCAAGGGAAAGTAGATACATAAAATATAAGAACATTCCAAAATCCGTAAGATAGGAAACAAAAATGCAGAGAAATGTAGAGCAATCTCATTTCTCCCAGACAACCTTCTTCATAAACAAACATATTTTCAAACACATCTTAAACTGTCGCATGATCTAGAACCTAAAAATCTGGATATAAAACCTCTAAACACCTTTGATCATCACATCCAAACTACATAAGCATATCTTTAACCATGAAGAACTATGGAACACAACACGAAACACACGTCTATCATCTTACATAGTCTTTTATTCATTTTTTCTCAAAAGCACTTGGAAACCAAGTGAACTAGCTACACCAAAAACACCATCTCTCCATAGCATCTATATTACCTTCTCACAAATGCTTTCTTAACATGACCATAGAATCATGACTACACTAGAGGTTGAGATCAATGTAAAATCAAACCACAACATATCCACACTAGCACCAAAACTAACAACACTAATAACAACACCACCAACAACTCCAAAACTAGGAATTGACATCAATGAAAATTCCTAAAACATTCTTTCAGCAATATCCCCATTTTTCATTGATGACAATTCTAGCTCTAAAAAACCATCAAGAATAAAAGAAGTTTCTACATTAAGCAACACTCTCCCTTATTGGGGTATCTTTTCACTCTCTCCCTCTGCCTCTATTTATTAGACTCCATTCTTGAGTAGTTTTATACATCTCTCTCTCTCTCTCTCTATTTTTCAGACTTCACTCTCCCCCTTTGACATCAATGGAAAAGGGAAACAAATTCTCTCTTTTACATCACCTGTACACTTCTCTTTAGGCAACACTAGCAAGAAATTTCTCTCTCGACTACTCTTCTCCATAAAATTCTCACTACTACACGTAGTACACTCTCTTTTTCTTACTCTTATTTAGGGACACAAGATATGATCCACCTGATTGCATCAACCAAAAACACACCACTACCTACTCCCCTTGAGAGGTAGCCTTCATCAGTCTAGGACAAAAATATATCTTGAAATGCTCTCCTAGACACATGCACCACTTATGCATCTAATTATTTCAAGATGGTGTGTCCCTTGGTCTTACTTGTGTAGTGTGGTGCTTGGGATCATGACATGGCTTAATCACCTCCTATGGATTTGGTATAAATCTAGTAGTTGTATTAGGCATTGATAGGTTGATCTTTTGGTGCAATGACAACCACTAGTGTAACAATTGGTATTAGAGACAAGGTCATAGGTCTGAACCCCTCGCTTGCACTAGGGGGGGTTGTTGCAAGATGGTGTGTGCATTGGTATTCCTTGTGCAATGTGATTCTTGGGTTCATGACATGGCTTAACTGCCTCCTATGGATCTTGTATAAATTTGGTAGTTGTATCAAGCATTGAAAGGTCAATCTTTTGGTGCAACAAAAACCACCAATGTAACACTAATTGAAAGGAGGGGCAGTAACACCTAACTTCTATTAGAGACACTCAAAAGTATCTTATGGAAGAGCCTTTGTAAAAATATCTACAACTTGATCCTTTATTGGAACATGCTCTAGCTTCACCTTATTCTCTAAAATTTTTTCTCTTAGAAAGTGATATTGTATAGAGATGTGTTTTGTTCTTGAATGCATTATTGGGTTCTTTGAAATATTGATATAATTTTTATTATCACACAAGATAGAAATAGGTTCATCATATGAAACTCTAATATCCTTCAATATTTGATTCATCCACAATGCATGTGTACAACATGATGTTGCTACAATATATTCTACCTCTGCAATAGATAATGACACTGAATCTCACTTCTTACTCAACCAAGAAACCAATATTCTTCCAAGAAAGAAATCGCCTCCACTTGTACTTCTTCTATCATCTCTACAACCTACCCAATTTTCATCTGTATATGCATTCAAAGAGAAATTAGTATCCCTAGAATACCATAAACCAAATTTTAGAGTGCCCTTCAAGTATGTAAATATCCTTTTAATTGTTGCGACATGTGATTATTTGGGATCTTCTTGAAGTCTTGCCACAAGACATACTACATGCATGATATCTAGTCTAGTAACAATTAGGTATAGCAATCCACAAATCATTAATTTGTACTTTCTCTAATCATCCTTAGGATATTCATCATTTTTTGTCAACTTACAACCAATAACCATAAGAGTACATACTAGTTTAAAATATTCCATTCCAAATTTCTTCAACATTTCCTAGATATACTTTGATTGTGAAATGAAAATACTTTTTTTTGTTTGACTGATTTGTAATCCAAGGAAAAAATTCATCTCCCCACACATTTCCATCTCAAACTCCTTTTACATCTCATTTGCAAACCTCTTGTATATACCTTCATTTCCTCCAAAGATAATATCATCAACATACACTACCACAATTAGGATTTGGTCTCACTCAACCTTGAAGTAAAGGTTGCTATCTACAATACCCTTTTTGAATGCTTGTAATAATAAGTACCTATCCAATCTTGCATATTGAGATCTGGGAGCTTTTTTGAGTCCATACAGTTCTATTTTTAATTTGCAGAGCATATCAACATCTTTTGATAATTAAAAACTTTTGACTATTCAATGGATACTTCTTCCAACTCACCATTCAAGAATGTAGACTTCACATCCATCTGATATACCTAGAAGTATTTACATGCTTCAAAATCCAAAAAAAATCTAATAGCTTCCATCCTTGCTACCAAAGAAAAAGTCTCTTCAAAATCTATTCCTTCCACTTGTGAGTAGCTCTTACACACAAGTCTAGCCATGTTTCTAAAAACTTTTCCATCTGCATTCAATTTTTTCCTAAAAACCCATTTAGTTCCTATCATATTCTTGTTTGTAGGTCTTGGGACCGATTCCCAAGTATGATTCTTCTCAATCTATTCCAACTCTTCTTTCATAGCCTTCATCCAATTCTCATCTTTACATACCTCAATCACATTTTTAGGTTCGACCTCTGAAAGTAAACAAAAGTTTACACTCTATCAAAGCTTATTTTCTTCTTGTCAACACACATTTGCTCTTATCTCCAATGATTTGATCTTCAAAGTGATTCTTCTCCACTTACTTAGGAGTGTTAAGGATCTTTTCTAGAGATTCTTCCTCTTGAACTATCATCTCTTTTCTTTCTCTTCATCTTTTTATCCTTCACTGAAAGGGGGTCATCATATTCATAACCTTCTATTAGCACCTTCATCCACTTTGACACTTGCACTTTCAACAATCTTCTTCAGCCTTTTAGTATAGCACTGGTAAGCTTTTCTCTTTGTAGAGTATCCAAGGAAGATTCCTTCATCAGATCTTGCACCAAAATTTCCTAAGTTTTCTTCATCTCTCCTAATATAGAATTCACTTCCAAACACTATAAAATATTTCACAATAGGAGCTTTTCCATACCATAACTCACAGGGATTCTTTGAATTGTTCACTCTTTCTTGTCCTCTTTTAAGTATGTATACTACAATATGAATTGCTTCTCTCTAATAGACATTTGGTAGACTTGCTTCTTTCATCATAGTTCTTGGAGCTTCTTGAACTATTCTAACTCACCACCTTTTTCATACCTTAAGCACTTGATTTTCAAATCCATTTCATTCTCAACCATAGATTTAAAATCTTTAAACCTATCTAGAGCTTCTAATTTTTCTTTTATAAATGTCACCCAAGTCATTCTAGAATAATCATCAATCAACATCATTAAATACATGTCACCATGAGAGCTTCTTATTCTAGTAGGTCCACATAGGTCTATATGAACACCAACTCCAAAGGGCCTATGGTAGAATATTATTAGTCTTGAATCTCTTCTTTGTTTGCTTTCCAAAGTGACATTCCTTGCAAATTGTATCAATAGGATTTGTAATTCTTGGTAGATCTCTCACAACATCAGTAAAATTAATCTTCACCAGGCTATAAAAAATGATGTGACCCATTCTTTTATGCCATAGCCAACTTTTATTGATTTCAGACATAAATCACTTAACACCACCACCTTTGAGTTGATAAACATTACCTTTTGTCCTTGTTCCTACAACAACCAAAGTACTAGAGATTCCTTTTTTGATTTCACAACCATCATCCTGAAACAAAAAATTGTATCCTCTACTACAAATTTTTCCTACACTTAGAAGATTATACCAAAGACCCTTGACATAAAGAACATCATATATTTTATGATTTCCATTAAAAATAATTGAACCTTTTCCACAGATCTTAGCAAATGTATCATCACCAAACTTAACAACACCACTATCATACTTTTGAAGTTTAACAAGCTTACTATTATCACCTATCATATGATTTGAGCATCCATAATCAATTATCTAGTAGTTCCTCTCCTCTCTTGCATGGAAAATAGTCACCATAGTTCCTTCAATATTATGACCTGTTTCTAAAGCACTTTCCCTCATATGTCTTTTAGAATTAGTAGAATCAGTTCCAATATTTAGAGCCATGAACAAGCATTCATCAAGATAGTTTGATTCCTCATCATCAAAACACCATTGTATTTTTCAACATAATAACTCTTCTGGACAAATTTTCCTTTATGATCCTTATGTTTGTCATTTTTAACTTTGATTGGACATTTAGAAGCATAATGACTTATCTTTCCACAATTGAAATAATTAAAGGGTAACTTACCTTTGTATTTTCCAGTGCCCTTTTTTAATCTCCTTACAAAATTTGCTTCCACCTCATCGAGATCATTCAGATCTAATTCATCAACCTTCTCTGCCTTGCTGACTTTAAATTGATTTTATTTATTTGTAGCATCTTTACCAAACTCTCTTAATTAATAAGATATTAAAGCATCAAACATCTTATCTCTAGAGTATTGATCTAAAATTTGAGCTTCCTTAATAGAAAATACTTTAGAACTGTAAGTTTTAGGAGGAATTATCAATACCTTTTTCACATATTCACTTTCTTCTAGCTTACCACCAAGACCATTGATGGCATTGACTACTTCATCCACTTTGAACATGTAGGTTGTATTATCTTCATCTTCAAACATCCTCAAGAATTTAAATTTGGCTTTGTAATTCTACATCTTTGCTTGCTTGACCTTGTCATCTCCTTCATAAATAATCTCCAACACTGTCTAGATATCTTTTGCAATTTTAAGAATTTCACCTTTCCAAGTTCAGAATCAGAAAGACCACTTAGTATAAAATTCCTTTCTTTACCATTGTTCTCATATTCCTTGATCTCATCATCACTTTTCAAATGATTGGCAGGCAAGGTATATCCTTTTTCAACTGATTGTGAGACTCCAAGTCCAAGAGAGACCAAAAATGATTACATCCTTGCTTTCCAATAAGCATTTTTTTTTTCAATCAAGCATAGGATCTTTGACACCCTTCTTGTGTGCCATTTGGATATACCTCAAGTAGTTAAGCTTTTTCCAAGGAACCATAGCTCTGATACAAATTTTTAGTTGCATAAGACAACTAAAAAGGGGTGAATTAGTTGTACATTAAAACATTAAATCTCTCATTAACTTTCAAACCCTTATCAAACATTTAAACCCTCATTATGCATTAGCAGAAAGTAAACATATGAAATGACAATACAAACACCACCATACACAATAGAACACTAAATTTATGTGGAAAACCCTACTTAGGGAAAAACCACAATTAGGATTAGTTCACATATATATGAATAACATCATCAAATACAATAGGCTCATTGACGGAGGGATCATTATTCAAAAGAAAGAAGAATAGAATCAAATTGTTATAGAGATATTCACTATCTCAGATCAATAGGAAGATCCATCATTGCAACTCTATGCCATCTGTAACCTTTAGCTCACTGCCTCTAGCAACTTCAAGCACATTGAAAATGTAGACACCTTCTGCTCACTACATCTAAAGTCATAGGAATTAATTTTGCACTCAGATCACCACACTTTATAACATTTTCTTTACACACTTGTAACACTACTCAAAAAAACCTTCACCTTGCATTTATACCATCCACAACCTTAAACAACTACTTAAGGTTAGACTTAATGAAACATATGTACCTCAAACATGCAACACCAAATAGGTCGACACCAAACACCTCTATTGTGGAAATAAGTGAAGATAAACCACACTAAGGGTTAACTAGGATCCGAATCTACATTGACATGCTACACCATACTTTCACAAGTAACAAACAACCTCCACAATTAGTGCTAGCATGCTAGGTCAGCCAAACTTGCAATAGCACTAACAAGCAACCACATACATGCCTCTCCAAGTTTGGGAACACTAGAAAAACCACATAGAAACACTCCACAACATTCCATATCATTATAATATATAACACCACTAGCACAACCAACTGAAACTAAAGAACGCATTCACCCTGTGCAAATAGACACATTACCACAAAAAACAACTTATGAATCCAAGCTTGTGGAGCAACTCAACATGTAATACTTCAATGGAAAGTAAAAATTGACAATATAAACATGTTCCCAAATCCATAAGATAGGAAACAAAAACACAGAGAAATGTGAAGGAATCTCATTTCTCCCAAACAACCTTATTCACATATAGAAATAGTATCAAAAAAATCTTCTTTTTCTACATAATCCAAAACCAGAAAATCTAGATATAACCTCTAAACATCTTTGATCATCACATCCAAACTACACAAGCATATCTTCAACCATGAAGAACTATGGAACACAACACATAACACACCTTTGTCACTTTGCACACTCTTTTATTCAAATTTTCTCAAAAAAATCACTTGGAAACCAAGTGAACCAACTGTATCAATAACACCAAAAACATCTCTCCACAACACTTGCTCATAAATTATTTTTCAACATGACCATATAATAATGACTACACTAGATGTTAACATTAATGTGACATCAAACCACAACATTCCATACTAGAACCAACACTAACAACACTAATGATAGCACCACCAACAACTCCAATACTAGGGGTTGACATCAATGACAACACCTGTAGCATACTTGCAAAGTTGGAAATGTTGAAAATAATGAGGAAAAGGTGGAAAGGTGTGTAAATGGCTTATGAAATTCCATTCAAGATGAAATTAGCATAATTCTCATGAGAATAGTAGAAGAAGCTTACCAATATTCCCTTAGAGCATAAGAAAAGTTAGCAAGAAGACAACACGACAACTTCAAAGGTAGAGGAAAAACCAACAAAAGAAGAGGGCAGCCAACAAGAGAAGAAGAACCAATCTAGTCACAAGATGATTTTAGTCCAAATACAAAGGATAGAGGAGATTTTCCAATTGAAAGAGGTGAAACTTCAAGAGGAAGAAGAGATTATGGGAGAGGAAGCAAATTTTTAGGTGTTTGTTATAATTGTAGAGAAATGGGTCATAGGGCCTTTGAGTGCCCTAAAATACAAGAGGTTGGAAAGGAAAAAAATGGAAAGGTGTACACCACAAAATTTGAAAATGAAACAGAATTGGTAGATCCAGAAGATGGAGAAGTATTTATGTTGAAAATAGTACTTTTAATACCTGAGAAAGAGTAATAGGAACTGGTACAAAGAAGTGTGTTTAAGAAAATTTATAAATCACAAGGAAAATGTTGCACTATGATTATGTACAATGGAAGCACAAATGATTTGGTGTCCCAAGAGATGGTGGAGAAGTTGAAGTTTGAAAGAACAAAGCACTTGAATCCATATGGAGTCACTTGGTTGCAAAAAGGGCATCAAATTTTGGTAAGTAAGCAGTGTTTGGGGAATTTTCCAGATTGATAATTATAGGGATGAGATTGTATGTGATGTGATACCAATGGATACATTTCGTAGTATTTTGGAAATACCATGAAAATATGACTGTTAAGCTACGCATGATGGTGAAGCAAACTTATACAATAAAAAAGGATAAGAAGAAGTATGAAATGAACTCATTGAAGGATAAGGAAGAAGAGGTAGGAAGAAATGCAAAGGTATGTATGATTTCAAGTAAACAATTTTTGAAAGTGATAAAGAATTTAGAGGCATGTTTTGATTTGGCTCTTGACCAAAAGGAAGTTAGGAAAACCATTTGTCTTGATGGATTTAAAAAGGAAAGTAAAATTGGAGTTGCATTGATGGAAGAAGAAGAAATGATTCTTATTCAAGGGGAAAGGAAACGAGATAAGAAAAGGGTTGCAACTGAAAAAAAGTGTTTTTCAATACATAGAGGAAATCAAGCATGAAGTTGCAACAAGGAATCAAGAGGTAAAGTCTAAATTTTGTGATTTCCATGATGAAGGTAATTTGCATAACATGAATAGGTTTGAGAAATGTGAAAATGATGTTGTAACAAAGTAGGATATTTCAAAGTTACTTGTTGATGTATCACATTTTCTTAACATAATTCTTGAAGCCAATTTTTGTAAAGGTGAAATGGTAAGAAAAGAAAAGGAAATAGTGAAGATCTACAATAAGAAGACACAAATTTAAGAATGAGGTGTTACTAATGTTGTAGATATGTAGGAAGAATAAGGTGAAAAGGAAATTGGTAAGGAAAATGAAAAGATAATTTTGTGTTCCTATGTTGTTTATGACAATGAGCTCGATAGAGTTATTGAGGATGAAGAAAAAGAATGGAAAAATACCAATAGTAAATTGAAATTCATGAAAGGAAGAAATAGGAGAAGGAAGTCAAAGAAAAATAAAGGAAATAAAATCATGGAAGAAAAATGGTTGGCTGCCACAAAACTTTACAAGCTTGGGATTCCATTTCCGAATGAATGTTCATGAGCTCTTACTCATGGAACATTCTTTCTTACCGTGGTTGTTTGATGCATGAGCATCTGAGGAGTAGAGAAATCCTGCACATCCAAAATCTCATTTTCCTTTATTGTCAAATTTTGGTGTTTTTCATTTTGGTTTTCTTGTAGGTATGTTTAACTCTTCATTTTTCCCCTCTTTCGGCAATTCAATTTGGAGTATTTGGCAAAGTGGTCTTTAGAGCTGAAGTTGCAAGTTTTCTATTATTTAAATATTTAAAATTTCCTAGGAACTAAAAATCCACACCCAAGCATGTTTTTATCAATTTTGGCTCTTATGTAGCTCCCGAAATTTGAATTAGTTGACCATTTGTGCTAGTCTTCTAGGCACCTAGGTGGAGGTAGTGGAAGGAGAAGTGTTGGAAGCAATTTTTGGAAAACACATTGAATATTTTGCAAGGAGTAGCTAGAGGAATCCCATTCCCATATTGGAGAGGGAAGGTTGTTGAGAAGTTGTGGTTGCATGAAAAAAAATCCCAATGCCTAGGGAAGGAGGCTTTTGAAGAACAAAAATATTGAAGAGAAACAAGAAGAAGATAGAGGAAGATTGTGAGAGGCTATTCCAGGGTGTCCAAGGAGGAATGGAGGAAATTTTGTTGTTGTTTTGATAATTCTTGTAGCTCATTTTAGTGTCTTTCAATTATTTTTGTAATGGTTGAAGGCATTCTTGCCTATAGGTGTGAGTTTGTTTTTGCTTGTTGGGCATTCTTTCCTATAGGATTGATTCTAGTTTTGATTGTGGATTTCCTGTAGCCTTTTTTGTTGTTGTGGCTGCATATTTGATGTAAAAATCAGATTATATAATTTGAATGAAGCATATTTTGGTGATTTAAATCTTCGATTGCAAGTTTAAATTTTGAAAATAAAGAAATGTACCTTGGTTATGGATGTGGGATACAAAAATTGACAATCCCATAGGATTCTCAATTGTTGACATGCATCAACCATGATAGTCATGATAAGAACATAATTAGGATAAATTTGATAACAAGCATAGGAGGATACTTAGGAATGTAACAATATGGATTAAACTCAATGGAATCTATAATCTTCAAAAAATAAATAGTATCAAAAGGGGGTCCTTAATAGGTGCAGTTTAATCATGGGTATCATTAGAAGCTAAAGAAAAAGGTTTCATAACCATATGATCTAAATAATTTTTCGTCAAATATAGGGGAATGAGTTAATGAATATTTTCAAGTTCTAATTTGGAGGGGCAATGAAATTATTACCATATTCATTTACACTCATAATAATACAATTAATAATATCTTGTATAATGTGTTGTAAGAGCATGCAACTCTAAGTGTCATTTCCAAGGACACGGTGGTACTAACAAAATTCCTTAGGGTCATATTTCTTGATAAGGGGAAGTTTGTGTCTAAAGGTTAGATGGGAGGAAGTTGTATGAGATTATAAGATGTAATTTATTGTAGGATAACATGTAGTGGATTAGCTAAATGGGTAAATCAAGGGTTACACTATAGAGAAAGGATATAAATAGAATTGAGGAAGAGGGTGATGCTACTATATCAACCTAGTTCATAATAGGAAAGGGTGTATTTTTAGAAAAAAAAAATGAATTTATTGTTATTTTATATTTAGAAGAGTGTGATGTAGAATGAGTTAGTGAGGCATTAAGACTAGGTAAGATAGTCAAAGAAACTACCTCAAACTAATTAATTTTCTACTCATAGCCTTGAAGAGTATTACATAGATGAATAAAGTAAGATTATTTCATCAACAAAATTTATTTTATACATAAGTACTACCAAGTGGGAAGATTCCATATATTGTAAATTAAAAAAAGATTATATCATCTCAAAAAGAAAGCTTGTTGTTTACATTCCATCCTTTCATAAGCTTAGATGAATTATTAATAAAAGGATAGAAAACACTTCTAAGGCCCACTCCACCTATGGAGGAAATAATATAGAGTCTTGATGCTCAATAAAGAAGTTAAAAACTTTCATGTTGTTGTTGACTAGGTCATCTCTTAATAGTTGTAAGCTTTTATAGTGTCTTTTTTTAATTGTTATATTGAAGGCCCCCCATCAAACCATCCTTATGCTTCTTGTTGAAGGAAGAAACTACCAAAATGGTGCTAATAGAAAAATTTTCTTAAAGAAGTTTTCAATAAGTGGTTTTTCCTAGCATTTACTTCCAACACCAATACAATATTCATCAATAAAACCTCCATAGTATTCTTGTCATGGATTTGATCACCAAAAACATTGTGATAAAGGACCTATATGACGACTATTACCACCTCATTTGAGTTTTCCTTGAAGAGCCAGTGAAGTTAAGTCATTGAATCCTCCATTAGACACTTGCATTCACATTCAATTTTCATATGCTACATTATTAGTGTGCGTATTATTTTTATTTTCCTATATATAAAGAGATCAACATATGAATTTCCATTCTCCAAAGCATGTTGAACATGTACTCCTCAATAATATTAAATAGAAGCAAGGGACCATTTTCATTATTTATCCCATTTAGTAGATAGATATAGAAAAATATCCTCTATTTTTAGATTATGTCATTTGCTATGGTTCTAGTCCTTTATACCTCAATTAACCTATATATATCCTTACAATCTACACTTTGATTATATAATTTAATTACCTTCTTATGATTCAAACCTTGGTTATCCAAATAGTCAGTAACCTTATTGGTTTCTCTATATATATGTGCCAAGTTGAACTCCTCTATCTTGCCAAGGACATTTTCATATTAAATTGATCCTTTTTTTAATGAATGGTGTTTATATTACCAATTAAAAAATAGTGTTACAAAATAAGAAAATGGTGGGTGGAAAAATTCACACCCCTAAGTCCATACAGGGCATCAGTCCAAAGAAAGATAACATAAATCATAAAAATGACACTAGGTGGCTAAAGCACAAATAAAAGGAGGGGGAACCTAGTCATCTAATTTAGCCTATACATTAGTAGGGTCTAGGTGACCATAGGAGGGTCTCATATATCATTATTACCAATATTTTATTATTGAATTTATTTAGAGGCCACCCAAGTAAGAGACATCGCAAGAGTCAGTTGAGGAACCTTACTATAGTTAGCTAGCCTAAATATCCTTTGCCAATAAGTGATAGAGAGGGAAACTTCCTATTTATTAACTAAAAATAGCCCCACTAAGCATGATTCCTTCTTACAAGAGGAGGAGAATCATGTGAATAAGTCTCTTGATGATCATGAGTATGCTAGCTACAACCACAACAATACCCACAAGGAGGGGATGAACCTTGAGAGGAGGAGGGATTCAAGGGTACCTTGGCCACAATACAAGGGGAATTAATCTAATGATCCAATACCACCTATAATTTTTCCACCTCAAGTGAAATGTTATCATATTGCACTTGAATATGTAATAACACATTAGAACAAAACATAACTTTAAAATAAGTAAAAAATTGGTGATCAATAGAACATCCTAAAAAAGTAAAACTTAAATATTTTCATATGATAAATAGAATCTCCACACTAAAATAATTTCAAAATTTATTTAATTTATAAGGGATGTAAGTCCAATACCCTAATAAAACTATATAAAAAAAAATTACTTAGGTTTGAATGGATTGAAGAAGTCAAGTATCTAGGTGACCTGACCATCATGAATCAACCACGAAAGATGATATATTATGATCGAGTGACATTCCATCATAAATTTTCAAATTTGGGAACCAAATGGTATATTAGCTATAGTGATAATATTGTTTAGATCATTCTATCCAAGTATTTGTTTTGTAATATTTTGCACCAATGAATGTTTGTGTTTGAGAATATCCACCAAACCAAATTTTCTCCAAGAGTGGTATTATGTAGTGACAACACTCTAATTCTAGCATGACCATCATACTTTCTTCATCTTGTCATATCCCAATGCACAAATGGTATTATTTTTACGTAATTAGAGACTTCACATAGGAATTTTTTTAGAATCCCATCCAAGTTTGATATCACATTTGAGTAAGTTGGAGGCAAGACATAAGTAAATTATAATTACATCCAACATTGATTTAATCATTAGAATATGACCATCCAAAGAAAGCCAACTCTATTTATATGATTCCAAGACCATCATGAATTGACCATGAAAGATGATCTATTATGATCGAGCAATATTCCATCAAAAAATAATTGGTGTATTAGTTATAATGAGAATCCTACCCAGATCACTATTGTACAAGTATTTATATTTGTAATATTTTGCACCAATGAGTCGTTGGGTTTGAGAACATCCTCCAAGCCTAATTTTTCTCTAGGGGTGGTATTATATTGTGAGAGAACTCTTATTATGGCATGACTATCACATTTATTTCATATTGACATATCCCAATGCACCAATGGGGTTCTTTTGACCTCATTAGATCCTTCCCATAGGAAATTTTTTAGAATCCCATCCAAGTTTGATATCATGTTTTTGGTAAGTTGGAGGAAATATAGAAGGTAAATCATAATTATAGAAAATTGTATTTTAATAATCACCACATGATCAACCAAATAAGCCCAACTCCCTTTCCATGATTCCACCTTTGATATACATCTTTTTAGTGAATTTTCTTGTATATTGATCCTTATCATTCCTTTTAAGAGTGGGATACCTAGCTACTTACATAGAATGGAGTTAATGTTAAATTCCAAAAAAATTAAAATTCTCTATTGTGTTGCTCATTTGGTGTGGAAGAAAAAGATTTAAGATTTTCATTATTGATAATTTGGCCCAAAGTTGAAATTTACTTGTAATTTTCTTTCCCATAAAAGATAGTATCATCTATGAATTGTTGATGAGTAATTGGATATATATTGCAACCTAAACACCTTTCCATAAAACCTTGAGTGCTTTTTTATTTGATTTACCTATCCAACACCTCTTCCATTATGAAAAATAGAAAATATGACAAGGGATCCCCTTGCCATAGATTGTTAGAGATTTCAAAAAAACTACATGGAGAACCATTGATTAAGATGAAAATTTTGATAGAGGAGATGTAGTTATAAATCCAATGCTTTAAATCATATCCAAAACCAAATTTCTTCAATACACTTATCAAAAAGGGTTAGATTACCCTATATAAGCCTTGCTAATCTCCAACTTTACCATCATACATTTTTTATTTGTTTTTACTATGGAATGAATCATTTCATGAGTATAAGTAATGACTCCATCTATTATATTCTTCCCAGGTGTGAACCCAATTTACTTTTGGGATATTAAATTTGATCTTGTTAGAAATCACTTTAGATATGATCTTATATATCATCTTGAAAAGGGAGATATGACAAAAATCAGCAAAGTACATGTAAATTCCAAATTCTTGGTAATTAGCGCAATGAGGGTGTTATTCAGTCCTTTAATATTTTCTTTATCTTTCAAGATTCCTCCACAAGCACCCAAAACTCATTTTTTATCATGTGGCAAACATTTTTGGTAGAATATTGTTGGAAATCTATTGGACCTCAAGGCCTTATCCAGGGGTAGTTGGAATACCACAAGTTTTACCTCTTCATCTGATATTGGTGCCATCAGTATATTGTTCTCTACATCAAAAAATGATATATGGTATGATATTATTAATGAGGGAATTCATGAAGCTCTATAGAAATTTTTTGGAGCAAGTAAGATCTTGAAAAAATGTACTTCATTGTGAATGTATTCACTAGTGCTTAGTTGATGTCCATTTGATGAAGAGATGGAATTAATTTTTTTATAAAATATTTGAATATTTGTTTTATTATGAAAATAATGTATTTAATTCCCCATCCATGAGTTATGCTTCCATAAATTTGGATTTCCAATAATATGCTTGGAACATGCCTTTTAATATAATTTATAATCAAGGTCTTCCATTTATTACTCAATTCATACTTTTTCATTGAAAATTTTCTTAACAAAAGTCTTATTCTAGTCCTTAAGTTTTCCTTCAATTAACCTAATATTTTTCACAAATCTGAACATCTTAGTGCCACAAATGTTACATACCATCACCCACCAATATTGTATTGAATCCACAAGGTTATCCCTTTTGAACCACATCCTTTTGAATTTGAAGTAATTACACAAGGGTGGTTTGTCTTCCCATATTTGCATGTCTATTGGAAAGTGATTAGAGCTAGATACAGGCCAAATGTATGATTCAAGCAAATTGACAAAGTTCAACAACTAAGAATAATATAGAAACCTCTCTAACCTCTTTGATATGTTTGAGAAACCTTTCTTTTTTATTAATACATGTGTAAATACCATTCTTCAGAATAATAGAAATATTTTCCTCCCCCAAAAATATTTGGAAATCATTTTTTAGTTTAATAAATTCTTTTAATATTCCTCTTCTTGTCTCATTTTTATTTAATATCACACTTAAATCACCACCCAAGATGATTTTCTCATATTTGTGCAACATAACTAATGTTTTCAACTCATTCAAGAGCATGGCCTTATCTTTAATTTTCATTGGACCATAACTATTAAATAAAATAGAGGATAAGTCAAAGTTTAAGATCCTTATCTTACATAGCATCCAATTTGAAGCATTATTAAGAGATCAATTGATGCATGAAGGAGATTCCACAAGATCCCATGACTACCAATTGCATCAACAATATTGACAGAAAGCCCCATCGAGCCCTTGTAGTGTTGAATGAAATTAAGTGTTTTCTTCTTGAAAACTTAATTTAATTTTTTCTAAGAGAATGATATTGACCAATGTAAGATCAAAATAATGTTTGGTTGTGTACCTCTTGTTAGGGACATTTAAATAGATTGTAAAATATTATCCATATTTTTCCAAAAAAGGAACATTTTTTGACAAATACTAAACTTTAACCACTTGAATGTACCACACCTATTGTTTTTGGTAAGATTTCTAACAAATACATTTTGAATATGAGCCTAAAAGTGGATATGATATTTGAGATAGAAGGGACTAATATCAAAGAATAAAGTTTATGAATTTCCATTAGGGCTTTTCCAACAATAGAGAAGCTCAGTAAAGCTCACTTGCAAGCTAAAATTGATATTGAAGTGCTAAAAGAAGACATAGATAAGCTCATTAAATGAATAAATAGAATGCTCTAAATAGGAGTCATGTAATTTCCACTATCTATCATGATATATTTGATATATTTTTGGATTTAATTATTAATGTTAGATTTGATAAATTTATTGATTTAATTGTGTATGATTTTTTCTTCATCAACATTTCAGATCATACACATCATCAAGATGAAATAGTTAGAGAGGTCATCTATGTTTGCTACTATCTTACCATTTCTCTTCTTTAAATATTTCATCATGATGTCAAATCATGAAGTATGATCTGAAATATTGATGATGAAGAAATATACATAGTTAAATATGAAATTATATTAATTTTAGGAATAGAACTAATCAAGAGTGGTCTCCTTAAGAAAACAAGGAAATAATTTGGCCAAGAATTTATCATTAAAGAAAAGGTCACTGCAAGTGGCTATACAAGTGGAGGCATGAGTTTGGGGGTATTCTTTTCAATTGTAGTTTTCAATTTAGGGGATAATAAACTAGGAGGAAAATTTTATCAAGTATTTATAAGGGTAGTGGATTATGCCATAATTGCATAATAGCTATTGTATATAAATATGCAGAAAGAGTAGTCAACTACTTTTGAATAGTCCCATATTTTACATGAGCTAATTGATAGTATGGTCATATGATGAGTTGAAAGGGTTGTATTATTGGTGGAAATAATACTAAGGGGTTATCAATATAAAGGTTTGGAAGAAATATATGGGTTAGTTGAGTATGTGAAGAAAATAGGTTGAGCAGGTGGAACATAACTATGTGTAGAGGTAGGGTTGGTGGAAAACCCATATTTTTATTAGAAGAAGAGTCTTCTATACTATGGGAGGGATGAATGGTGTCACAACAATAATAGAATTATGGATATGGAAATTAGGGGTATGTATGACACATGAATTTATGTATGTGATAATTGAGAACTAGTTTCACCTAAAGGATTAAAGGTCTTGTGTGAGTGGGGGTTGATGATGAACAATATATCACACAAATTGTAAAAAATAGAGACCAAATCATGATTATTAACAAGAAGGATTATCATGGCATCAATGATGGGATAAGTCACAATAAGTGAATTCATTATTAGATATGTGTGTTTGTTAAATTGTTAAATTATTATTAATATGTTTGATTTTTTCACAAGAAATAAAATTTAAGACCCTCCCATCCTTGAATTTGACAGTGCATGCAAATATTTAGAGAATTTTAGTTTGATAGGATTTTTTCCCTAGAGAACTCCTTAAAGAATTCTTTGTGAATGGGTTAACAAGCATGGGGCTCCATGTGGGGCCAAGCTTAATGTTGTTCAAAACATTACCAAATACTTTTTTCTTTTCTATTTTTCTAATGTTATCCTCATGCATGGACCATGGTATATCTGTGCATCTTTATTAGTATTTTAGTCATGAATGTATGATTTTTCCATCTTAAATGAAAAGACATTTTGTGTGCCTATGTGGCTTGAGTTTCTAGGGTTTCCTTTTCCCTATTGAAACTTTTTTACTACTATTGTTGCCTCTCTAGGAAAAGTTATTTGTATTGAACTAGATAGATTATACCAAGCATACCCTCAAAAGCATGTGTGTGCTAAGTGTAGACACATAAAAATGACCTAGGCCTACAAGCTCTATTTTACCACTTTCATCCTAGCATAGTTATGACATTTAATTATGTCCTTGGTTCACTTCCTACTATTAATTAAATAATACATTATTATTTAATGAATTCATATCTCTTTTATTCTTCATGATTATTAAATAAATAAATTATATTTATTTATTTAATGTCACTAAAGGTCTATTGTCCTCTTACAATTAAATAAATTTCGTAATTTATTTAATTACCTTTATTCATTTATGTCTTCTTGATTATTAAATAAATGAATTTTATTTATTTATTTAATGTCACTAATTCTCATAATTAAATGAATTTATTAATTTATTTAATTATTGGTCATATCCTCTAAATTAAATAATTATCTTTAATTATTTAATTGCTAAATTTAACATTCCTCTCATTTTAAATAAATTAATCATTTAAAATGATTTCACATTCTTGACTGTTAGTTCATTTTGGTAAATAATCTGAAAATCGATTATTTATTATCACATAAAATCCATATTTTGAATTTATTTAATTCAAAATGGTAATCTTATTCCAAAAATCAAGTAATTGAGAAAATTCGTGATTTTCCAAATTCGCTTTTCAATCCAACTCTTATCTTCTTGATTTTTCAAATCTCACAAATCAAGTAGTCTTTATCTTCTCGATTTTCAAAAATCTTTATCTTTTTGACTAATTATCACATTTATTCTCAACCAATGGTTCCATTTTCTCAAATGACATCTTGACCACTCATTTAATAATTTTTCCCTAACCCTAATTAGGGATTGTCACATGAAATCTTGTCCATTGATTTTAGGCTTTCTCGGCTTTCAATCTCGTCCATCCATCCAAAATTGCATTTTCTATAAAATGCCAATTTGCTCATATTTTTGGGACCACTTCATTATTATACACATTTATGCTTAGATATTACTTTGCACTTGGTTTATCAAATTGATTACATATTCATAGGCATAGTCATTTGGAATAGTCATAGGCATAGTTATTTGGCATAGTCATAGGCATAGTCTTTATTTTTTCATTCAAATCCTTCAAAACTTGCATAGGACATAGTCATAGGCATTTGCTCACATACACAGATCTGAGGGTAACAATCATAATTGCTGCAAGCTGGAAGGTGTTGTGGAGATGAATCATGGAAGCTTTGAGGAGTAATTGGTATAATTGTTTCATTTGTTTTAGCTTTCATTGTACTCGATAGTTCTTTGGGTTTTGTTTATTATTAATCTAATCATACTAACATTTACCTGAAATTTAACCCATTGATACATTGGTGAACCCGACTGCTTTATTTTCTATTTTCTATATGGTTTTTTTTCTTTTTTTTTTGGTAGGTACATGTACGGAACGACGCATTTGAATTTTCCTGAGCCTCATCTGATGCGTCGCGACACATCAGTTGGTTGAAACGACACAAATGCTCTGATATGACGCATATATAGTCCAAAAAGCTGCATTTGATATATCGAGATGCACTCAAAGTTTAAAATGACACATTTGATATCCGAGACGCATTTTCCTGTTAGACCAGAATGCAGAATCGTGATGCATTTTTTGCATAGAGATGCATTCGCTCTGCTGTGACGCATCTGCCCGGTAACTTTTTCTTCCTTTTTCCATTCAAGTTTTTTCTGTTTTCTATTTTTTTTAGTTGGAATTCTAGTTTTCTTTTCTGCATTCTACCTAGTATAGGTTTTTGGTGTTACTAATCTTTGTTTGTAGCATGTGATGGTTACATTTCGTGGGCCCAAGACCTTTTTCTAAGATTCCTAATGTGTGTTTTTGTAGGTTCGAGTGTCAAAGACTCAATTCTAAACATTGTGCTTGTTATTTTATAGATTAAAACATATTTCTTTTTGGTGCACTTAAAATTAACATGTCTTCCATATTATCTAATTGTGTTTGAAAGTGGTAGGTGAATATGTTCTCACCTTGTGCAAACTAGATCAGAAAGCTAGACCCACTTTATTTTTGTGTAACCCTAATGCAATAACCGAAGTATCCTCTCCCCTTGCATAGTAATGTGATCCTGGGTGTAAGATAAATGATTGTTGCCTCTAGAAATTGGGCCTCCCTGGGGATTTCATGACCCCAATGTGACTCAAACTGGAAATGGAGTTAAAGCCAAGCTACCCCTAACCAGTATATAAATGTAAATCTTAAGGGAAAACCTAAGATTACGAGTGCAGATGTGTCATATGGACCAAGTAGTACTCCCAAAAACCCTATTGAGCTTAACCTCTTCAAGCTGGAGTGCCTCCTAAATGAAGATTAATCTTGCGCCCCATGTATGGCCACTCGAACAAGGGCCCCGAATTAAAAACTCTTGTGTAGTAAGCGCAAAAATTTCTATTTACTAGTACAACACTAGTCGATGTGAAGCCTTCCACATCTTCATAGTCTTTAGTAGAGGTGATCAATCTGCCATGGGAGTTTCATGGGGGTTGGAAGCTTGGTTGGCCTAAGAAGAGAGTGCACTGTAAGGGGAAGCTCATGCAACCAAGCTTCTAGATTCACATGCTACTGATATGCAGTTGCAGAAACCCATGTGGAGTCTAGCGAATACTGTCCTAGCTTAACTATAGGATTGTACTTGATCTCTTGCGTGTTTGTTTAATTTGCAAAATATTATGCTTTCCAAGTGTTTGTTGGTTACTGAAACAAAACAAGCAACACCCAAACATTTGGAAACACATTGTCAAACTTTCAACAATTCATATTTTTGACCACAAACATAAAAAATTTAACTTTTTACATTCTATAATGCATCTGTTAAACCACAATCACTTTTTTGCACTGCATTTTCTAGACTTCGCAACACATCTGCTTTGCTAACATGCATTTGATGCTCCAAACACCTCATTTTCCTGTCTTGAAACACATTTTCCTTTTGCATAGCTTCATATGAAATACTGAATCACATTTGAAATTTGTAAAGCTACATTTGCAACACTAAACCGCATTTTCCATTTACAGGGCCGCATTTGATCATTGCAACACATTTGATTCCTGTAATGACACAATTGCCTGACAGAAAACCAAACACTGTCTCAAACTAGAATTCAAGTCCAAAAACCTTAACCTACTATCAAAACATCTTTTCAAAGGTCTCTATTAGAAACCATAATTTAAATTGCTCAAAACGTCCATCATTTACATTCATTAGCTTGCACTTTAACCATAGGCTTAAAATTTCCATATTTTAGTGTCACTCCCTAGGCGTCATAATCATCATTTTTAACATAAATTTGTCCTTAGGTTTCATTTTGAAAAACTTTGGATTAAACCAAACCTTTACACTTTGTAAAAACCATTGTTTCCAAAATTAGGTTATCTTGGGACTTAGTCATTATTCCTCTTTTCGGTCATTGTCATTTTTGTGAGAACCTCCAACTCAACAGTCTAGTTAGGGAGGCTCACTAGTCATTTTGACCTTTTCATTTAGTCTCTTTAGCAAGTTCTTTTGATAACCTAAATTGAGATATACGTCAAGCTTAGAGTGGTTAGGGAAACCTTTCTCCAAATATTGTCCAAACTTAGTCCTCATTTTAAACTTAGACTTTGCATTATCCATCTCTAGTTCTCATCTTGAACATAGACTTTGTATTAATCATCTTAGTCCTTCCTCAACATTGTCATCTTAGTCCTCATTCGCCACTTTGGCTTTGAAAACCTTGTCATTTTGCATCAATTTTTCCTTAATCATCACCTTGCATTGTCATCCTTTATTCCAAAATACAATTTTTTTGTCATAACTTGTCACCCTAGTCGTCATTTTGCATTAACCATTTTTCTCTAGGAAACATTGTTGCATTGTCATCCCTCATTATCAAAAATCCAAAAGCATAGTCTTGCATTGTTGTCCTTTATAACAAAAATAAAAAAAACATAGGCTAGTATCATCCTTGCATTTAGTTATCATTTTCATTACCCTCATTTGAGCAATTCCCTTTTATGGTGTAAACTAGACTCCAAAGAAAGAAAAGACAAATGGAAAACTTTGGACAAGATTCTAATTCCAATGTCACGAATCACACTTATGACCCAAATTGGACTTTTGTAGACCCATTCAGCAACACAAATACTCAACCTCTCACGACCATACCATCCTCATCAAACAACCCCTTTGAACCATTCTTATGAAACGATGAATATGGACAAATACTTGAGGAAAACCTAGAGGTAGCAGCACAAGATCCAGAGGCGGCATACTTTGTAGAACAAATGGTCTTATATAACAAAGATAGATATTTGGCCATACTTTTAAGTCAAGGAGCTAAATTACCTTAGGGCTTCGACATTGATACCTTATGATCGACATCTCTTGCCAATAATGCCAATAATACACATAACATGTCCAATAGTGGTCAACCTCCAAACACCACAAGTAATACCTTTTTTAATGTGACCTCGCAAAATGTCACAATGACCATGAGTGCTACCTCCAACATTCCAAACAACTCTAATTCAATAAATGCTACATCCATTGGAGGAACACAATTTGTCACATTGCCCACAATATCCACAATATCGTCACAATCGGTTGGAGCCACCTTTGGGTCCTTGAAAATGTGGGAAAGTTATTCCAATCCTCTCTTTACCACTATGATAAATGCCATGGGGGTATCATCAATCCATTAAAATCCTCCATTGACAACTGCATCTAGTACCATGAGTACATCTTCATCATATCCTCTCATTGGTACCTCACATAATCATTTGGGTGGAGGTAAATGATGTATCTTTATTCAAGGACCACAAAAAAATGTTAACGCATCAACATAATCTAATGCCATCACCTCCCAAGGAAAAAATACGACCATTCCCCTTGAACAAACCCAAAAATTTGGACAAGGAAGTCAAAACACACAACCTATGGCATTATTCGCACATCAAAATATTCATGGTCGCCATACTCCCCAAATATCAACCCAAATGGCTGGGGGACACATCTCGACATACTCATCCCATATTCATACCCACCAACATGCCCATAATCCAAACTTTCAATACCAACAACATGCAAATCAGAACACATCATACATGTCACAACAACATGTACCTGAACAACACACCACCATTCACTCACAACAAATGGGAACTTATGGCATACCAAAAAATCCGATATATGAGGCCACAAATGACCCTATAATCGATGCTTTGCAAGCAAAGCTAATGGGTCTAGAGAAGACCATAGAAAACATACAAATATTTGACAAGAAATCAGAAGTGTCATATGATTTATCTTTATATCCCTTTGACATGAACTTATACATTCTGGCATTTCCTCCAGGATATGTGTCACCAAGTTTTACCAAATATAGAGGAAAGATGAACCCTATCGAACATGTCCAAGAATTTGCAACCAACTATATGGATGTTGCATATGAACCAACATACTTGATGAGACTCTTTTCTAAAAGTCTTGCAGGTCCTGCCCTTGAATGGTTCTCCACTCAAAAGGATATCCAAACATGGGATGAACTTAAACAAAAATTCATAAAAAATTACACCTACAACATTGACATGGACACCTCTATTACTAGCTTATGCAATCTCATGCAAGAGGATGCTGGTGAAACGTTCATCCCATTCTTTCAAAAATGGAGAAGTCTAGCTATTCATTATCACATCAACATACCCAAAAAGGAAAAGGTTGATATGTTTGCTCAAACAATTCTAGGCCCTTTAAAATATGCAATACAGGTGCATTGTTGCACAACTTTCACAGACCTAGTAAAAAAAGGTTTCCAAATTGAGAAATCCCTTATTGCAAAGGGAGAGCTAAAATATGGTCCTAAAAAAACAAACAAAAATCCTCCCACTGACAAAAATAAGTATTGGGTCAAAAATAAACATTTTACCAATGCCGATGTTGTTGATGCCAAGGTTGTAAACACTATGGGTCCTATACTAGTTTTGAAAGGTGTTCAACCGTAAAAAAATCCAATGATGATATTAACACCCCCCACCAATGCCACCCCAAACAACCAAAATGGTCAAAATAGTGACAATAAAGGACAATGCCATCAAATAAGACAATTCCCCAGGGGTCGCACATACACTCCCTTGGGTGAGCCCATGGAGGAAGTCCTCAAGAAATTCCTTTAGAACGGTCTCATCACACTTGAAGAACCAAAGCCATATGACCCAGGACAGTTTAAACCGTCATGGTGGGACGATAATGCTTTTTGTGAATACCACCAAGCTAAAGGACATAAGATATCATCCTGTCAACAACTCAAAAATATTGTGCAAGACCTTATCAAGAGTTGAATAATCAAATTAGGTGGCCCACAATTTCCATCAAATGTTGACCATACCATCCATAAGAACCCACTACAAGACCATGGTTCTAATAATGCTTCCACGTTAGGTCCTAAGACAAGGAATAATCAAGCCAATTATGCCCGGGCCAAGTATGACTATCCAGATGGACCTACTATTAACAATGTTTGAATTGACGATGAATACATCAACACCATCACAGTCAAACGAGCACCTCAATGCAATGCCACTACTCGAAGTGGCAAGATCACAATAGCTGGTCCGCCTCCTGCTAGGCAACCTAAGATCACCATACCTAGTCCATCTCCTAGATAGTCACGACCCGCCTTGACCACAAAGCAATGGAAACCTAAGAGTTAGTTTAACCTTATCGACCAGCTTGGAAAAACTCACACAAATTTTCATACTTGAGTTGCTTTGCATCTCTCCCACGTATAAGGCTATACTAGATAAAACCCTGCAAGAATTGTCAGTCCCTAAGGATATTGATGTCAACCAATTTGATACCATGGTGGGATACCTCGCTACACCTAATCATGCCACTTTTTCTGATCAAGATTACTTGTCACCCAAGACCAACCATAATGATGCATTACATATCGAAACTTTCATCCATAAGCACAAGGTCAAAAGAGTTTTAGTAGATGGCGAAGTAGGATTGAACATATGCTCCTTGAAACTAGTTAAGGCTCTAGGATTTTCTAATGCATGTGTAGACCCTACAAAGAGTATAGTCATAAAAGCAGATGATGACAAAGAACATTCTTCACGAGGCATAATTTATCTTCCTATCAGAGTGGGACCAGTCATTGTGGATACAACTTGCCAGGTCCTGGATCTAGAATTACCTTACAACATCTTGCTCAGCTGCCCATGGATTCATTCCCTAAAAGTCGTTCCCTCTACATATCACCAATGCTTAAAATTCCCATTTGACAGCACAAAAATCACTATATATGGAGACCCCAACCCTTTTCAATATTGTACCAACCTAAGGGGTATCTCCAAAAATTGAGTGCCCATCAACCGAGAAGCTCCTAACTCCTCTTCTTCTAAATACATTGACCCATCCACACTCGCATCATTTTCCATGTCCAATCTATCCACATCTTCCACCATGCCACCATCTTCCACACTTCCTAAGGATGAGGCCAATGTCAAGATCCAAGACCTAGGTTGTGGATAATTTAAATTGCATATGGCATACAACATCACAAAAATACCTAAGTCTCCAAAGGTCTATGTTAAACCATGTTTTAGAATGGAACCCAAAGAAATTTTCAAAGTTCCACCAAAAATAATTTTCATAAAATGGGGAGACATGAGTAATGAGGACCTTGCTGATATTACAGGATGGATCTATAAAGAAATGGCTAACCTGCCCCCATTACCAATTAAGAAATATGGCAAGGGATATGACATGATGAAGGCTAAGGGCTACAATGGAACTAGTGGCTTAGGCATAACTAAAACTAGATGAAGAGAGCCCATAGAACCTTTCAAAATACTAAAGTATCTTGGATTAGGGTATGGATTTCCTAACAATGACAACTGACGTACAAATGGAATTTTGAGTGAGCATGTGCATGCTTCAGAAAGTGTCGATACTATTAAGGAATCCCTCACCGAAACTAACTCCCAAGAATGGGAATTTGGCTCCCAATGATCCTTAAGTGACTGTTGCCTTGATTTTTTCCTTGAAGCTGGAGAGCTCACCTCTAAAAAAAAATTTGGAAAACATTTAAAATTTGATCAAGAACCAAATATTCACAATCCCATTTCCATTCCCCATGACATACAAGACCCACCATCTAAATCCCATAACCATTAGTCAAATTCATCTGAGTTGCCAGATGACACTAACAACCACAACTCTGAGTCATTTATCCCCTACTTTGACAACGAATATGAAACAAGTGAAAGGAAATATTGGATAGAGTCTAATGTGGAATTAGATGATGATAACTTCATCTACAATATCTCTGAATCCATTTGCATGCTTTTTGCATCCTCCCCACAATTGACCAACGCTGGTGATGGCATTACCCTAGTCTATCCTCAACTAATCGATTGGGACCAACAAGGCCCGCCAATCCTGGATACCTTTCAGAATGATGAATCCATCACAAAGTTTATGGGATTATGGGAGGGCATACCTAGTGGAGATCACAAGGCAGGATTCACCATCGACCTAGATTGTGTGGCTTATTTCAGTGAGACTGCTTTGTCCTCTAGTTGCAAAATTAAAAATAAGAATAAAGAAAAAAATGAAATGTCATTAGGTGAAAATTGAAAGGCACCTTCTGATGACAAAAAAGTAAAAACAAAGAACATATCTATGGGTGTAAACCTCTCTGAGGTGCCAAAAGATGGAGGACTAGACTTTCTTCCTGTAACTTAATAGAAATCAGCTATGCTCATAGAGGACACTATAGAAGACAACATATCAACCACAAAAGATCCTAAAATGGTCCTCTTTGTTACATCATTGACTGAAGAGGAGAGATCAAAATTTCACAAATTATTTGTAGAATGCAAAGTAAACTTCGCATGGTCCTACGCCGACATGTCGGGACTAGCCCCAAAACTAGTTCTACACCACCTACTACTATTTCCAAACGTCAAACTAGTCAACCAGAAGTTATGCAAAATGCATCCTTAGGTTTCTCTATTGGTCAAGGCTGAGTTAAAGAAACTTCTAGATGTTGGGTTCATACGGTCTATTGATTATGTTGAATGGATATCTAACCTTGTGCTAGTAACAAAGCAAAATGGAATGATTCGTGTTTGCACAAATTTCAAAGACTTAAATAAGGCATGCCCAAAAGATGACTTTCCTTTGCCAAATATTGATATCATAGTTGACCTCACGGCAAGATACGAGATGGTGTCCCTCATGGATGGTTTCTTGAGCTATAATCAGATCTGTATTACCCCTGAAGATCAACATAAAACAACATTCACTTTCCCTTGGGGTACATACTGCTAGAATATCATGCCGTTTGGTCTTAAAAATGCTGGTGCCAAATATTTGAGGGATATGACCACAATCTTTCATGACATGATGCGTAAAATAATGGAATATTATGTAGACAAAATTTTGGCTAAATCAGTAACGAGAAAGGATCATTTGAAGGTGATAGACACAATTTTCAAGAGACTAGAAGAATACAAAGTCTGACTAAATCCTAAGAAACGTGTCTTTGGCATCACATCTGGAAAATTTTTGGGATACATAGTGTCTTGAAGAGGCATTGAGGTCGATCCAGCAAAAGTAAAAGCCATCATGGACATGCCTCCTCTAAGAGGAATAAGTGAACTCGGGACCTTACAAGGCAAGGTATCATCTATTCAGCACTTTATAGCACAATTGGCCGACAAGTGTCAACCATTCCAATATCTTTTATGCAAAGGCATCCCCTTTGTGTGGAAAGATAAATGCCAAGAATCCTTTTAGCAAATAAAATACTACTTACTATCACCACAAGTCCTCATGCCGCCCATTCATAGAAAACCTTTGATCTTATACATCTCTACCACTACTTCAGCACTGGGGGCATTACTAGCACATAACGACCAAGAAGAAAAGGAAAGGGCCATATACTATATCAGTTGAACACTGGTTAGGTATGAACTAAATTACACATCAATTGAATGCATTTGTCTAGTAGTTGTCTTTGTAGCTCAGAAGCCAAGACATTATATGTTGAGCCATCAGACATAGTTGGTAGCAAAGATTGACCCCCTCAAATATCTATTGAGTTGTGCAACAATGACAAGACGTCTGGAAAAATGGGTCATGATTCTGAGTGAATATGACATTCAATATGTAGAAATAAAAGTGATCAAAGGACAAGTGATTGTAGACTAATTGGCAGACGTTCCTATACAAAGTGATCACCCCTTAGTGGAAAATTTCCCAGATGAGTCAATATTCCATACAGAACCAAAGTCACCCTGGAGGCTATACTTTGATGGATCACATACTAATCATGGCTCAAGGCCAGGGATATTGTTTATCACCCCTCAAGGCGATTCCATTCCCAAGTCTTTCTGCATAGCTTTCCCATGCACAAATAGCATGGAAAAATATGAGTCATTGGTTACGAGACTTAGAATGGCAATAAAGTGGAAAATCTGAGTACTGCATGTCTATTGGGATTCCCAATTAGTCATCAACCAAGTTAATGATGACTATGACACAAAAAATGAGAAGCTAATGCCCTACAAATGAATGGTTGACAGCTTCCAGACTTACTTTCACATGGTGACTTTTGAGCAAGTTTCGAGAACACAAAAAAGGGCGATAGATGCCATGGTTACAATAGGCTCTCTCCTTGACATTCCAAGCAATATGCCTCAGCTGGAATTTTTGATAGAACAAATATTGGTCCCCGCTTATGAAATTCTTGAATCAGAGATGGTTTGTGAGATTGTTGGTCCCGATTCTCCCTGGTACCAAGATATTTATGACTACCTTAAATCCCAAACCCTCCCCCCTAATTTTTCCAATAACTAGAGGAAGTGTTTTATCCAAAAAGCCGCAAGAGTGACACCCTTTACCATTGTGGCTTTGATGACACCCTCCTTAGATGTCTCGACACCAATGAAGCATGCAAAACTTTATGTGAAGTGCATGAAGGTATATGCGGGTCTTATTCGAGTGGTCCTACTCTGGCCAAGAAAATAATAAGACTTGGGTACTATTGGCTGACCATTGAGAAAAATGCACTAGAATATGTTAGGACTTGTCACCAATGTCAGATTCACAGCGATTTGATTCATGCTCCAGCACAACAGCTTCGACCAATCACTTCTCCTTGTCCCTTTGCAAAGTGGGGACTCGACCTTGTGGGAAAGATTCATCCTACCTCATCTAATGGCCACAAATTCATCATAACCGATACTAAGTATTTTACGAAGTGGATCAAATCCATCCCCCTGACGTACATAACTGGAAAACAAATCTCCAAATTCATTCTTAACTACATCATTTGCCAGTATGGCCTTCCTCAATCCATCATCATTGATAATGGATGTCCATTTAAAAACCAAGATGTTCGTGAGTTATGTGAGCAATTTCATGTCCAACATCTTTTTTGCTCTCTGTATTACCCACAAGGAAACAATCAAGTCGAGGCATCCAATAAAACCATTGTTAAAATTCTAAAAAGGACTATCAATGATTTTGGCCATGACTGGAATATTCAACTCAACCCTACTCTATGGGCTTATTGAACTAGCATTTATACACCCACATGAGCCACCCCATTCACCCTAGTCTTTAGAGCTAAGGCCATCTTTCCCATCAAGGTTGAAATTCCTTCTTTACAAGTCTCCCTGAAGGGTCTCACTGATGATGAGGAGTATAGAAATTTGTGCCTACATGAGTTGGAGATGTTAGAGGAAAGAAGGAAAAAATACTTGAACCATCTACAATTGTATTAAGACCTGGCAAACAAGGGTCTTGGTGACACTAAAAATAAATAAATTGAAAAATGACAAAAATAGTAAAGAGAAATAATTTTTCCAATGGTCAAAACCTGGCAAACAGGTGCTTTGGATAAGTACCATGGTGAAAACCTAGCAAACAGGTGCCATGCGTAATCAATTATTGCTCTGCCATCTACTATTACTTTATCTGTCTTGGCCTAGGATGAAATACATTTTTTGTCACCACCACAACATTTTCCATGACATCACACCCTTCCTCTCATGGTTGACATCAAATCTGAGAAATTGTCCATCTGGTATCCCATGAATATCTCTTTCACATCCCTTAATAAATTGGCTAAGACTTGGACCTGACTAGGGGAAAATTTTGATCATGTGACTGTAGTGGTTATCATACATGGTCTCAGAAATCGCAAAAAGTATTTAAAAAAGACAAAAACATTGCAAAAATTCCAAAAAAAAAGACAAAAACATTGCAAAAAGTCCTAAAAAAGACAAAAACATTGCAAAAAATCCTAAAAAAAGATAAAAACATCGCAAGAAGTCTTTAAAAAGACAAAAAAATCATAAAAAGTCTTGAAAAAAGACAGAAACATTGTAAAAAGTCTTGAAGAAGGAAAAAAAAATCACAAAAAGCCCTAAAAAAAGACCTAAAAATTGAAAAGTGTCCTGAAGAAACCCCAACAAAGTCAAAATGTCTAGAAAACACAAAAATAGGGTCATTCCTTGTCAATCCCATCATGTCAAATCAATCAGTCTTTGTCATTTTTCTGAACTACATTGTCTCTACGCATTTTCTATGTGGGCAAGATTCATTTTTGAGTCCCTGAGACATTAGGTCGATCCTTTTAGGTTTGTCAAAATAAAATCATGATTCAATATTTGGTCATCAAGAAAAAGTCATTGGTCATGTCGAACTACGAGGTCTCTAAGTGCATGACATTTGCAAGGCCATTTTTCGATGAGCCCCCAAGGCCACACTAGGTCAGTCCATTAAGGTTCATGGCACTACACTAGCACACACGTCAAAAGTATTCAAGTCAAGACAAATCATTTTCCAAATAGGAAAAATCCTAAAACAAAGTATGGAAATCATTTATTCAAGCATGACAATCACACCAGCATGTCAATATCATCATTTGGTCAACACAAGTCAAACTTTGGTCAAACTCAATCAAAATAGGTCAAATTGTTGCAACCGACCAAACTGTCAACTCTTGGCTATCTTTCAGATGTGTCCTAAAAAATAGCCTCTATCATTTATGCCTTAGGATGTGTCCTTTCTAGGCATTGTCACTGTCATTCGACATTTTGAGGGATCCTCTTGACATCTAAGGATCACTCTTCTCTACATCAGTATTTTTCAAATGTGTCCTTCTGAAGAACAATCTCTCTCATTTATGTCTTAGGATGTGTCCTTCCTAGGCTCGTCACCGTCCCTATCACTGGCATTTTGAGGGATCCCTTTTGACATTTAGGGATCAATCCTCTTGACATCAACATTATTTAGGATGTGTCCTTCCTGAATTTGGAAATCATCAGCATTAGTCATCTTGGTATCATCAAAACCTTAACACCCTGGCATCTCAACATCATCAAACCTGACATCTTGAAATTAAGACACTCGGCATCCAGACACATTTGGAAAACACTTGGCACTTGTCTTTTGGTTTTTCATCATGTTACTATTTTTTTCAGCAAGATCCCGACAATAGGATTTAGAGAAGCAACAATGTATCATGATGTTTGTCTTGTCTTTTGACACTCATGTTACTAGTTTCTTAGCGATGTCCTAACTACGGGATTTAGAAAAACAATGATGTATCATGATCATGGCTTTATTTTTTCCTTTTGGAAATCATATTGCTAGTTTCTCAGGGATGTCCTGGAAACAAGATTTAAAGAAGCAACAACGTTTCATGATTTGTCCTTGTGTTTTTATACTTGTGGTTGGTTATGAAAAAAATATTGGGACAATTGCGCCCTTATTATGAGTCATGATCATCCTTGTTTGTGACTACTTGTCTTACGTGATGGTATGACCTTGCACACGTTGATCTAGGTTATATCATAGTGTTTTTTGGCCATTACAATAATCTACCCAATGATGATTAAGAGCAATAAATATTAAAAGTCCTATGGTAAAGTTTTGGGGATTTGGTATAGGAACTAAAATGCATCTGCTTTTGTATTTTCATCTTCTCTTGTCCATCTCTCGATGATATCCTGTGACATATAAAAACATAAGTGCATACATAATCATATATCCATTGTGTTAGGTCCACAAATCATCATTAACATCATCATAAAATCAAACATTGCATTACCTATTGCATTATACATAGTCATGCATTAGTATAATCATAAAACATGGCATCCATTTAAACAAATACATTATGCATATCATCATCATCAATGGCATAACATTAGCATGATATATAAATAAGCATTGCATTATCAGGGCATTACATCATAAGTAACAATCATAGGACATACATGACAAGACATATAAATAATAACATCATCCATCATAAATGCATAAATCCACATAGGCACCACATTACATACATCATAATGCATAAATCAAATAACATCACATAACACACATGTAGACCTCATCAAAACCACATCATATATATAGCATCATCTCAAAAATCAATGTCACGGGATAAAATCAAGAGATATCCCAAAAATAGAGCTCATAGGCTTGATAGGAAATACATAACATGTCATAACACAAAGTATAAAACATGAAGCCAAATACAGTAAACATGTCCCTATAAAATGCTCTCCTCATCCCCTCATGGCGAAGAATGTGGTGACTAAGGACCTGTGCCCAACACCGAGGTAACAGGTGGACCTATAGCAATCTCTATTTGTGAAACCAATGGAACTAACACTAATGGCATCATCTCCACGGTAACATGCATCTGTGATAACACTACAGCATGACTTTGTGAAGCCAAAGGATCTATCACTAGAGGTAGACCAGGTACTAATCTATGGCTTGAACTTGATAACCCATGTGAGTGTCTTGATCTATGACTGGAGGAGTGCCTGTGATGAGACCTATGACTCGAAGTATGCCCTAAAGAGGTTGAGTCCCCTGCATTGCTTTGACTGCCACTGACACTACCCAACCTACTGCCACTAACTGTCTGTTTCTTGGTAAGAGCGAGATATCTCATCTTAGCTAGAACAGCCTACTCATACAACTACCTATATTTCCCAAGTCGTACGCTTATCCTGCCAAACTCCCTAGCTAGATCTGTTGATGGTCCTATACATAGTCGTGTAAACTTTGTACACCACTGCACTGCCTCATGCTAGCGGATGATTGTCTGATCTTGCTCTACCTAAGTCACCTCTAGCTCTGACTGTAGTGCTCTGACCTGTGTGTCACTCTCATCCAATCTCCTCTATAGGTCCACCACCCTCTGGTATGTCATGGCGTCATGGGGCAATGTCGAGCTAGATGGTATCTCCTCATCTCCCTCCACCATCCTCCATCTCAGGAGCCTCACCATCCTCCATCTCAGGAGCCTCTCGACCTCATCCATAGCATCATCATCATCTCTATCATCATCCTCCTCCTCTACAACCTCCTCTCTACTAACTCCCTCATCCTAGGGCACATCAACCTCCACCTCAACCTCCTGTCAAACTACCTCCTCTCCAATCTCATGCTTCCTTTGCCTCTCCTTCTCATGCTTCTATCTCTCATCCTCCCCAACCTCTTGATCCTACCTGGCCTCCTCCTCGGCCACATGCTCGTGACCTATATCCTATGGCTCCTGCATGGGCCCCTCCTCCTCCTCTCTCTCCTCCTCCTTGCCTACCTCTGGGATGGAATCTAATGCCCCTCTCACTACACGCTGCCTCACCCTCCTGCCATCTCTCCTCCATCTTCAGCCATCCCCTCCATCATCCCTGTCATCCCTGTCATCTCCACCCCTACCTCCATCTCTACCTCTACCTCTGCCTCTTTCACCATCTCTGCCTCTGATTCTGCCTTTTTCGCCATTCCTACCTCTGCCTTTGTCACCATCTCTTCTCCCTCATCTAGCTTGTGTGACATGGGGTATCACTAATCTCCTATCAATCGGTGTTGGCCCATTTGGATCTATCAATGGAATTGGTCAATGCACCTAGCACCATAGGTTAGAATCAACAGTCATCCTTGGTTTTGAAATCCCACCCCTCCATCCCCACTACTGTGCCACTAGACCATCAATCTACTACTCAGTAAACGGTATAGGAATGGGTGGACCCTAGGCTCCCTCCCTCGAGGATCTAGCATACTTAGTTGTGCCTACCAGTACACCCTGCTACTCTCCAAATTTTCTTAGGACACGTGGTAGATACATCTCTAGGATGAGTTGACTCTACACTGTCCTCCCAATGAGATAACAATACTATTTGCAAAAATTAAGGTGGTTGTCCTCGTCATCCCACTACTCATAGTCTTTGTAGGGCCTCCAAATGAATGTAATCATGGTGTCAATCCAATGATGCCACCAACCTATCTCTTCGACCCTCATTTGTTGTAAGGCATCGGCATAGTAGTAAGCATAAGGAATCCCCTCTGCAAGTTGTGGTCTCTAGATAGGAGGTCAGAATATTGCCACATGCTTCCACGCCCATATCATCAGCAGTGTCGTGCCACACCCAATGCTTTATGCCCTCTTGTAGGCCACCTCGTGAAGCTGATAGTAGAGAATTCCTAACAAACAAGGCCCCCATGCATAAACAGTCTTGTCCCACCTCATGCCCACTAACACATCACCCCAACCAATGGGAAACCCGTGTCCGCGACAGTCAAGAATCAGTATCCTGCCAATCAATGTCACCAAAAATCTATCAAACCAGGCATAATGCTCTGCCATAAACTCCTAATAAATCTTGTATCTCTTGATGCCCAGTCCTACACCTTGATCATGGTAGTAGGTCATGAAGGTACTCAAATTGGAAAATAGAGAATACGATAGACATCCTCCAACGTCATAGTAGCCTCTCTTATCCGCAAATGGAACGAGCATGTCTCGAAGTGCCACCTCTCACACAATGTAGTCAATAGTCTCCTATTCGCTCGAATAACGGGCATATAGGAAACATAATATAGACCTAGTTGCATCAATCATCGTCGCTCTCATAGACTCAACTGGTCTTAGAACCAAAAGGTCGATGGCTTGCTCTCTCGAGTATAGATAGGTGCTAGTTGTCTCTACACATGATCAAACAACGCATCAATACCTTATACACAATCGTCATTATTATCATTATAACTCAAAAGCATTAAAATTTTGAAAAGCATCAGATTTAGCCTTAGTCCAAGTTAAAGTCAAATGTGTTGCGTTGACTTCATTTGCATCACGGAAAAATGGTTGCGTCGTTCTGCACCTCACTTGCATCGTGACACATCGATTGCATCATTTTTTTCATCCATTGCGTCACATCAAAGCATTTGTGTCATGCTCAAAGGCACATGCATCACTTTAGTCGAATGCATCACAAAATGACATATGTGGCGTAATAACTCTCAAATGTGGCATGATATTGCGAATGCATCGCACTTTTTAGAAAATGTGTCACACATCCTTGGTCTAGCCTAATTACCCCTTAAACTTGTGTCGCAACACATCAAATGTGTCAAACGTGAAGTCAAATGTGGCTTACATGCACACATATGTGTCGCAACGCATTCATTGTTCACCCTAAAACCCTAAATTTTGCACAAAAAATGATAAAATAAAAAGGTGGGTTAGAGGTACATACCACTAGCTCTGAGCCCTCTGGTCTCCTGAAGGTCTGCACAATCTCACCACGATGCTCAGTCACTAGAGTCACCATCCTCACAAAAGTCCTCTTCGCTCGTCGCTCTCAAATTGGCTAAGGTGAATAGTGAAAATGAATTGACTTTTACCCCTTTGTTAACCTATTTATAAAGTCAAAATGACATTTGTCAACTTAGTTATTATTGGCCACCCTTTTGACCAGCTTTGACCACAACTTTGTCTGCTCTAAACATGTCAGAATCTGAAACCGTCTGTGCCATTGTCTTTCTGGGCATTAAATTGATTTATCAGGACACATTTCAATTTTTTCTTTTTGTCGGGCCAAAATTTGAAATTTTTTCGAGGGGGGCATCAATACTTTGTACCTTCACTGGGGCATGACTTTAACTTGTTTTCTTTGACACAATGCGACACTCTACATTATGACAAAGAGGGCAAAATGTAGACAATTAGTGGGAAAATGCGACCATTTTCTCAGCTTTCAATCTCATCCATCCATCCATAATTGTATTTTCTATAAAATGCCAATTTGCTCATATTTTTGGGACCACTTCATTATTATACACATTTATGCTTAGATATTACTTTGCACTTGATTTATCAAATTGATTACATATTCATAGGCATAGTCATTTGGCATAGTCATAGGCATAGTCTTTATTTTTTCATTCAAATCCTTCAAAACTTGCACAGGGTATAGTCATAGGCATTTGCTCACATACACAGATCTGAGGGCAACAATCACAATTTCTACAAGCTAGAAGGTGCTATGGAGATGAATCATGGAAGCTTTGAGGAGTAATTGGTATAATTGTTTCATTTGTTTTATCTTTCATTTTACTCAATAGTTCTTTGGGTTTTTTTTATTATTAATCTAATCATACTAACCTTTACCTGAAATTTAACCCATTGATACACTAAGATAAATATTTCAAAAAACCTAAAAGAGTTTGTGGGTATCTAGATTAGATATTTATGCCACACATAGCATGTGCTTTAGTTTAATTTGACCAATACTTTATTTTTATTTCAAACTTCAAAGAATAATATTAAATATATTTGTCCTCTTTCACTCCTCATAACAAGCTCTCCTTCCCACCTATTAAGGATCCTCCTTCAAAATATGGTGAAGGGTGGGCTACAATTGGGAGTTGTAATAATAGAAGTGCTAACACTAGTGGATCTCAAGCCAAAACCACTTCCAAGGTTGATTTCCCAATTGATCAAGTTAAAATAAGGGTGTCTTCAAACTATTCTAATAAGGGAAAACATGTTTCTCCCTCTAATGGGGAGCCTTCACCTAGACCATAGTTTTCCAAAATACCATAGTAGTGTCTATTTCATCCTCATAGTTAGAGAGACCTATTCATTCCCCCTCATCTCTTGGGATTTTTTGTTGTTCTTACATTCTACTCAAGTGTTTGGAGGAAGGATGGTATACTACATAAAAAAGGAGTCTTTAAATTCCTAACATTTAGTTGGAGAGTTTCTTAAGAGATGAGTTTCAACAAAATCAATATTCTTCACTTGAAGAGTTAGATAGCTATGAAATACCTCTTGATTCTCATTAATGAATTTTACCCCTTGGAATATTTTAAGTCTCAACGACCTCCCTAGGAATTATTTAATGAGAAGTTTTTATTAAAATTTTCTACTTTTATATGTTATTTTCTTATAGGGGGGTGAATTAGTCATCAAATAATACTTAAATCTTTTCAAACTTTATTTAACTCAATCTTAGATCTGATGAATAAACAATAAACCATAACATTCAACACATCAGAAACACAGAGAACACCAAGTTTTTTTACATGGAAACCCTATTAGGGGAAAAACCATGGTGGAGGTTAGTCCAAAATATTATATCCTGTTAAAAGTATAATGAGAAATAATGGGAATGCACATGCATTCAGGCACACTTCCTATAGCTCACTACTCAAATGCAAAAGAGGACTCATTGTCCAAAGTAAAATTTGGATTAAAACCATCCAAATTGTGAACTCAGAAAATAGCTTCTACACAAGCCTGATTATAGTTCCCGTTAAGCACAGAAAAACCTTCTTCACTCTTTTCTCAAACTTCTTCACACTTCACTCAAACTTCTTCACACTTTGCTCAACCTTCTTCACACTCTGCTCTACAATTGAATGATATTCACACATATATGCATGTGAGCACACTAAGCACACTCTGCATCAATGAAAAAATCACTCTTATATATTCACAACATGACATTACATCAACAACTTAGTCAATGTTGGACCAAATTTACAAATAAATTTTCAATGCAAAACCACCAAGGTCATCCACAACATAGTAGAGACCCAAATTAACAACTCCAACCCAAAAAGACTTCAATTAATTTCACCTTGAAGAACTGCCACGAGCACATCAATCAATGTGGATGTACCACAAAGATAGAGCACGCTATAGAAAAATTCAAGAACACCAAGAAACAACAAAGAAACATCCACAACAATTAGAATTACCAGAATTATACCAACTTTAATCAAGAACACTGACAAAGACCATAGAAACACTGTCAGAACATAGATCTTCATAATTTTGAACAAATCTTCATGTGGACCTCTGAAACTTCCAGAGAATGGACTAGATACACTCAACAATAAACCCTTTAGTCCACAACAATTGATCTTCAACGTACAAAACAAGACACCTTCATGACCTTCATAGTTCTACTAGGAACCTGCAACTCTTTTACAATTTTCTTAATATCCTTGGCATATACAACCTTCAATACATCAAATGTTAATAGTGTTGACATCGATGACAACCACATATCAGCCACACAACCATAGCATCCAACAATCTCCCCCTTTGGCATTGATGGAAACACACGATGTGAAAAATACCAACAACCCAACTATCAATCAACACTTACTCCTTAGATTCTAACTCTTCTTCCCTGACTTCTTCTACAAGATCTTCTCCCCACAAGACTTTTTACTCCAAATAGGCAACAATTTTTCACATGATTCTTCTCCCCCTTTGACATCAATGGAAAAAATAAACATTATATCTCCACATGCAAACTCTGAACCACATATCTGCACATCTGACTACTCCCCCTGAGTAGCATCTACAAACATCAATCTAGATTAGAATATGATCATGAAATGCATGGATTGATGTAAGTTAATGCATTATAGTTCATATAAGGAGGGGCAATCACCCCTAGCATCCCTCTAAGATACTCAAAAGTATCCTTTGGCAATGGCTTAGTGAAAATGTCTGCAATTTGTTCTTTGGTAGGCACATACCTAGTCTCTGACTTTTTCACCACTTTCTCCTAAGAAAGTGAAACTTGATTGATATATTTTTGATCTTAGAGTATAGCACTAGATTCCTTTGATATGTTAATTACACTTGAGTTATCATAGTATATGGCAATAGGTTCATCATATACTACTCTGATATCTTTCAGCATCTATTTCATCCACATCACTGAGTATAGTTATTTAGCAACAATATACTTCTACTTCAATAGTAGATAGAGAAATGGATTTTTTTTTTCTCAACCAAGACACCAACTTCTTCCCTAGGAAGAAGACCACAACTAGTACTCTTCTTAGTCATCTACATATCCTACCCAATCTGCATCAGTATATGCATTTAAAGTAAGATCATCATCCTTAGGGTACCAAAGCCCAAAATCAATTGTTCCTCTCGATACCTGAAGATTCTCTTAACACTGGCACATGAGATTTTTTGGATCAACTTAAAATATAGCAACCATACATACAACATTCATAATGTTTCAGTCTAGTCTGAGTTAAGTAGAGCAATCCGCCAATCATTGATCTGTATATTGTTTGATTTTCCTTAGGAGAATCATCATTTTGTGTCAACTTACATCCGATTACCATGGGAGTACCAACAGGTTTTGAATCATCCATGCCAAAATTCTTCAATAGTTCTCTCACATATTTAGACTAAGATATGAAGATCCCCTTGTCTAACTGAGTAACTTGCAATCCCAAAAAGAACTTCATTTCTCCAATCATACTCATCTCAAATTCACTCTTCATTTCATCAACAAACCTCATACATAGATTATCATCTCCTCCAAAAATAATGTCATCAACAAAGACTTCAATAATTAATTTTTTACCATGATCCAATTTGAAGTATAAGTTTTTGTCAGCAGTACCTTTATTAAATCCAAGCTTCAGTAAGTATTTGTCTACACTAGCATACCAGGCTCTGGGGGCTTGCTTGAGTCCATACAAAGCTTTTTCAATCAAAAAACCATGTCTTCCTTATTAGTTAGTTGAAATCCATCAGGTTTTTCAATAAATACTTCTTCTTCTAGCTCACCATTTAGAAAAGCTAACTTCATGTCCATTTGATAGACTTTATAGTTCTTGTATGCAGCATAAGCAAGAAATAACCTTACATCTTTAATTCTAGGAACATGGACAAAGGTTTCTTCAAAATCAATACCTTCCATTTGTGAATACCCTTTACATACTATTCTTGCTTTATTTTGGAACACTTCACCTTGTTCATTTAGCTTCTTTCAAAAGACCCATTTAGTACCAATTAAATTTTTATCTTTTGGTTTGGGAACTAGTATTCATGTATCATTCTTTTCAATCTACTTCAATTCTTCCTTCATATCTTCCATCCAGTGTTCATCATTGCAAGTTTCTTTGACATCTTTAGCTTCAATCTTGGAAATTAGGCAATACTCTTCTGCAATCTTTCTTCTAGTTTGCACTCCTTTATTCTTATCTCCTATAATTTTATTTTCAAAATGATTTAGCTTTACATACCTCAGAGTTTTAGGATTTTCTCGAACTTCTGATTCTTCTGTTCTTTCTTCTACACTTGCACTTGTCTCTACTTCATGATTGTCTTGATTTACCAAAACAAATTGAAGTTGTCTTACTGGAACATATGGCACAATTTGAAGTTTATTTTGTGTCTAAAAATTCTTCCCTTTGTTTGTATTGTCTTCATCTGAATCGTTTCCACAATATCTAGATGATTTAGTAGAATCCTCATCAACTCTGACATTTGCACTCTCAACCATTTTCCTCAGTCTTCTGTTATAGCACCAGTAGGCCTTTCTTTTAATAGAGTAACCTATAAATATTCCTTCTTCACTTCTTGCATCAAACTTTCCTATATCATCATTTCTCTTGATGTAGCATTTGCTTCCAAAGATCTTGAAATATTTAATAGTAGGCTTATAACCAAACCATAATTCAAAAGGAGTCTTACCAGAATTACCATTTACATTTACCTAGTTCAAATTATACATAGTAGTGCTTACTGCTTCACTCTAGTGGATTTGAGGCACATTTCCTTCAATCATCATTTTCCTAGCAACATCTAGAATTGTTTTGTTCTTTTTCTTAGCAACACCATTCTATTAAGGGGTTCAGGGAGCAAATAACTGTCTTTTGATTCCATGCTCTTCATAGAAAGAATTAAACTCCCTGGAGGTGAACTCACCACCTCTGTCTAACCTTAGACATTTTATTTTTAGACCTTTCTCATTTTCTTCCATAGCTTTGAAGCTTTTGAAATTTTCTAATGCTTCACATTTTTCTCTTAAGAAAGCAACCCATATCATTCTAGAGTAATCATCAATAAGCAACATAAATTACCTTTCTCCATGGATAATTTTGACTCTAGAAGGACCACATAGATCAGTATGTACCAACTCCAGAAATCCAATTAAATGATGTTGTTTTCTCCAAAAAGAAATTCTAGCTTATTTTCCCATCTAACACTCTTTGTAAATTGTGCTAGTATGCTTCACTAGCTTAGGTAGATCTCTTACTGCTTGAGTGGAACTTATTTTGACAATGTTATCAAAATTCACATGATATAGCCTTCTATGCCATAACCAACTTTCATCTACTTGAGCAATTAAACAACTTTCACTAGCAGCGTTTAGGTGCAAAATATTACCTTTTGTTTGTTTACCCAAGGCAATTACATTTCTAGAGCTTCCATGTATCCTGCATCTTCCATCTTTGAACTTAAGATCATAACCTTTTTCTACCATCTATCCAACACTCAATAGGTTGTGCTTCAAGCCTTTAACATAAAGAACATCATCAATGTTATGCTTACCACCAAGACAAATAGATCCTCTACCACAAATCACACAAGCATTGTTATCTCCAAATCTTACAACCCCATTGTCATACTTCTCTAAACTTACAATTTTTCTTTTATCACCAATCATATGGTGTGGGAATTCACTGTCAATGACCCACTCATCATTTTCTTCAATTCAGGCCGCAAGAGATTTCTCAACTTTAGCAGATTTAGTAGCCATAGGACTATTTTCCTTGATAGCAATGAAAACCCAATCATCTTTATTTCCATTATCTTTATTAGACTCATCATCAGTCACACCTTCTTTAGAAAAGTAACATTTCTTTTGGAATCTAGATTTGTAAGGCTTAGATCTAGGAACTCTTTTAGGACACCTTGATGCAAAATGACCTATTTTACTGCAAGAAAAACATTTTATAGGCATCTTTTCTTTATACTTACCTTGTCCTCTACCTTCTTTCTTCACTATTAGTGCTTCCATCTCTTCTACCTCACTTTCTTCATCTTCATGCTATTTCATTGCTTCCTCATACTTGAATGTATTTTTAGAACTCTCTCCTGGATCATATCTTTGCTTTTTTCTTTCAAATACAGTAGCCTTGAATGTAGTTTCAGTCTTAGGAACAAAATCACCAACTTCACTCAACTCAAAGGCTGCAAGTTTACCAATCAGTGTGTCCCTTGTCACATTTGTCAATGATTTCATTTCTTCAATAGCATGAGCCTTAGCTTTGTAGGAGGGAGATAATGATCTGAGCACTTTAGCCACAATTTCTTCCTCATCCAGGGTACCACTAGCACATCTAATACCCATCACTAGTTCATTTACTCTTTTCATAAAAGAAAAAATATTTTCATCTTTTACCCTTCTTCATATTTTCATACTTGCCTTTCAAAATCTATAGCTTAGCCATCTTCACATGTACATCTCCTTCATACAAATTTTCCAGCTTTCTGCACATCTCATGAGTTCTCTTTAGACCTAACACATTTGTCATTTTTGAATCTATTAAAGCACTCAACAAAACTTCCATAGCCCTGACATTATTCTTAGCCTCTTTAATCTCATCAGCAGTGGAGGGACCATTTTGAGGAATAACATATATGTTCTTTGTAATTTTCCAGAAGGGTTCACCAATACACTTCAAATGACACTCCATTTGAGCTTTCCACAATGAGTAACTTGTTCCATTAGATCTAGGACTATTCTTGTATGATGCCATCTCGGATCACCTTAAGATTTTAAAATTCTTTAGAGGAACTAGCTTTGGTACCAATTGTTGCAAAGATGGTTGCCATTGCACCAAAATATTGACCTGTTCATGCTTGATACAACCACTGGATTTATACAAGATCAAGATCCACATGAATCAATTAAACCATGTCATGAATCCCAAGCATCGCACTGGAATACGCCTACCACAGGAAGAGGAGACCATGGGTCCCAACTTACAACAAACAATTAGTTATTGATGTCAATAGTGTTGGAGTTGTTGGTGGTGTTGTCAATATTGGTGCTAAGTGTGGATATATTGTGGTTTGATGTCAAATAGTAGTGTAGAGATTATTGGTGTTGCAAATGTTGTGAATGTGTTGAAGAAATTTTTGTGGTGTTACTGATGTAGCTTTTCACTTGGTTTCCAAGTGCTTTTGAGAAAATTTGAATAAAAGAGTGTGTGACAGAGGTGTGTTCATTTTTGTGCTCCATAATTTCTTCATGGCTGAAGATATGCTTGTGTATTTTGGGTGTGATGATGTGAATTTTTCAAAGGTGTTATATCCAAATTTTTAGGTTTTGGATCGTGTGACAGTGGAAGTTATGTTTGACAAAGTGTGTGCCTGTGAAGAATGTTGTGTAAGAGAAATGGATTGCTTTGTATTTCTCTATATTGTTGTGTTTTGTCTTGCATATTTGGGAATGTGCCTATATTTTCTATATCTACTTTCCCTTGGATTTTCTAGTGTTGAGTTTCTCTACAATTTTAGTTCTTTTGTTGAAGTTTAGTTGTAGTGTGTCTAATTGCGTAGAATGAAAGTATTCTTCAATTTCAGGTGGTTACAATAGTGGTGTTGGATATTTTGATGATGTGGAATATTTTGGAATGTTGTGGAGTGTTTCATTTTGGTTTTCATGTTATTTTTGGACTTAGAGAAGTGTGTATGTGGTCACTTGTATTAGTTAAAGTTTTATTGACTTGGCATTCTAGTTCTATTTGTGGAGGTACCTCATGGATTTTGGATGTGTTGAGTAGCATGGTGATGTATATTTGGGTCCTAGTTAACCCTTGGTGTGGTCTTCTTTCATGTATTTCCATCGTGAAAGTGTTTGGTGTTGATCTATTTGGAGTTGCACATTTGAGGTACATATATTTAATTGAGGTTGACCTAATTGAGATTGTTTAGGTCGCAAATGACGTAAATGTAAGGTGAGTTGTTGGAGATGTAGTAAGGTGAATTAATGATGTGAATGTGATCAAGTGTGGTGATATGAGTGTGAGCTTAAATTCCTATGAATCCAAATGTAGTGAGCAGAAGGTGTCTACATTTTTAGTGTGCTTGAAGTTGTTGGAGGTAGTGAGCTAAAGGCTACAGATGGTACAAATTTGTAGTGGTGGATTTTTGTGTTGCTCTAAGATAGTGAATATCTATGTAATATTTTCTTCTATTCTTCTTTCTTCTTAGTAGTGAGCCTTTCTTTTTTTTGGGTAGTGAGCCTAATTGTATTCAACATTTCTATTCATATATTTATGAGCTAATCATCACCGTGGTTTTTCCCTACTTAGAGTTTTCCACATAAATATGGTGCTCTCTTGTGTATGATTGTGTTTTCATTATTGTTTCACATGTTTATCTTCTAATGCTTAATGAGGGTTTAAATTTTGATAAGGGTTTGAAAGTTAATGCAGGATCAAATATTTTGATGTATAACTAATTCACCCTCCCTCTCAGTTGTCTTGTGCATCTAACAACTTGTATGAGAGTTGTGGTTCCTTAGAGAAAGCTTAACCGATTGAGGTAGATCTAGATGGTGCATAGGAATGGTTTCAAATCTCCTATGTTTGATGGAATGAATTATGCTTACTAGAAAGCTAGGATGGATTCCTTTCTAGTCTCCCTTGGATTTGGTGTTTGGAAATTAGCTGAAAGAGGATATACTATGCCTTCTATTGGTTTGACAAGTGATGATGATATCAAGGATTATGAGAAAAATGGAAAGGAAAGGAATACTATATTGAGTGAACTTTTTAATTTAGAACTTGGAAAGGTAATAAGCCTCAAAAATTCAAAAGATATTTGGACAAAGTTAGAGAGTATTTATGAAGAAGATGATAAGGTCAAGCAAGAAAAGATATAAAATTACAAAGCCACATTTGAAACTTTGAGGATGACTAAAGATGAAGATATTACTCCCTACATGCTTAGAGTGGATGAAGTTGTTAATGTCATCAATGTTATTGGTGGTAAGTAAGAAAGTGAAGTTGTGAAAAAGGTATTAAGAAATCTTCCTAAAGATTATAGTTCTAAAATTTTTGCTATTGAAGAAGCTCAAAATTGGATAATTATTCTAGAGATTAGGTTTTTGGTGCTTAATTTCTTATGAATTAAGAGAGTTTGGTCAAGATGCTACAAAAAAAGAAACTACTTTTAAATTCTACAAAGCAGAGAAGGTTGATGAATTAGTTTTGGATGATCTTGATGAGGTGGAAGAAAATTTTGTAAGGAGAATGAAAAAGGGCATTGGAAAATACAGATGTAAGTTACCCTTTAATTGTTTCACATGTGGAAATATTAGTCATTATGCTTCTAAATGTCTAATCAAAGTTTCAAATGACAAACATAAGGATCATAAAAGGAAATTTTTCAAGAAGAGTTATTATGTTGAAAAAGGAAATGGTGTATCTAATGATGAGGAATTAGACTATCTTGATGATGACAATGATGAATGATTGTTCATGGCTCTAAATTTTGGAACTAATTCTACTAATACTAAAAGATGTATGAAGGAAAGTGCTCTAATAATAGGTCACAAAATTTAAGGAAATATGGTGACTAATTTTCATGCAAGAGTAGAGAGGAATTACTAGATAATTGATAGTGGATACTCAAATCATATGACAAGTGATAAGAGTAAGTTTGTAAAACTTTAGAAGTATGGTGGTAGTCTTGTTAAGTTTGGTGATGATACATCTACTAAGATCTATGGAAGAGTAATTACTAAAAGATGTATGAAGGAAAGTGCTCTAATAATAAGTCACAAAATTTAAGGAACTATGGTGACTAATTTTCATGCAAGAGAAGAGAGGAATTACTAGACAATTGATAGTGGATACTCAAATCATATGACAAGTGATAAGAGTAAGTTTTTAAAACTTTAGAAGTATGGTGGTAGTCTTGTTAAGTTTGGTGATGATACATCTACTAAGATCTATGGAAAAGGTTCAATTATTTTTGATGGCAAGCATAAAATAGATGATGTTCTTTATGTCAAGGGTTCCAACATAATCTTCTTAGTGTAGGACATATGTGTAGCAGAGGATACAAATTTTTTTTTTGATGCGTGTTTTTGCACTTCTCAACACAAATAAAACACAAGTGTATGTCTCTCTTGAAAGGTAATAATCTGCAACTAAGTTTCAAAAAATCACCCCAAGGTCTCTCAAATGTCAAGTCATGACGGTGCATAAACAACTCAGTTGCAATGTGTGATTTGTTGGTAATCACAAGGGGACTTCATGGTTCACAAAGCATGGAATTTCCAATTCGGTGATGAAGTTTCATAATTCTAGAAATGGTGTATAGTAGCTGCAAATTTATAACAATAGTCTAAAACTTGTTTTGTTCATCAGATGTAACATTACTGTGATGCTGGAAACTTAAGTTTAATTAAGATTTTAAAGAAAGAACAAAATATTTAAGGGTTTATAAGTTATCCTAATTCTAAAAATTATGAATATTAGCAATAATAACAAGTATTACAGTAGACAGACTCCCAAAAACCAAGTTTTGCTTAACCAAGAGTACTCTAAAGTATCACAAAACCAATGCAATCTTCTAAGGTTCTTTCTAGGCTTTCATATTGTAACATGAATACTTAAAGCATACACATACAAATTTGAACTTGTTGGAAGTGGATTCACTCTGAGAGGGGGGTGAATCAGAGTGATATAATTTTTAACTTTTGACTTTGAAAGCACAACGAAACTTTTTACTAATTTAAAATCAATGTGGCAGACTTGTTTATGCAAGTGTACATTAACACTTTAAATCAGATTGACATGAAACTTGATTAACATTTACAACTCATGTTAAAACATCATATGATATTGTTCAATTAGTGTGTGAAAAATTTTGTATGTTCTTTTGAAACAGAACTACAACTTTTCCCAATGCACTTTTAATTTGCTTAACATAAGGCTTTTTAAAAATAGATTTGAACAATTTTAACTTTGCATGACAAAATTTTGAAATATGAACCTTTCGAGCACACTAAAAGTATTAGAGCATTGATTGAATGAGCACATTAACATGACACAAAATGAGAGACAAATAACATCACATAACACAAAGATTTACTAAGTGGAAAAACCCTCTTGGGGTATAAAAAACCACTCGCTAAAATTTCCCTTTTATTAATCAAAGAGCACCAACTCTATAACAATGTGGAGCACCAACTCCCATAATCTTTTTGAAGCACCAACTTCATCAAACATGCAAGATATTGCAACCCATTGGAACGTTATAACTGCAATCATTCTTTGTAGTCATAAAATTACAATAGGATACTAAAATGGTTTTGCAATAATTCCCAATTCAAAAATATCTATCTAATGCAATCAGAGATGAAAAATAATATGAGCCAACTCTTCCTCTTTATAGTATGATTTCATAATAATATTTTGTCTAGACTTTTTCTTCTCTTCACATCACACTCTTTTTCTAGTGGTTTTTTTTTTTAAGATATATATATATATATAGTGTTTGTAAAAAAGTTATTCATCTTTGTCAAGAAAACCCATATTCAATAACCAGAGCTAAAAACTGGTAAGAACAATATTTGATCATGATATTAATCAAGTATTTTTAAGAAAAAATCAATGATATGAAGATGAAATACCACTGTGAGATGAAATCCTTGAGTTTACACTCAGGTTCAAAGTAGTTTTAGATTAGTTAAGAAATTTGTTCGAAACTAAAACTATGTTTTCTTTTCCTCTTTTACTTCTCATTTACCAGATTTACCTTTGAAAAATAAAAATAACGCATAGATATTACATTTTTCATGGTGGATTTAACTTGCAAACAAAATCCCTAAAGTTCTTCATGAAAAATTGCCCAAACTACTGCTTCCAGCTCAAGCGAAGACCACCAACTATCTTGTCATGCATCAAAGACCAACATAACTAAAAACCAAGTCAGAATACAACATCTAACATGCTCAACCTGCAACTATAATTCCAGCATGGTGGCGCTACGGTTCAAACTCTTGTTTACCCTATTTCTTTCTTCATCAAAACTTCAAACCAAAATGAATGAAATTTGAAATCCTAAAATCATATTACAATCATTTTGAAATCCATGTCACTGACATAATGAAATATTAAATGAGTGCCAAATCATAATCCATGTGTGTTATCCAAGTCAACACAGTCAACATACTCATTAAATAATAATATTGTCACTGCCAAGTAAGCAAACCAAGTATAATACATATGCCGACAATCCAAGTCTCTAAAAAATGTGTATTGACTGTTGTGCAATTTATAAGCCCGAAACATGATCGACCTTCAATCAAAAACCAAGGAAATGCCACCTTGCCAATCACTTTAAAAGTGATAACCATAGTGTATATTGTCGGCCTTAAGTGCTAATGCACTTTAAAAATACATAGAAATGTCTTAATGTTGATCAACTTATATCACAAGTAAACCATATTCCAAGGTATAAATGAATATAAAATGTGAAACCATATAACATGTGAAGGCCCAAGAATGTCAAAATACTCTTTATAAGAAATGATATGGAAAGTCTAAGCAAAACCATTGCTTATGAAGCTATAGTAGCCAACTCAAGGATACAAAACTGAATGTGTATCAATACAAACATCTCCACCTCATGTATAATGCAATAAACCTTGTGAAGCTATATGTATAGCATGTTAACGTATGCACCAAACTAATCTGGCCATGAAGATAAGAAATGAAAAAAACCAACTGATGAGTGTATATATTTATACCAATGAAGCCAAATGAAATACCATACTCAAGTGTCAAGAAGAGCATTAGTAAAATGCCAACCCAAAAATCCATGTACCAAATAATATACCATAACTGTGGATACCAAAGAATTATGAGACAACCATGAAGATCGACAATAGAATGCCATGAAGACATAATGAACCTTGTCAATGATGCCATCATCAATTTGATAATGAACAACTAAAATAATATACTTGTTGTACAATAAAGAAGTGTCAATCTGTCAAAATGAATTCAACTATTTCAGAATAACTTTTATCTACACATGAAGCTCAACATGATCAGTACAAATGCACCCAAATGCATCAGACCAATTTATGATCACCAAACTACTAAATATGCCAAATTGAACACAAAGAGCACCAAGTATCATTAGACCAATCACCAATCAGTTTTGTCATCAAGGACAATATACCACAAAGAGAAAGCCAACAAAACTTAGGTGTAGAAAATAAATAAGCTCAGACTAGCTTTAGACAGTGATTTATCATCAATAAACCACAAAAAGTGTGAGTTGGAAGTTCATCAAATACTGTAACACATAGTCACCATTAAAGTTGAACATAAAATAACAAGCTGAAATAGAACTTAAATAATAAATAAGCTAAACTAAAATGAAATATGGAGGATGAATCATGCACACATAATGAGCAACACAAAGAAACACCAAACTTCAATGCTTTCTTTATATATTGCTTCAAAATGTGATTTACAACACATCTCTCTCTTTGAAAATGAGAGGATGCACCTATTTATAGTTTCCAAAACCTAAATGAATGGCCAAGATTGATTGAAAATGAATGGCACATATTCACTACAAATTAGGGTTTTCACATCACCCAATACAAGTACAATATTTTGCAATATAAAATTGGCTACCATTTTGTCTTTTTTGTGTTTTGTCTTCTAGCCAATTTCATCTTGTAGCTTATTTTGTCTTTTAACTACTTTAGGTATTTTTCCTCTAATATAGCATTTTCAGCCTCTTTTTGCACTAAAGCATAGTGGAAATTTTTTCCTATGATAGCCAAGAGATTAGCTTGCTTTAGGAAGTCAAACTTGTTGATATTGTAATCGATTATTTTGAAAACTTTCGTCAACTGTTCATACAGGCCTGCATATTGATTACCTTTCTGAATGACTTTCTTTGAGTGGGTGAAGGCTTATGCAACAAAGTCCATGAAGCTCCTAGATAGAGTATATTTGGTTCCCTATTCCATTTTCTTCAAAATTCATATGTTATTGAATCACGGTCCAATTCTTGAGCAAACATTTTAGCTCCTACTAATAATTCTAGTGCCTCATCACACTCAGCTAGACCTTCAAGGATTTAGGTGAAAATTGCATCCATCTTGACCATTGACTTCTCCAACACCCCTTTTCTAAACTCCAAATTGAATAACCAGGCCTCAAGTAGCTAGTGGTCTTCTTTTGGCAAAGCTAATTCCTACTCCCAAACATTTGTTGATATCTTTAGAATGCACTTCAACTTGCAACATGTAATATTGTAAATATCAGGAAAATCTTTACATGTCTCTGTTGGAGTTAAAATGACACTAAGAGGGCGGGGGTGAATCAGTGTCTTAACATATTTTACAAATTTTAAAAATTCAAAAACATAGCTTAGATTTGATCTCAATGTTATTCTGATTAATGTATTCATGAGTTGAATGTAATCATTCATAAACAGAATTGAGAAAAATAATAATCCCAAGAGTGTACTGAAACAACAACACAGTAAAGTAGTGAGAACACAGAAGAACAAAGTGACAAAAAAATTGTTGAGTGGAAAACCCTCTTGGGGTATAAAAACCACTCCCTAAATGCCTTCTAGACTTAATTTTCTTTTAATCAACTATTCACAATGCCTTATAGGCTGATTTTTGAGCACCCACTCAAGGAGCACTAACCCCTCATTTAGAGATATCTATCTCAAGGAGTACCAACCCCTCAAATTATGTTTTGAACAATACTAATAACTCAGAGGATTTCTCTATTTTCAGTTAAGGACATATTTCTCTGTTTTCTCATCTACAAAATACCTTAAAGATTCAATAATTGAATCCCTAAAATACTACATAGAGAAGAAATTTACAATCTTAGCATCTTGTTATTTAGATTTTATTGCAGAGTTTTATCCATATATTTTCATATAGCCAGAGAATGACAATCTCAGAATTACAACAACAGCAACAGAAAAGAGTTTTATGCTTCTATATATACATCTGCTAGATAGGTAACTGTCTTCAAGAGTAACAGCAAAACAACCAACCTAGCTAAGAGTTGTTCTCAAAAAATTTGTAACGTATGAGTTCATTTTACTGCATAAAAAGCACAACTATCCACCATAGAAAATCATAACCTCTAATGCATGAATGACAATACTCAGTTAGGGCATCATTTTTCATACTAGTAATAGAGATGCAAAGAGCAGTTAAGGAAAATGGTGATTATAAATTAGTATGTGCAGCATGAAACACATAAATAAAAATACCAAAAAAATCTGCAACTTCCAAGGTTCCATCAACCAAAGTCAAGCTTCCGGCCAGAGAGGCACAACAAACATAGCAGCCATACCATTCATTTCTAAACCAAAAATGAATTTCATCCTGACAATGCCATTATAGTTAGCAACAACTGTAAAGAACAGTTTATGAAGCTTTCTCATGATGGTGGCCAGGCTAGGGTTTCATACCCAGTCAAAAAGAATTAATCACAAATTTTTCCCTAAGTAACCTTCTTTTCAATTGATGTGATGGTATGTCGAAGGAAACTTTAACGCCAGACGTTCAACCCTAATTCAATTGTTAGTCGGTCCCTTGGTTCAATTCACTTTTGCTGTGACACATCAAAGTCAGGGAGAAGACATAACGAATACATCATGTCTTATCGATGGGCTTCCTTAGTATATTATGCATTCGCTAAGACATAAGGAAACTTCTCACCGAGATGCTCTTTTTGTTTCATTTACTATCACTATAGCTTTTGATATTGGAGAGACATCATATAGATCAACTTCGTTATACCGAAAGTCATTCATATGAATTTGTCAACAAGACACACCATCCTTGCCAAGACCTCTCTTCGATGAAAGAGTCTCACCGAAAATACTTTTCAACTCTTATGTGTTGCCGTAACCTACAACCTTCAGGGAGACCTCTCAGAGAATACTTTGTCATATTGAAAAAAACTTTATTCACTGAGTCGCTGAGACAATACCAATCTCTCACCAAAAGCACTTCATAAGACTTAGTTGGCAAGACCGAAGTATTTGCTATAACATTCCATCGAAGCAAAACTCTTCCGAATATGCAATTTTCCAACGCCGGTCGGTGTGACATTGCACATTCGTTAAGACCCTTCGCCGAAGCCTTAAGCTCTTGCCGATGTGTTTCCATTTAATCTCCGATCGGTGTGAAATACCAAATTCGTTGAGACCACATACCGACGGAATAACATATGCCGATAGAGATCACTTTTTGTTTCTGAAACAAAAGAGAAGTCTTGCCAACAACAACCAGTATGATTAAATTCAATTGACATGACATCATAAATGTCTTGCCAATAGGCAAGACAAACATTTCAAAAATGGATCGGGGAGACCCTGCTGTACTCATGCCAATATGTGTAAGCCCGAATGAGAAAAAACCAATACCTGTGATATGCAAAAAGAACCATCCTGACAAGGAAACTAACTATCAAACTCTGTTAGACAAAGAAATAGCATTCATAACATGAACCAAAAATCTCATCACCATGAATTTGAATCATAATAGATATCTTTCTGTAATAGCCAAGAGACATCAAAGAAGCATAATAAATCATAAGGATCCAAATGAAGACTGATCATCAAAGAGAACTAACTGAAAGATATTTTGTCATCAAGGACAAACCATAAATAGAACTGAGATCCAATAGTCTCCACTACCTTCTTGATTTCATTTTCGAAATGCAAGAAATGGTTGTGCATTTTCACCCCATAATTAATAGCTTTACTGCCCAAGTCGGTCACTTTCTTGAGAATATTTGAGGTGGACTTAGATCAAACTCTCATTCTTTCCATTTTATTAATTTCTTCTTTTGATAATATGATAGGTGCAAAAAATTTTGTTGAGACTTCCTCTTTGAAGGTGGCCCACTATTGTATAAAAGCATTCAATTTTTCCACTTGCACTTTCAATTCTTCCTTTGTATCCTAATATTTATCTAGTTGCTACAGGATGGTAGTGATAGACCCCTAGAATTCATCTATCTTTTGGGCTCTGGAACTAGGGCCTAGATTGATAGTTGTTACCTGATAATCTTTGGCCTGAAGGGTCCTAGCATCCTTATCCACCACCGGAGTTGCCATTGGAGTATGTAGGACACTGATGTGTCAATTGTGATATGGAATCTAATCTTGGGCTTCTTCTTCTCCAATGTCTTAACCTTAGCTTGAGCCAATATGGCCTCTAGGTGAGCCTTTGGACCTAGAAGTACTAGGGCTTTTCTCTTCAGTTTTTGCTCCAGCCATGAGAGGATCTTAGTTTCCTAATCAAGGGACATAGTGTTCAATTCATTATCTGTATCCTATTGATTATTTTGAAGCTCCTCACCCCATGCCTAGGAGCATCTTCAATGTTATTTTCTTCTTTATCCCACCCCTCTTCCATTATGGCCTTCCCTTTGTTAGGATCGATATTCATTCTTTAGGAAAACTCTTCAGTTCTTTGCTCAACATTTTCTTCTTGTGTTGGTCCTTTATTAACATCATGCTCACTATCAACCTTTTGAGTGAGTTCACTCCCTCTCTCACTAGCACTCTCCTTTTCTTTATCTTTTTCATCTTCTTCATGCATTTCTTCATTCTTGGGGCCCTCATCTTGGTTGACCTCTAGGAGTTCATCATCATTCGTCAAATTTTCTTCTTGCATGATATTAATATTTGGGTCATTTCTTTCTTCCTTAGAGTGGTGCTCCTCTAGACTTGCCTCCTTCGCATTGTGCATCTAATGTTTTTCAACTTTAGGTTCTTCGTCAGAGGTCTTCCCATCAAAGTATCTCCCAAACCTACTCATATCTCTATCCTTGGGAATTTGTTTCCCCTCCTCATCTGAATCAACCTCATCCAAGTCAACAATTCTTAAACCATCATTAACATGCTTGTGGTAGTCATCATGATATGAGTATTTAGGATCCTCAGTGATATCAGTTGTTTCTTTGAGCTCCTCCTTGCTTCTTCTCTCCATCTCCTCACATATTTTCATTTTAGCTTCCATTTTAGGTTGCTTAGTAGGAGGTGGAGGGATAGGTAGTGAAGTGGCAAGTTGAGCCATAAATAATTTAGCTTCAAGAGTTAAAATGGTTTGAGGTATATGTTGTAGATAAGCAAAAAAGGTCTTAGGAAACAAGATAGGTGCCATAGGGATAGGAGGCATAGAAGGTGGTAGGGTGGATGAATTCGAAAATGGAGACAGGAGTGAGGAAGATGATAGGGGAGACATGGTTGAGGAGGATGAATCAAGCATGACCAAGGGAGTATTTGAAGAAGTAGAGGTAAGGTGGGTGGAGATTTCCATGACAAGTGGAGATGATATGGGAAATGATGGTCGAGTGGAAGGAGATGGTGCAATGATGGAATTTGAAAGTGGGGAAGTGGTACATGGAGGTGATTGTGGCTATGCTTCCTCCTCTAGGGGAAAGGACTCTTCCTCTTGAATGGTAGGCATGTTAGGAACAAATATTCCTATCCTTTTAGATTTCTTAGGGGGGCTCTACTTCTCAACTGCCTTTCTAGTGCAAATTTTTTTCTTGGGTTGCCACTCTAGCACCTTCTTTCTATTCCTCAATCGAGTGATAGGCAAAGACTTTTTGGAATCCCTCAAAGAACCTATATCAATGCCACTATTGAACTCACTTTCAATATCATCTTCTAGTTCTCCATTTGTCAACTCAATGCCTTCTTTTTGAAATTGAGACACTTGGCCATCTAACCATTTCCTAGTTTGTTGTTCTACTAGGTGTGTGATTGTATTTGGATTTTTAATCTCTGCCTCTCTCTAGTTAATCATTGATAATGGAACTTTGGCAATAGTCTTGTATCCTTTGTCCAAAGCGTTATCATCCTCAACCACTTGGTCAAGAACCCAAAATAAATCGATATATTTCACAAAGTTTGTTCCATTCTCATGTAATGCCTTCTCCAGACCTCATGGTCATCATCATAGTTGGCCCAAAATTCTTCAAGTTGGGGCTTATGGGTGTGTTTCCTTCCAACTTGCTTCTTCAATTTTCCTAGAGGTTCTAGGATTCCTTGTTTTGTATATAATTCAAGATTGTACTCTACAAGTTCCTTTTCTAGGTTTTATACACAAGGGGTAGTAGGGCATGAATACATTCCTTGATCGAAGAAAATAGTGTACGGGACCCCAACACGATATTTCTCATGTAGCAAAGAATGGGAAGTTTGCAATTGTCACTCGTTAATTCCAACAAAATCATTCTATCACTAGGGTACCTTGGCAGATGATATGGGAACCTTGAGAATCCCTTGGCCCTTATATAGGTGAACTTGGGGAACTGAATAAACTAGTACCCAAAATTCTTGACCAGTGCCTTTGCACTGTGGGATATTCTCTTGCTATAATCATTTGATAGTGTTCAAACTACTTGCTTATAATATTTCTTGTAATTCCTATATTCCAACTATAGGTAAAAATCACAGATGGGGTTTTTCCCTTTATTCTTGCAATTTGACCAACATAATTCATCCCCTTGTAAGGAAAGTTAATTGCCAAAAGTTACACAATATAAGAAGTCATATAGGACTCCTTAGTCTTCTTCACTATAACAAACTGATTGTGGAGGTTGTCACTTATTATCTTGGCCCAGTGGAAATTTTTTTTACCCCTAAGGATCTCCTCTACAAAATACCACATCCATTCTTCAAAGAGTGAGGAAGTGGGGAGTCCCATCACTCTGCTCAAGAGTGTCATGAGGTCATTGACTTCCAGCACAAAGTCACTTTGAACAAGCTTTTGAGGAACTTTATTTGTATTTCCCCTCTTCTCAATCAACCATGTCTGGTCTATGGTTCTTTTACAATCAATGGGGTTGGATTTTCACACATTTAGAGCATATTCGTTCTTAGTCTCTTCCATCTTATCAAATAGAGGGATCCCAAATGTCTTTCCGATTGGCATAGGATTCAAGTCAACAATACCCTCTCATTTATGGTGATTATTCTCCTTGTTTGTGGGTGGTAACATTCTCTGCATCCAAAGATTAACTTCAGGCTAACCAAAGCCAGTGGGAAGCATGTTGCCTTTACAATCCCACTTTTTTTCAATTTCCATGCTTCTTCAGTTTTTTGGTTGACCAAGACCCATTTTTTGAATTCATCTATGTTGATGTGGCCCAAGTTTGTGTCTGATACCTTCTCCCATTGAGAGATGATATTTTAGGTGCACTCAAGCTAGTGGAACTCGTACTTCATTTTAGCCTTTTCCTTTTCCCCTTTCGCAACCTTTGCACTCTTCTTGGCCTTGTCATTATCAGTTGTTTCCATAAATCCTGGATAAAGAACAAGTAGTAAATGCCCCGATAAATTATAAAATGGTGGAATACCAGTTAGATCATGCTAAAATATTTTTAAATACATCCATACGCTTCAAAGGAATCATCACATTTATTAAAGTTCATCATTTTATGATCATTTGTAAGACTTACAATTTTTTGGGCAAGACAGTGTGGTTTTCTGCCTCACAGATGCCATTGGTGCAAATTTTGTTAAATAACATCTTCGAGTGCATGAAAACCCACAAATGACAACCCACAAGTATATTTTTACATTGACAAAACTCAAAGTTATTTTGATACAAGTTCATTAAGTCATGTGCGAAATGTAGATTAAAGTGCTTAGGATCAATTTACTTGGTCAAATTTTCCTCCTAGGTTTGTGTGGAAAAACTTGATGCAGAAGGAAACACTCAGAAAGATGTTTGAGTTTTTCCACTAACAATGCCTTTGGGATGATAGCATTCTACCAACATCTTCATGTACCCCAATCTACACAATGATTTTATACTTGGAAAATTTTAGACAAAGTTATTTTGGTATGTGGGAAAATTTAATGTTTTTGCATAATGAGGGAACTTGGCATGTGGACACTACTCATGCAGATGTTGTTGAATGTTAAGAAGTTAAGGTACAACCTTTGGCTCACAGAGATCCATAAGAAGTTTCCCAAATGGGAGAACCCATTATGGTTTTAGACTTCAATGCTCTAAGTTCAATTCCTGGAATAACTCATTTGAAACATGGAAAAATGAAGTTGGAGTTGTCTTTGTGATTTGGGTGACTACTCAGGTGATATGGGAAAGGACAATGTGGAAGAAGCATGTTCGGATTTCGTCAATGCTGGTGCCATTAGGAATCAGCTCGAGACGAATGACATCCTACAAAGGGAATTCTACATGAGGAGACCCGCATTGAGTTCTTGACTTAAATTTTTTTCACTTAGCATTCAAAGGGTCAATGCAACATTGTAGGTGCTTACATGATGGAGGTTATGATTGAGTACATGTGGAAAATGTAAGGGCAGAAGCTACCAAGAAGATTTCCATTTATGATTTTCCATTACACAATGTCTTAGGTCAAATAGCTTTTTACCTATAGTGTCCCACAAGGAAGAACTTGCAAACAATTAAGGTCTTAGTTGTTTTGGGTTTTTATCTCAGTTTGAAACTCATTGAAATAGTGAAGGCAGAAGTTGTTGAGTGGGAAACTTCTTATGTTTCACCATTGATAATGGCTTGAGTGTTATGGCCTCCTGTGAACATCTTCCCACAAGGGAATGTCTGTGATCATTTTAGAGACTTAGAAAATTCATCATTTTAGCTCATGTCAGTGGTATATACAAGGGTGGGAGGTGCCAGTCATTAAAGTTTCATGTGGAAAGATGGCTTGGGTTTCATGTCTTCCCACTAGAAGAAATCTGCATGGAAGAATTCGTGAGGGTTTGAATTTTAAGTGTTTGTCATTTTAAAACCCCAACAAATTTATAACCCCAAGACTTGGTCATGAGAATGAGGGAAGCGGGGGTCATCCACATTCATGCTATTAGAAACGATGTTTCATAAGTTGTCATTTGCGAACGAGAACCCACGAATACTTTACACTTAGAAATTTTCAAAGTTTCAAGGTTTATTTGCTGGCAGAAAACTAGGGTCATGAATCTTAGGTGTAATGGTGTCTATTTTAGCTATGAGTTCCATTAGGTGCAATCATGGTGTCATTGGATTCAATTTATATGCGTTTAATCAAAACCCTACTGTGAGTTTAACAACCCTTTCAATTCATAGTTTTAACACCTTGAGAAACCCTAGTGGGTGACCCCCTAGATGAATTCAAACAAAACAAAGACAAAGGGAGGTGAAATTTGTACCTGCTACTACATGAATGGAGGCTGAGAAAATTTCTTTGAGCATTGAACTCACTCATGGAGAAAACAACTCAAAAGGTTCTCTAAATTTCAAATGCACAATGATGAAAATGATAGTTCAAGCCCTTATTTATAAGCCCAGTCACCATTAATGTGAGAAATAAATGCAGGCCCTTCAAAAAATCACACAAAGTATAGGCGTGAGAAAATGAGGTGCAAAGATTGCAGGTGTGTGGGTCATGCAGAAATACAAGGGGTGGATACCACAAGGAACAATGTTGTAGAGACGGTGTCCCACAGACAATGACTTGCATGGAGATTTCCACAAATGGAAAAAGAAGGTGCAACTTCCTCACCACGAAAACCCACAAATCACTCCCCCCAATTTCCCCAAACTTCATGAAATATTGGAAAATGGCTAGGCATGGTGGGATTTTGCAATTTGAAGGAATTTTTGATAACTAGGTCCAAAAGTAGGGGCACAAAAAATGAAGCAAGCATGAATTGGCATGATAAAGGAAAGATAAAAGAGTGGGTCCCTGATCCAAGTAGGGCATGTGTGCAGAAGGAACAAAAAATGGTGACTCCACTGGGGAATGCTTCTAAGCATTCTAGGGGTAAGGATTCATCTAAAATTCAGAATCTATGGTTTCACAAACCAGAAGCAATACATCATCAAGTGAACTCAAGGCTTGAAGGAGAATGAAGTCCTTAATTGAATCAAGCCACATGCATCTCAAAAATGTGTGATTCTATGATGAGTTAATTCCCCTCCCTTAGAAACTATAGAGGTGAGTGATCAATCAACCAAGATAGGCTACACAGGCAATCTAACTTCAAAAGTAATTTGGGAATTGCCTCGCTACCAGTTAGGCATCCATAGCCCTGATGAGGTTGTTGATGCAATCCCCACAAACATTGCTCTATTTCCATATGGGAGTCCATAGCCCCAATAGAGTTGTTTGCACACCCACACAGTTGTCTATTTATCAATTTTCTTTCTTTTCTTTTTTATTTTCTTTCTCTCTTCTTTTTGTTTTTCGTTTTGTACTTTTTTTTTGCAACTGAATAAGCCATGAAGCTTATAGAGGGGTTTGGAGATTACAATGGTCACTGAAGTAGGTTTAATATTTTTCACTTGTCAAGGCTTCATGACAACTACCGTATATCCCATTTGGAGCATTAAAGATGTGAGTTGCATGATGACTGAGATAAATGTGAAAGGATTTAGACAAGGGTTTCCTTCTAGGTCAAGCAAGGGTTCAACTAAGGAAACCTAATTCATATAAGCAAACAAAAAATCCCTCATAACTGATGAATGCTTGTCCATAGAACAAATGTGAATTCACAACAAATCAGACCCTTTGACTATGCTAAGTAAAACCACCACATTATAATTGAATAACACCCAAGTAAAAACAAAATCCAACAAGAGTAAGAAAAAAAAAAAACACAAAGCAAAACACCTAATCTAACTATGTACAGGGGTGAGCTAGAGCAACTCAAGCAAGGAAATAATGCTTCAGGTATTTCTCATTGACTAGAAATGGGACATCTTCTTTGGTGAGGGTCTTCAAGAAAAAGGAATTATCTCCTAAGACGTCAAAAAATTGAAAGGGTCCAAGACAAAGCTTGTCAAATTTATCATGTCCCCCTTTCTCCTCATGGGCCCTGTCCCAATATAATACTGGAACAACAATTCTAAAGGCCCGGACCATGGCTATATGATAGAACCATCTTTTGACTATGCCCTAATGTTTGGAAAAAATTTCTACAACTTCATCTCATTTTTCTTCTATGTGGAGCAGTTTGGCCAAATGGGCTTCAAGACGTTCTCCCTCCTCATAATAGGTGTTGATAAATTGCAGCGTGGGGATTTTAAGGTGGATCAAGAAAAATGGGTTTTAGACCATAAATGAGGTGGTATGGGGAATTTCCTAAGGCTATCTTATGTTGGGTTTGATTTTCCCAATAGAGAAAATTGTAACTAGGTGTGTCAATCCTTTGGGTTCTTAACTAACAACTTACGAATTACCATCAACAAATTCTTATTGGTGGACTCGGCTAACCTGCTACCCTAGGGATAGTAGTTTGATGAGAATTTCAACACAATTCCATAATCAAAATCCCAACCTAAAAATTTGAAAGGCCGGACCATTGTCACATACCAAGGTGAAAGGACATCTAAAATGTTTAAAAATATAGCTTTCAAGAAAATTAATCTCTACCTCTATTGTACACTGTCTACAAGAAATAGCATTTGTCCATCTAGTACAATAAGCAGTTGTGGTTATAATGTACCTGTGTCCCACAGAAGACAATGGGTTGACTAGACCAATGAAATCTAGTCCCCACTAGGCGAATGGCCTTACCTCAACAACTGGGTGTAATGGAACAAAACTTTCTCAGGTGGCAGTAGTTTGGAAAACATGATAGGCTTGGTTGTGGTTGTGAGCATCTTGAAACCTCGTGGGCCAATAATATCTAGCACACAGGCTCTAGTGGGTTGTTGTAGGACCTAATCCATGCCCGTTTTAAACTTATCATGAAATTCCTTAAGTACTTTACTTTCAATGGAGCAGTCATGAAAGAAATAGTATATTCACTTCATTTGTCATCTTTTTGTGTTAGCATGCTGGCACATGAGTGATCTAAGGTGAATGAGTATATATAATGACTTCGAATAATTAGAGCTAACAAAGATAGGGTCATCTACAATTGCCTCTTTATTTTTGCAAAGGCTTGCTTCGCCTCTGGTGTCCATTCAACCTTAGCATCCTACTTGAACATAACATTTAATGGTTTCACAATTTCAACAAATCTTGTGATAAACTTCCTTACAAATTTGAACTTCCCAAATAAGCACTTCATTTTTTTGTTGCTTCCTAGGGGCTAAATCTTCAAGATAGCTTGAACACACTCTAGGTCAATGGAATACAGTTTTCAAAAATTAATTTTCCTAGCAAATTTCCCTTCGTTACCCTGAAGGTACACTTTTTTGGATTTAATGAGATGCCAAACTCCCTGCACTTTTGGAACACCTTACATAAATCAGAGAGATGACCTCCTCTCTTCTTTGAAAACACCATAAGGTCATCCATATAGATGATAATGCATGTACCAATCAACCCTTGAAGGCAATATCCATAGCTTGCTAGAAAGCCACTCCTGCATTGATTAAGTCGAACAACATCCTTTTATATGCAAATGTTCCCCATTTTATAGTGAAGGAAGTTTTGTGCCTATCCTCATACTGCACCATTACTTGATTGTAAATTGAGTAGCCATTGCGGAAGGAAATCATCTGTGAGCCATTGACAATTTGCAATACCTCATTTAGTGAAGGCACTAGATAATTATCCTTTTCTAAGTCTCAGTTTAAATTTCTAAAATTCACATACAACCTAATTTATTTTTTCTTCTTACGAACTATAACTATATTTTTCACCCAATTGGAATATCGAACAGGGAAGATGATACATGTGGGTAATGAATTTTTCACTTCCTTGAAAATAGTGGGCTCCAACAATGCATTAATTTGTCATTAGCGTTGCTTGAAGGGCTTTGCATCTGGTTTGATGGGAATAGTGTGAGTAATAATTGAAGTATCATATGTCTTAAGGTCCTCATAACCCCAAGCTATCACATCATGGTACATATTTAGAGCACCAATTATCCCTTTCCTTTCTTCCAGACTACAGACCTTGCCAATAAAAATGTTCTTTATATTTTTTGTAGTACCCAAATTATGTGCATCACATTGGTTATCTATTAAATCCCTTTTGAATTGTTGATCTTGATCCCTTATATGGTCAAGGTAAAAAACCCTCCAATTGGAACATATCTCTAGGTATTGTGTTGGTTTTTAGGTTAATGAACCCTTCAATATCAAGCTCAGACTCCTCGAGTTCTACTTCATCTATGATTTGAGAGGCAAACACATTTGAGCTGGTAAAAAAGTCCAATATATGCTTATCATCCTCAAATACTTGGAAGTTGGTCACGTTATCTAGCACTGAAGGGATAGGGGTGAGCTATACTGTGAACTTCTTCATACCAGTTAGTGATAAGGGTTGCAGGGTGTTGGTTTCTTGTCTAATGTATCAACAGTTTTGTTTTTCCCTTGAGGAATTAACTAGATATTAAATACATCAAATCCCTCTATTAAGTCCCATACCATATGACTATAGTTAGCTAGCCTTCGGTCATGCCATGAGTACAATTTTTTGACGTGTTTGACTACTAGCTCTGAATCTCCAAATACTTGCAACATCCTAACCTATTTTTGCAATGCCATCAACAACCCATGCTCTAGCACCTCATACTCTGCTACATTATTGGTACAATAAAATTGCAATCTATGTGCAACAAAGAAGGTCTTACTAGAGGGACTTATTAGCTTGAAGCCAACTCCTACTCCTTGCTTTGATTTGGATCCATCAAATTGTAGCATCCAAAATCTAGAAAGGTAACCATTATTGGAACTTGTAAAGCAAACCTCGCTCCTTGGTAGCAAACCTAGATTTGTGTTGTCTTGTTCTTTGGATTCTAATTGGTTTTGGCCTTGTAAATTCTTTGTTTGAACTCCTACTGAAGTGAACACCTCTTTATTTGGCCTACAATCATTTGGAAAAGGCATCAATCAAACTTAGAATGGGATGCATCATGTATCTTGCACCATTTAGGTTGTAATAGCTCCTTGAAATCCATTCTGGCTCCTAGATCAAGTTGATCTTGTACACATTTGTGCATGAATTCTTGGAAGCTATCAAACAGCCCTAGGTTTCCATCTTCTTGAACATCTACATCATTAGACTCAAATTTTATCTTAGTGTTGTTGGGAAGGGAAACTAGATTCACAGGCATATGATATAGCATAAGGACTTCTTCTACCTCCTCTTCTTCACCTTCATATGTAACTAGGAGATAATTCCCCGATTTTATTTCTGAAAACAACACTTCATTCATCTTGTTGTACTCAATTATCATAAATCTCATCCTGGACTCATGTTCAATCTAAATTTGATTGGGCAACCCCTTCCACGGTAGCCACATATATGAATGATCAATTAAGGTATACACATTAAGGGCTTGGGTGAAGTCTCTTCCCAATATCATACCATAGGTGTCAAGGATGTCTGCCACTTTAATGTTGATGACCTCTTGCACTCTCAAATCTGATGCCACCTGCATTGGGATCCTATTCAGTTCTTTGACCACATTAACCTCATTCTTATCTATTTGAGTTACCTTCCTTTTAGACGGGGTAGGGGTTATGCCTAATTCCTTGCACACTACAAATGGCATGACATTTGTTGAAGCTCTAGAGTCCAACAAATAATTGTGTAGGTTTCTCCAAACACATGGATCATTAATAGGAAAGGAGAAGTCTTACGCCTACCTTGAAAAGACTCATTGAAATGTTGACCTGAGTGACTTGAGCTTTTTATTTTTACACCTTTATCCTTGGCTAAAGTTTTGTTTTGATCCTTGGCTAGTTGCTTGTTCGGGACTTTAGCCAACTATTGATATGGGCCTTTTCCCATAATTTATCTAATTACTGGCTCACTGGGGGTTGTGTCAAATGTGACCCTTTTCCCTGTTATATCTTGTGAGGATTTTGATAGTGTAGTCCCATTTAGTGATTTGAAGAATGTGTTTCAAATGGTAGGAACTCTTAATAATTCAAAGGAAGATAAACTCACTTTCACCTTTTTTTAGTTCCTCTACCATGTATTCTCCCATATGCTCAACATCTTCTTTAGATGAATTGCTCTTGGTGAAATCAGGTTGTGGCTCTTTGGAGCTCTTAGGATGCCTATTCCTATTGAAATATTGAGTTGGTACCTTGGGATAAGGCAAGTTATTGCTTGCATTCAGGTTAGGGGGTGTGTTGAAGTTATTTGGTGGTATAGAGGTAGTGAAAGGGCCACCAACTTATTTTTTCCTCATATTATAGGGAGTTGAATGTTGATGAACATGTGTACCTCTTCCTCTCATCATTCATCCTCATCCCTAGGACCATTATCAATTGAATCAAACATCTAAGATAGATTTCCTTCATTACATACCTCATTTGTTTCATCACCCTTTTCTGTAGACTCCTTCTCCAGTTCATTCTTGTCACTTTGAGGGAAAGGTGCAATGTTGACGACCAAGACTGAATCATATGGTTCAGAAGGCACTATTTCTCTACACCCTAAATTATCAACAAAATTTTTCACCTTTACTTGAAAAATGGTAGTGGAATTTTGGAACTCTAGACATTCCAGTTTTGAATGTCTATTGGCCAGATGAATTCTACACCACCTCGACAAATCTGCCTCGGCTAGGTATACTCCACTTGCTAATTTATTTGCACCATTAGGTGGGTCGAGTGGTGTAGGAACCCCTCCATTGTTAGGCTTTGTGTTCCATGTTTGATTATGTCTTTGGGGCTTCCTTTCTTCAAAAGATTTCCCTGAATTGTGACCTCGTTCATAATTTTTCTTGAAGGTTGTGCCTGAATCACGCTTGTCTCTATGGAAGTTGGTATGAATACTTATTTATGAGGCTTGTAGCTAGTTATTCTAGTTTCTCAAGTGAGTAACTTTGATGGTCAGCTTCTTTACCTACTCCACCAGCCCATCATTTTTTTCCTTATCTACATTTCTCTGTGTTGGTATGAAATTCTAGAGAAAGACGAGGTGTGCTATAGAAAAATTCTACTGAACAACTAAAACTTCAGAATTCTACAAATAAGAAGGTACATTGGGTTGTGAAAAATCTATTGGTTGGGATTTTGAAGGTAATTAGACATTGGTGGAGCCCTAATTCAATGGAGGCTCTGGATGCAGCACAATGGGAAGCTAAGGAACCTAGTTCATTAATGGAGTTTGATGAGCTAAAGTGTGACCAAGTCCATGGATCTGCCCAGGGTTGGTAGTAGGCCTCGATGAAGGTAGTGGACCAGCAAAGTGTTGCCCCAAGTCTATACTTGCCTTAACTACTTCTACATATGCATCTACCAAATATGTAGAAGGTTGATGCATTTGCTTGACTAAGGCTGAGGTGAGATTATATAGGGAAACATAGTACATAGCCATTGTTGAAGCATCATTAACCACGTAGGACAGCTGCAACCTTGTATATGCTCTATGAGCCTATTGTTGAAGGAGTTGATTGGTTTATTAGCTTCCCTCCCGACGGACATAAATTCTTGGTATAAGTCCATGGGGTTGACTAAAATTTTGAATCTTTGTAGGAAGGTATCCTTTATGAGGTCCCATGAAGTGATTGATCCTATAGGCAAATGAATATACTAATAAAATGCTTCTTCTCCTAGTGAATATGGGAATATTCTACAAGCAACATCTTCATATTCAATTTTCCTATCCTTAAGAGCAATTTGGAAGATTTTGATGTGTTCTTCAGTTGTCATTTAGGGATCGTTGGTGTAAAACTTGGAAGAAAAAAATTTCTAGATTTTTTGGCATATCATGGTAGTCATTGAAGGACGATAGTGAAGGATTATTGGCCAACCAATCCATTTGTGGAGGTGGGGGTGGTAATGGTTGATTTGTAGCAACCTGTGGTTGAGCTACAATAGTATGGATGTGGATGATAAATGGAGAAGTAGTTGGTCCAAATGAAGGAGATGTTAGAGATGGAGGAGATGGAGGTTGAGTGGGTGTTGTTGATATTGAAGCTTCCCCTTTCTTGGCTCTTATAGCCTTAGTAGGGGTCTTTAATTCTTGAAATTCTCCTTTATTTGGTAACCCTGTAAATATTTGTGGAGAGAATGACCCTATTCGATCTAGCTTCATGCAATAACCCTCCTTCTAGCACTAGTTCTATTGATGCATGCTTTTTCACTTCTCAACATAGACAAAACACAAGTGTTATGTCTCTCTTGAAAATTAATAATCTAAAAATCACCCCAAGGTCTCTCCAATGTTAGGTCATGATGGTACATAAACAACTCAGTTGTAATAAGTGATTTGTTGGTAATCACAAGGGGCCTTCATGGTTCATAAAGCATAGAATTTTTAGGTTTGTGATGAAGTTTTAGAATTTTAGAAATGGTGTGTAATAGCTACAAATTTATAATAGCAATTTGAAACTTGTTTTGTTCATTAGATTTAACATTACTATGATGTTGGAAACTTAAGTTTAGTTCATATTTTAAAGAAAGAACAAAAGATTTAAGGGTTTATAAGTATCTTAATTCTAAAAATTATGAATAGCAACAACAATAACAAGTATTAAAGTAGACAGTCTCCAAAAAGCCAAGTTTTTCTTAACCAAGAGTACTCTACAGTATCACAAAACTAGTGCAATATTCTAAGGTTCTTTGTAGGTTTTCATATTGTAACATGAATACTTAAAACATACACATACACAATTGAACTTAGGTGCAACAAATAAATAAGCTCAAACTAGCTTTACATAGTGATCTATCATCAATAAACCACAAAAAGCATGAGTTGAAAGTTCATCAAATACTGTAACACATAATCACCATTAAAGTTGAACATAAACTAACAAGTTGAAATAGAACTTAAATAGTAAATAAGTTGAACTAAAATGAAATATGGAGGCTAAATCATGCACACATAATAAGCAACACAAACAAACACCAAAATTCAATGCTTTCTTTATATATTGCTTTAGAATGTCTTTTACGACTTATCTCTCTCTTTGAAAATGAAAGGATGCCCCTATTTATAGTTTCCAAAACCCATATGAATGGCCAATATTGATTCACAATGAATGGCCCAAATTCACTACAACTTAGGGTTTTCACATTACCCAATATAAGTAGAATATTTTGCAATATAAAATTGGATACTATTTTTTCTTCTAGCCAATTTTTTTGTGTAGCTTATTTTTTCTTTTAGCTACTTTAGGTATTTATCCTCTATTATAGCATTTTTTAATCTTTTTGAACTAAAGCATAGTGGAAATTTTTTTCTATGATTAGCCAAGAGCTTAGCCTACTATAGGAAGTCAGGCTTATTGATATTGTAATCGATCATTTTTAATTCTTCCATCAACAGTTCATACAAGCCTACATACTGATTACCTTTGTGAATGACTTGCTCTAAGTGGGTGAAGGCTCATGCAACAAAGTCCATGAATCTCCCAGATAGAGTATCTTTGATTCCTGTAGACATATAAAATGTACTGATTGGCATTACACGCTTGATCCTGACTACTAACACTATTTCATCCCTAATCACCCCTCAGTCTAACCATTTAATCGAATACCCTTATTTGATTAAATTCATCAATTTTCCTCTCTTAATTAAATAAATCATTTATATGATTAAGTCATTCTCTCTTGTTAGTTAAATCAATCAATCTGATCTAATTAACCTTAGCCCCTTTATTTAATTAATCTCTAAAGTCTAACTATTAAATTAAACCTTGTTTAATTTAAGCTAACCAATCATCCCCTTTAGCTAAATAAATCAAAATATTTATTTAACAATCTCTAAAATCACATTCCTCTCATATTTGATTTAAATTAACCCATAAAACTAAGTCAAATTTGTCACATCGTCTAATCCCTCATTAAATTAATTGACCCTTGTTTAATTTAAGCCTAATTCATGTCCCATCCTCTAGCTTTTGCCACTTGCACATGAAAATAGATTTAATTCATTTATTAAATCCCTATTTTCTCTCAACATGGCATAATAGAGGAATATTCCTTCAAATTTGAAATCTTTCCAAGTGGACTTTGTCCTTCCAACAAAACATTTGTTTCATCTTTGCATTCATCCAAGTGGAATTTAAGACATTCCTTTTTCCTTCTTACATGTCATTTCATTATTTTCAAATTCTACCTAATTGCATTTATGGGCACATTCATCAAAATGTGCACATCCTTCATCCATCCATCTTTTGACAAATGGTACCTTGCCATTGGTTGAGAGTTAGTCCCACATTGCTTCTTTTTGGGTATTTCTCTAACTTGTCATTCTATAAATAAGAGGTTTCTTTCCTCATTTCATCATCCACAATTTGAGCAAAGTTATTATACTCAAATCCATCCTCAAGCTTAGAAATTTTCATCAATTTTCACCAAATCTTAGCTACGTTATGCAGGTTTTTCATCATGGAGCTTCTTTGAATCTTCAACAAAGTGGATCACTCTTCATCACCAATCAACATTGCATCATTGGAGCTGGGAAATGGCCAATTTTCACATCAAATTGGCACCAATTCCCCCATGGGATCAAAATTTTGCTTGTTTAATTAGGATTCAATCTCTTTTTATTGCTTTCTTATTGTGTTCTTCATCTCATTTCCAAATTTAAGCTTTGTAAATGGATTTCATGGGGAACTTAGATTCTAACTTGCATTTCAATCTTCTAATGTGTGTGTTCTTTATGTTTTTCAGGTACTAGGATCTTGGTTCTACATTTTGGCGCTAGGAGGGAAAACCAGAAGTTTAAATCACGTTTTTTCATCCAAATTTTTTGCTTTTTCTATTTTTGTGTGTTAATAGGAAACTCCATCACTAGCAGACTAGCATCACAATTTAGAACTGCTAGCATCCTAGCGTCGCCATATAGCCCCACTGTAAACTTCAAACAATGACGCCTAACCTTTCCCACTTGAGATTCAAATTTCTAAACAACGTCACTGAGTCTTTTTCACATGCTGGAATCTTTCTAAATTCCAAAATTTGCTGCTGGCCAAAATAGCAACATAATCATACTCTTTGCCCCTATTGCAGAGTGACGCTAACTGGTAAGCAGTGCTATAGAGCACCACTGGAGGTTTCAAACTGCACCGCCTATGCAGGTTCCACCACTGAAGGGAAGTAAAAAGTGAAATTTAGTTTTATAACACGTGCTTTTTTTTTCAAATTCTGATCACTTGGATTGTTATCTAATTTCCTGACCTCTTTTTTTGTAGATCTGACTAGTTTTCTTGTAGGTTGGCTTGATCAAAGGTGAAGAAGAAAAGAGGCATGGTGATATCACTTTCTTATGATACCAAGCGTTTTTGAACACTTTAGTGTTTGTTTGACACTCTTTGAGAACTCACAATTTCTCTTAAGAAATTTTGTTATCTCTCATGCTTAGGACCTACTAAATTTCTTTTGGGATCTAAAAATAACATTTCAATTTCTTGTTACAAAGGGGCTTAAAATGAACTTTAGGACAAACTCACTAGAGTTGGTTTTCGGATTTAACAATTGAACAAGCCTAATTTTCACATTTCCTTTGGTGCTTAAAAAGAAGTCATTATTGCTTTGTGGGTTTAAAAAGAACATGTGCTACTTTTTTTTGTAATTGCTTACTCAAAGTAATACCATTAAAAAGACGTATGCACTTCTCTCACACCTCACGGCGATCTTGAGAATCAAAAGGCTTTTTGGTGGTCTTAAGTTGAGTAAAGTAATTACCTCCACACTTCATTTTGGGATTAAAATTGAACACATCTTGTGAGTGTGAGTGGAACATATTGCATGTGTTCTCTCTTTGTTTCTTAACAAAGATTGATCGAACTACGAATATGTTTGCTCACTTTTTTTTATCTTAGAGGGCCTTCCTTGGGGAAAAAGTACTCACCCAAGGGAATGACCCAATCGGTAACACACTAATCCAAGTGTATTTCCAATTGGGATATAAAAGTGGGTATTGGAACAAAGGCCAATATCACGTGGCTGGTCCCGACGAGAAGGGCAACAATGGTCTCTTGCCACATGGGTCAATCTCCATGAATGGAAAGTCAGAATTAAAACCCTTGTGTAGAAAGGCCAAAATCCCTATCTATTTGTTGGTGCAAGAATAGTCATTCTAAAGCCATCCCACACTTTTACGACTTTTAGTAGAGATGGAAGGTATGCCATGGGAGATTCATGGGTACTGATGCTTGGCAGCCTCGAAAGAAGTATTGAATCATGGAGGGGAGCCATTGGGGTCAAGCATATCACCATCCACTGAAAGTAAGCATAGCTAGACTTGTCCAAGTGGGGACTCAACAAATATTGTCTCAAATATCCATAGGGTTGTACATGTTCTTGAAATCAAAACACATTGCTTGATCAAAAACATTGGAAAACAAACATTTAACATGAGCATCAAATCTTAAACCCTTTAGAAGAAGCAAATATCCTTGAACGAATTCATGTGCCCTTGCTTGCCCTTGGGATTCATATCCTTAGAGGTTTCTAGGCACTTGAATTTTATCTCAATTTTCCACTACTAAAGTAAACATTATGTAACTCTTGCTTTGATTTCCTCGATTTTCACATAATACACTTTGTGGGATGAGAATAAATTAAAATATTAGACATCGAGTTTCAAAACTTAATCAAGAAGTGTTTGTGGTAAAACAAATTCATTAAGAAAAGAATAAAAACAATTGAATCCCACACGTGTCCCAAATGATTTCATGCAAGATCAAGATCAAGAAACCAAAGGTAAAAGTTCTTAGTCCAAAAGATCACCAAAAGTGTCTCTCAACGCTATACGAATTCCAACAAAGACTGCTTTTTAACTTTTATAGAAGAGCTTTAAGAAATAATCCAAACTTGTATGAGTTCTTTTATCAACAAAATCCAAATCTTTTTTGGGAATTTTCCCACCTTGTCTAGAGAAAAGCATGTTCTTCAAAACCGAGGTCTAGTAAGCAAGTGTCTTTTTTACGTAAGCATACGATCAAAATCAAACCTTCATCCATCTTTAAACATCAAAACCAAAATCATCTCATCATCAACTCTTTGAAAATATTGGAAAAATCCTTCATGTTAAACTTTGGGAAAATCATTTGAAACCAATCCAAATCATCTTGCTTGATTAGATGTGTGTAGATGCGTCCTTCTCCACATATTTAGTCAAATTATCAAACCTTGTGGACAAATTTATCCCCTGATAACATCCAACATCTTGGGTTTTAGGAGTTCATAATCAAAATTCAAAATCCAATAAAAAAACCATCTTGTTTGGTTAGGTGTGTTTAGATGAATCCTTCTTCTCACACTTAGTCAAATTAGTATCTTAAGGGAAAATTCACTCTAGGACAACATCCAACCTCTTAGATTTTATGATTTAACAATCAAATCCAAATCAAACATCAAATCCAAGTCCTAAAGTTGAACATATCCTTCAGATTTCTCAAGAGTCCTAATCATCCATATCATCCATCTTCCATTTCACCATCATACTTTTGATCCTTAAAACATCCTAAATTTTTTCTTTTGTACCTAAAGTTAGATCAATCCAAGGAATTAGAGATTCATCTCCCACATTCTTGAAGATTGATCCCTAATTTATGGTGCAAACTAGATCTCAACATAAGAGGAACATGTAAGCCAACAAAGAAACATCCACTTCAAGTGACCTAAACCAAAAAAATTCTGAAATAAATCCCATTGGATCGAGCAACCCTCTAACTAAATTTCCTTCATCATCACAAAATCAACAAGAGGAAGGTCAAGTGTAGGATCTTACCAATAATTCCTTTGGAATGTCACACGAGGAAATCACCGAGATGGTTCAAAATCTGGAGAATCATAAAATTATCAACATCATGATGAGACTCAATCCTTCACTATACATGATCGAGTTAGCAAAGAAAGAGGATAAACTCCACTCCAATTTTGATGTGAGCACTATTGTGGAACCATATTTTGGGGTCATGCCCCCAATCTCATCCACCATCCCCATTTCATCTACACCTCCATTCCAAATCATCACTCAAAACATCCTGCAAATTACATCATCTATTGCTCCAACGCAACCCATTGTTAGCAAGGGAAGTGCATTTCTCAATGCATTGCAAACACATCCTCTCATAAATAATCAAGAGTTGGACATGAACACCATCTTGGGGAAATCCATCCCACAAAATCCATCACATATCCCCCTCACCTTTCATGATCCTAATGATCCATCATCTTCATTTCACACGACACCTCTCCCCATAACCTCGCAAGGAGAAGGAGACATAATTGGACTAGGAGGCATCCTTGACACTACATCATTCCCCCAAGGGAGTATGCCACTCACATTTCCACCACTTCCTCCATTTCCACCAATATCGACATCACCTCTTGGTTTAGGGCTTCCCCCCTTACCAAATATCAATCAACAAAATCAAATCAACCCACTGATTTCTAATCAAAATATCTTGTCATTGACATCGCAACAACATATGACAACCATCTCGAAAACACAAGTCACCACCATCACATCATCAACCATCCCCTAGGTATCTCAAAATATGGTCTCTCAAAAACCAAGAGTATCAATCACACCATCCACCACCAAAATCCTAATCATCAATATGACGATACCTCTCACCATAGCGACAAACACTATACCAAATCCACCACCACCACCTCCACCACCAAACAAAAATGTATCAAGCCAATACAGCATTACATTACAAGCTGCTCAACAATTTTCCTATCAAAAGGAACTTCAACAAATCCAAAACCAACAAGCAGCACAAGCCACTCAAGCAGTGCAAGCCGCTCAAGCAGTGCAAGCCGCTCAAGCCGCTCAAGCTACACAAGTCGCACAAGTTGCTCAAGCTGCACAAGCCACCCAAGTAGTACAAGCCTCCCAAGCATCACAAGCTGCTCTAGCCACATAATAAGCACAACAAGTACAGAAGGTTGCTCAAGCCCAAGCCCTATTACAACAACAACAAGCTGCCCAAGCACAAGCACAAGCTCAAGCATAGGCACAAGTCAAAGCTAGAGCCCAGTACCAAGCTCAACAAGTGCAAGCACAAGCAAAAGCATAAGCCCAAGCACAATATCTTGCACAACAACAAGCGGCTCAACAACAAGCATACCAACAAGTGTTGGAACAATACCAGGAACAACAAGAGGCAGCCCAATTAGTAGCCCAACAACAAGCATTGTTGGTAAAACAACAACAACAAGCTCAACAACAAGCACTATTAGCACAACAACAATAGGATCAACAACAAACATTTTTGATACAACAACAAGTGCAAGCATATTTGGCACAACAGAATCTGCAAATACCATCCATCAACACAAATTCATCAATCCCTCCAATAGGTGAACCATCACAAAATACCTTCATCCACCCCTTGATCCACAAAACGATGTAGCAACACAGATCAAGTTACTCTCACAACAAGTACTTGACCTTCAATCAGGGAGAACCAAAAAAACACCCAACAACATGTGTCCTTATCCATTTGATAGGAGCCTTGTGATGAAACCATTCCCAAAGGGATTTGAGATCCCCAAATTCGATAATTATCGTGGGACGAGAAACCTTTAAAATCACATTAGGGAATTTCAGGTTCATTGCATGGAAGTCGCATATGACAATACTTATTTGATGCAGCTATTTCCTAGAAGTCTGGTTGTCCATGCCATGGAGTGGTTCTCTCACCTTCCTCTTGGCATCAAGATGTTCCAAGAAATTTTGGATGCATTCATTAAAAATTACTCATTTAATATCGGTATGGATGTTAGTCTCGAGGAACTATCGACTCTTAAAAAAGGAAAGAATGAATCATTTGCTTCCTTCTTACAACAATGGTGATCCAAGGTCAATAGGAGAAAATGGTTCATGTTAGAGGAACAACAAGTGTGCACAATCATTTCCAACCTTGACGAAGCATTATTATTCCACCTCAAGGTGCAAGGGATCACCACATACGATCAGTTGATCCCTAAGGTGCTCAACATTGAATGAGCCCTTATTTCACAAGGAAGGACACCCGCATATCCAAAACAACAAAACAATCGCCCATCCAATAGCTATAACAAGAAACCTCGCACATGGGAAAGGAACAAAAATGTCACAAATGATGGCATGGTTGATGCTAAGGTCGTGATCAATGCTCCGAAGAAAAAAATAAAACCTACCAACAATTTCAAAATAATGATTAGAACAACACCCAAACCAACGCGGTATCTCAACACCAACCAAACAACAATCGGGTTAATAACCTAAATAATCAAGGAGGACCACCCTCGCGAAACAAAATACCACCAAGCGGAAGTGCATGACCCTTGGAGAACCACTTGAGGTCATCATGAAGAAATTGATAAATGAAAAACCTCATCAAGGCTCCCACCTATGAGAATTACCAAGAACCAAAAGTAAAACCACCTTGGTACAATGAAAACCAGCTCTGTGACTTTCACAAAATCAAAGGCCATACCACTAACATTTGCATGAGGTTGAAAAACCTAATCCAAGACCTCATTGATCAAAAAATCATAAACATGGAGCAGCCACCCAGAAACTAGAATCTCAAAATATACACAAATCCAATGCCTAATCACAACAATAAAGGGAACAACAATAATGATAAGGGGAAGGGAACATTTAAAAGTGTCAACCATGTATATGACCATGTCAGTGCATCCCTAGAAAAGTATTATTCAGTTATCACCATTAAGGGAGCACACGCTGATTGTGGAGTCACCACAAGAGGCAGGAAAATCACCATTGCAGGGTCATCTCAACCCCCTAGAGTACCCACTTCCAACCCAAGATCTGTTTCTAGTAGTTATAATTTCATTGATCAACTGAAAAGAACCCCAGCTTAGATCTCCATCATGGGGTTATTAAAGATATTATCGGCCCATTAAAAGATCCTTGAGGAAGCCTTAGCCTCATCCACGGTCTCCGCAGATCTTGACATTGAACAATTCCAAGCTATGATCAGGAACATCATTACACCAAATCTTCTCACATTATCTAATCAAGACTTCCCTGCCCAACCATCTCATAATCGTGCACTTCATTTGGAAGTCCTAGTATATAAGAACAAAGTTAAGAGGGTTTTGGTGGATGGAGGAGTAGGTTTAAACATTTGTTCCCTTAAGCTAATAAAGAATCTGGGAATTTATGAAGATACCATTGACAAGGGCAAGGGCATAACAATTAGGTGGTACAATGACCAAGAGAGAGTGTCTCAAGGCACTATCGAACTACCCATCCAAGTGGGGCTAGCAATAATGGAAACTACCTGCCAGTTTCTCGACCTTGATTTGACTTACAATATTCTCTTAGGACGCCCATGGATCCATGGGATGCAAGTAGTGACATCAACCTTCCACTAGTGTGTCAAATTCACATATCAAGGTCAGGAGGTCACTATACATGGGGACCCTAAACCATTCTCTTACTGCAAGAGCCTAGAGGCCAAATATTACAAAATCCCTCAAGTGCCAAAAAATGATGAAGGCCCATCTACCCCATACATTGACCCAGCCACCCTCACTTCCACTTCTACGATAGACACACCCACCATCCCTGCCATCTCAGACATCAAGGTCATTATCCAAGATAATGGATGTGGGAACTATACTATCCCAAAGAATGCCTTCATGATAGGAGAGTTGTTGATGGTGTTTTTTGCACAGCAACAACTCAGATAGAAAATGATATTCTATCTCTCTTGAAAGATAATCTTCAACAATAAATTGCTGAAAATCACCCCAAGGTCTCTCGGGTGTTAGGTCATGACAATGCATAAACAACTCAGATAATATGTGAAAATGCTGGTAATCACAAGGGGCCTTACAAATAAACAATGTTGGAAGTGAATTTTCATCAGATGCAACGATATGGTGATGCTTTCAATCCTAAAACTAACCCATATTCAAAATAAACAGAAAAAGAGATAAGGGTTTAGAGAGATTCTATTTATTCTAACTCCTAAGATCAATCACAGTAATGATGAAAGCTGTAGATGGACAGATCCCCAATAAAACTGATCTCTGCTTGATCAAGGACAAACCTGCAACTACACAGAAATGGTGTGATCTTTTGGGGAAATCTAAAGATTTTCAGACTTTGAACATTCATTCACATACCCAACTATTGGCACAATGTAAACAAGCATTCATAGTTGAACTTAGCACAGAAGTGAGGCCTAGACTAACTTTACACATCAATCTACAATTAGCAAATTGCTAAAAGTATGGACCGGAAAGCGATCAACATCATTAACATTTCACCATCATTGTAAAAGAGCTGAAATCTAACATCTAACATCTGAGAATCAAGAACAAGAAACCATAAACACTGTTGAAAATAAATACAAAGTTTTCCAAATCAACAATCCAATTGCATTACTTCTCCAGCATTGCATAACAATTTCAAGTCTCTCATCTCCTACAGCTAATTCTGAAAACTACTTGCCAATTCTGGCCTTCTAACTTAGCAAAATTCTGGCCTAATCAAACTCCTGAAATCTTTCCCCTTTACAAATGAGGCACAAATTCCATTTATAAAGAACCCCCCAAACATGTCGGCCCAATTAGATTTTACAATAATAACGGGCCCCAAAACAGGTCAGCCTAATTAGATTTTACAATAATAACGGGCCCCAAAACAAGTTGGCCAGGAGAATTTCAAAATAGGACAAGATTTGCATTAAATGCATGAATATTATCCATGTCGGCCTACGATCTCTAGCAAGATCAGATTCATGTGTCCTCTAGAAAGTCCTCTAGTTGTAGGCAGTTTTGGCACGGATTCTTAGGCAGGTCCCACTTTTGAATTTATTTATTCCTGAAAAATAAATATCATCATTAATAGCCCACATATCCAAATTAAATTTGAATAAAATCTTGACCTTTTCTAAAAAAAATACATTTTTATAAGGAAACTTTCCATTTTCAGAATTTTTTCCATTTTGGGAATTTTATTTTCAAAATCTTTTTAAGAAATTTTCATTTTAGGAACATTTTAAAAAATCCATTTTCGGAAAAATTTCCATTCTGGGAAATTTCGGGATTTGGGCCCTTATGGGGAAATCAGACCAAGGGGAAAATCCGGAAAAATCCGGGCCAGGCGGACTCTAGACAGGATTCTAGGAAAATCCAGGTGGTCAAGATTCCGGGAAAATCCAGGTGGACAGGATTCTGAGAAAATCTAGGCGGACAAGATTCCGGGAAAATCCAGGCGGACAGGATTCTGGGAAAATCCAGGCGGACAGGATTCCGGGAAAATCCAAGCGGACAGGATTCCGGAAAAATCCAGGCGGACAGGAAAATCCCGGATTGGGGCAAAAGCCCAGATTTCATTCAGAACTTAGTTTTTTCAAAGCACAACTCGGGGGAAGAACTTGGACAAGCAAGATGAACATCTAAGGACCCCCAAAGGAAATGAAATCAATAAAATTAAGGGGCCAAAAGACACCAAAAGCCAGAGCAAAAAGAGGGTCCCCACTTTCAGTGGGGTGTGTGTGCAAAACTGCACAACAAGAGTTACACAATATCCTAAGTCATGGGGACAACCACAATCCAATGATGCTTCATCATCCCAAACATTCATAGCAGGCTCTTCCAACTTCTGAAGTTGGGGAGATCTAGGAAGAAAAATAATATAAGAGGACCCATCTCATCTTCTATATCAAGATAATAGACCAGCAACTGATCTACCTATGGATGACAACAGTAAGGGTTTACAAATGATGCTCGCCATGGGTTATGATAGAAACAAAAGCTTGGCCAAAATGACAACGAGCTTCTAATACCTATTATTTCGGAGACATGACTAAAAAATCTTGGCCTCGGATGTACCCCTCTGAGTATAACCATACATGGTCGAATTCCTCCAGTTAGAAATGTCAAAAAACCTCCTCATCAATTAGCAGTCACCCTTTTCCTACCCATGTCCACTAGCTGTGTCATAGACAACTTCACCATCGATATAACTGATGTATGTAGTAGTGATGAGTACCCCATAACTTATTTACCAATGCTTTTTGAAGGCACCTCCCTACTCATGATTAGCACCTTATCCTATGAGTCTAAAAACCAAAACCATGAAATCTGTCTAGTCTACCCACAACTCATCGATTATGACCAATAGGGATCAACAATTCTAGACACATTCAAAAATGATGAGCAGCTCTCAAAATTCATGGGACTACAAGATACTATTCCATGTGGCGATCATAAAGCAGGATTCATCATCGATTTGGACACATAGGCATACTATGGGGAAACAATTGAATCCCTCAATCACAAAAGTGAAAAAATGAGAATAATATATGGGTCCTTGAGTGAAAACCACATTATGGCACTCTCTGACCCAAAAATAGTAAAAAGAAAGGACACATCCAACGGTGAAAACCTCTCTGAGGCACCCGAGGATGGGGGATTCAATCTTCCTCTCAAAGCTCTCCATTAAGAAAATCAACAGTCCTAGCCAAGAAATGCAACCCAGTCAACTTGGGAACAAAGGAGACACCACACATCACATTCTATGTAGAGTCATTACTATCAGAGGAACAAGAGCTTCTAGCATCCTTCTTGAGAGAAAGACAAGTTATTTTGGCATGGAACTATGCAAACATGCCCGGGCTTGATCTAGAGATTATGGTCCATCAGTTAGCAGTCTACTCTGAAGCAAAGCCAATTAGACAAAAAATCAGGAAAATGCATCCTTAGATTGCTTTATTAGTCAAGATGGAATTGAAGAAACTATTGAATGCAGGATTTATACAGCCAATAGACTATCCAGAATGGGTGTCAAATTTGGTTCCTATCTCAAAACCTAATGGAGGCATATGAATCTACATGGATTTTAGAGATCTAAACAAAGCATCTGAAAGATGATTTCCCATTGCCTAACATTGACATGATAGTGGGCATGACAGTGGAACATGAAATGCTTTCTCTGATGGATGGTTTCTCTGGGTACAACCAAATAATGATTGCTAAAGAATACCAACACAAAATGGCCTTCACTTGTCCATGGGGGACCTACTGCTAGAACATGATACCATTTGGCTTGAAGAATGCTAGGGCCACCTACCAAAGAGCAATGATGCTAATCTTTCATGACATGATCCAAAATACTGTCGACGATTATGTTGATAAAATACTAGCAAAATATAGAAAGAGAATAGATCACATAGCAACCTTGAATGCTATTTTTGACATGTTGGAGGAATACAAGGTTTGCTTAAATCCAAAGAAGTGCGTCTTTGGCATACAATCAAGAAAGCTACTAGGCTACATAGTGTCAATGAGGGGTATTGAAATAGATCTTGCAAAGGTAAAATAAATACTTAAGATGGAAGCACCCAAAACATTGAAACAATTGAGAGGCCTCCAAGGAAGACTTCAGTCCATCCGCAAATTCATAGCACAACTAGTAGATAAACAAAACCCATATTCTCACCTACTCCACAAGGGGGTAGCGTACAAATGGGCTGACAAGTGTGATGAAGCCTTCAACAAAATCAAAGAATATCTACTCACACCTCCGGTCCTCATTCCACCGATCCCAAGAAAGCCATTAATCCTCTATGTGTCAACAACAACAGCAACCCTCGGTGCTCTTCTAGCTCAGCACGATGAAAATGGGACAGAAAGGGCCATCTATTACATCAGCCGCACAATGGTAGGGCATGAGATAAACTACTCATTCATTTAAAAATCATGTCTAGCAGTAGTGTTTGCTTCACAAAAATTCAGACATTACATGTTGGCACACAAAATCAAGCTTGTCACCAAGATCAACCCCCTCAAGTACCTATTATCAAAGGCAATTCTCACAAGAAGGATGGCCAAGTGGGTCATGATTCTATCTGAATATGACATTGAGTATGTAGAATGAAAAGAAATCAAAGGCCAAGTCATCATAGATTAGCTTGCAGAAGCACCCATATATTCAGAGAATCCACTCATATCAGAGTTTCTAGATGAATCCATATTCAATCTCGGCATAGTCGACCGCTGGAAACTCTACTTTTATGGTTCATACACGCAAGATGGATCATGAGCTGGTATCTTCTTCATCACCCGATAGGGGGACTGTATATCTATATCCTACAAATTAGCATTCCCCTACACTAATAACATCATAGAATATGAGGCTTTAACCATAGGTCTTAGAATAGTAGTGCAGTGGCACATCATGGCCCTCAGAGTATATGGAGACTCCCAACTGATAATAAATCAAGTGAATAGTGAATACCAGATAAAGGATGATAAACTGACTCCATACAAAATGTTGGTAGAAAGTCTCAAGGAATCATTCATTGAGATCACATTTGACCAGATTCCTAGAGAAAACAATAGAGTAGCAGACGCCATGGCAATGATTGGATCCCTACTGGACATCCCTCGTAATGTCCCGAGACATGAATTCTTAGTAGAGTAGCTTCTTGTTCTCACATTCGAGGTACCAAAGTCAGAACTTGTGTGCAAAATTTTTGGTCCCAGTGATCCCTAGTTCTATGAAATTTATACCTACTTGTGAATAGGTGTCCTACCTGTTGACTTACCCTCAAGCCTAAAAAGAACTTTTTTCAAGAAAGCATCCCTATTTGTCATCCGAGGAAATACCCTTTACCATAGGAGCATAGAAGGAACCCTACTACATTTTTTAAACACTAAGGAGTCATTGATTGCTTTAACTGAGGTGCATAATGGTATTTGTGGTTCACACTCGAGTGGAATGACCCTAGCCAAGAAATTGTTGAGGATGGGGTATTATTGGCCTACAATGGAAAGAGAAGCACATGACTACATCAAAAGGTGCCTACAATGTCAACAGCATGGGGACCTCATCCATGCTCTAGCTCAAGAACTTCAACCCATCATCACACCATGGCCCTTTTCGTAGTGGGGACTCGATCTCATTGGAAAAATAACCCCCACCTCATCTAATGGCCACAAGTTCATCATAACCGCCACTGAGTACTTTACCAAGTGGGTGGAAGCCATCCCCATGACATATATAACTAGAAAGCAGATATCAAAGTTCATCTTGAACTACTTAATATGTCAATACGGTGTTCCCGAAGCTATTATCCTAGATAATGGGACACCATTCAAAAATTAGGATGTCTATGACCTATGGGAAAAATTCAAAATCCAACATCACTTTTCCACTCCGTATTATCCCCAAGGCAATGGCCAAGTAGAAGCTACCAATAAAACCATTTTGAAATCCTCAAAAAGATAGTCAATGACGTAGGTCATGATTGGAATATGCAGTTAAATCCCGCCCTTTGGGCCTATCGAACTAGCATCTACACACCAATAGGTGCCACCCCATTCTCTTTGGTTTATGGATTAGAGGTAGTATTACCTATTGGGAACCGAGCTCCCATCACTAAGAATATCACTACAAAACCTCATCTCAGATGAAGAATACCAAGTATCAAGACTAAATGAGATAGAGCTACTGGATTAGTGGCATATGGATGCTTTAAATCATTTGCAATTCTATCATTATAGACTCAAGAGGAGCTATAACAAGAAGATTAGAAGCAGGACTTTCCAAGTTGGAGAATTGGTGCTAAAAGAGAATTAGAAAAACGTCCCTAATCCAAACAATGAAGGAAAATTTGAACCCAAATGGCTAGGACCATTTGTCATCACAACAAGCTACAAATTAGGGGCATATTAGTTATCAACACCCGAAGTAGAGCCTCTACAGGAGCCCATGAATAGCTCCCATCTCAGATGCCTAATCTTTCAAGGTATAAGAACCAAAAAATCCAAAAAAAAATTAGAAAATGTCCTTAAAAAATGGCTACCTTGATGAAAACCTGGAAAACAGGCATCTTGGTGACAACAAAAAAAGCAAAAAAGAAAAAAAAAAGATCAAAAATTGTAAAGAGAAAAATCGTTCTCTAGTGAAAACCACTTCGGTGGCACTTTGGGCAAGTACCTTGGTGAAAACCTAGAAAAAAGGTGCCTTGTGTAAATAAGTACTTTCCATCCACCAAGATCTTCACGACTTGTTCTGCATCATCCCTCCATCAAGCTTCCATCATCCATCGCATTCCATATCTCCATCCATCATCTGTTTGGCATCTACATCATAGCTTGGTCTTGTGTTCGTGTCATGATCCCTCCTAGTACTACTTGGCCCATGCTCAAGGTTAGTTTTTCCTACCTTCATTAGAGTAGTCATTGCATCACGATGGGGGCATGTTCTCATTAGATCAGGTTTGTGTATGTTCTTGAGGTCCCTAAAAATTAGAAAATCCAAAAACATTCATAAAATCAGAAAATCTAAAAACATTCATAAAATTAGAAAATCCAAAAACATTCATAAAATCAAAAAATCCAAAAACATTCATAAAATCAAAAAATCCAAAAATTCAAAAACATTCATAAAATAAGAAAATCCAAAAACATTCAAAACGTATCAAAATCCAAAACAAGTCAAAAAGTCGGTCAAAAAGTCAAAAACAGAGTCGTATTGTTCGAACTACGGGTCTCTGAGCCTTGAATGTAGGCAAGGTTGATCTTTGATCATCCCTCAAGACACTTCGGTTAGTCCTTTAGCAGTTTGTCATAATAAGATGACAATCCATTTGTTCATACCTCATCAATAATCGAGTCTTTTTCAGTCGAACTACGTGGTCTCTGCATGTATAACGTAGGCAAGGCTAATCTGTTGATCAGCCTCTAAGGCCCCTAGGATAGGTCCTTAGGTTAGTTTCTTGGTCAAAATCTCAAAAAACACAAAAACATTAAAAATTTTGAAAATCAAAACATTTGAAAAATCTCAAAAATACCAAAATCAGCCTCAAAACATTTCAAAAAACATCAAAAACATCCAAATACTTGAAAAAATCCATCTGTCTCATCTCGCTTTCTCCCGCAATAAACATCACTCATAATAATCAATCATCACCCTTAACCTTTGGTAAAATAATTAGAAACAAGTCTAGCAGTTCAAAAAGTGAAAACTCAAATGTCAAAATCTCAAGTCTAGGTGAGTAAGTAAACAAGTTGGTCAACTCTTTGTGTCAATAGCCTATCATCCAATCAGTCCTATATCAAATCATCTAATATCATCATGTCCTAGGATGCACCCTTCCTACAATGGACATCAACATCAGGCATCACTGTAGTTTAGTCTTGGCTAGCGGTCTTGAAGAACATTATCTTGTTTGTTTGGTTTATCTTGGTTTGTTGATTTATCTTATTACGCTCATTCCAAGGACCTCTCAATGATATCCTAAACAAAAGGATTTAGAGAGATAGGAATGGGGCAACGATCATTATCTTTTTATTTGTTGTTCTTGTTGGATGTCTATGTAAAATAACCTCGGTGAGTACTTGCTTTATTAGGTGTGTATGGAAGGTGTTTTAGATATCTTGTTTACCATATAGGAAGGATTTCCTTCCTATGTTTTGGTCCAAGATGTTTGAAGTACCTAAAATGCATCCTAGTAAGGCTTCTGTATGTCAAGTGTGAACAAAGATACTCCTATCTGATTGTCGAGTCAAAGTCCATCACACTAGGTACAATGCCATTTTGGTTCTTTATATCTTGATGCATCGTACTTACACATGTAATCAAACATCATGTAATTAGCCCTTTGAAAATCCCAACTCCTCAGCAAGCAAATCACCATCATCATCATCATCATCTAATGTCTTGTTGGAATCTCTGGATTCTTCTCTCTTTCTTTTCACACTAACATGGTACCATGACAGTTAATCGGATCATTAGCATCATTGCATTCACCCAGCATTCACAAACCATCAGTACATTGCACATTGCACATTACATATTGCATATTTCATATCATATAGTAAATATTAAAACACATCATAACATTGCATTTCCATTATTACTCTAAGCACCTCACGAATCATTACATTACATTCATTTCACACAAAAATAAAAGCAATCATCCCATATCATAAACATTATCTACATCCATCATAGCATTAAAACATATCATCCCATAAGCATCATTTACATCATCCCATCTCATAAACACCATATACATACATCATATCATTTGCACTCATTCTATCGTAACATTGCATAAAAATCACATAACACATATAAGCATCCATTACACTATCACATACACATTATATATCATTCACATTCATTATATCATATCAATAGATATTATCATGTACACATATCATCATCATCATATTACATCATACCATCCATCATTGCATAATATAGATTTGTTACTCTAAGCATTTGCATATCATAACATTTGCACCATCCATACATAGTCATCATAAAAAGTGCATAAAAAGATAGTGAAAAAGAAATGCATCCACTCATAAACATCTACATAATCACTACATCATCACATCATACATCGCATTGCATCACATAGAATAAAAAGCATACATGCATCACATAAGATAGAACATCATTGCATAACATATAGAAATAAGATCACCCATAATCCGTAAAATAGGACATAGCACATCACATCAAAATCATCATCTCATATATCATCAAATATATTGTCATGATACAAAAAATCAGATCAATGTACATGTGTATGTCAATAAGTACAATCGGCCCATGGGGCTATCAAAAATGAGCCCATGAGGCACAAAAAGAATCTTGTCTCTGATAAAAAATGAAGGCCTATCCCTGCTGGCTATTGCCCTCCCCACCTACTCTATCCCCATGACCCTTTGCAGTTCTATGGTTTGTCCTCTCATAAAAGTATGGGACTTGCACTGCTCATGGTATAGCCTGGTGTTACTACATCCTATAGTAGTCGGCCTCTTGAATGACCTCTCTGTAAGCCCAGAGTGATACTGTGTTCCGAGAGGAGGAGGCAGCCATGCTCTCTAGTTTTTGTTGGTGGCCCGTCTTTGCCATCGCCTGTAACTCTATAGCCTACCTCTGCAAAATGGCCTAATCCCACTCTGCTCTGGCCTGATCCTTCTCAACTATCAGTTCCTATACTTGGGCCTGTAGCTGCAAAAGCTTCCCATCTCTAGGATCTGGTTGTAGAGGTGGTTGCATGTGGGGTTGATCCTGCTCCCCATCCCTGGGAGGCATCGAAATCTTGTCATGGTGTCCTGGATCCTGCTCCTGCTAGTCCTAGTGCCCCAGATCCTGCTCCTACCTCTGCTCTCCAACCTATGGATCCCTGGGTGGCTGGTCCTGTGGTCCATGATCTTGAACTAGCTGATTTGGTGCTAGCCCTCTACCTCCCTGATCCTGATCCCCCCAGCCTCATTTTTCTCCCCTACCTCTAGCTCTCCAGCGAGCAGAAGGTGTACCTGGAACTGTGAGTTGTAGAGGTGGCTGAAACCAGTCTCTGTATGCTTGAGTCACCCCGGGATCTGCCTATCCCCGGTCGTATGGCCACAGCCGAGCCACCAGCTATTTGAAACTATCCACTACCTTGGAGGCAGGTATATATCTCCCCCAAGCACCATGGCTCACCGTCCTTGCAAAGATAGCCACATACTGATCATTGAGTTGATCCTGTGGCTTTCCAAATTGTTGTTGGGCCCTACCTAATAGGTACATATCAATCATAGTGTGCTCTTTCCCCTGCATCAAGTGGTCCTGGCAAGCAAAGAAAAGTTGTTGTGCATCATCAAACCAACTTGGCTGCCCAAGGTATGGCTACTATTGGAACACTCGCATGTCATCAAGGACCCTCCTCCAATGAGGAATCTTGTGCTCTCCTATATGGGTAAATGAAAGGCCTCCTTTTTAATGCTAGACCATGAGATCATCTGGCTCCATCAGAACAGGAACAACTCATGGATGAAGCACAAGGATGTGCTCCCATGCCTAGTCATGAAGATCTCTATAAAGAGAGGCTAGCAAAACTGGGCCCCACACAAAAAGTTTCAGTCGCCATCGGACCATGCACTCCCAAGCGAGCCCCCAACCAGGATTGAAATATCGACCTCTCTGATTTGGGGCGACAAGACTTGATATAATAGCAGAAATCACCAAGTGGTAGGGTGAGACGAGGGACCTATGACACTCCAGCTCGATCTAGCCCTCACAAAATATGATCTCATCAGTATCCATGACAGCATAGCAGGACTCCCTCTCGACATCCATTTCATAAATAACTTGCTCGTCGTGGATGGGAAATCTCAAGATCTGCCACACATCCTCTAGCATGACTATGGCCTCACCGGTCAAAAAATGAAATGAAGAGGTCTCACTGTGCCATCTCTCAACAAGTGTTGTTATCATGCCTAGGTGTGTCTGCATAGGCAATGCGTAGGCGATATATCAAAGCCCCATCTCTCCTAGGCGCTCCTACTCCCTCTCAGTCAGATCACGCAAATACCCAAAAATCTCTCGAGACCTATGCTCACGCGAATAGATCTCTCTTGCCTCCTCCTGCATCAGGAAAAGTCATCGTGTTAAAAATCATTGAATTTTTTTTTTATCCAGACTTGTCTCAACGTTTAGGAAATCACCCCAGCATCGCTACTTGTGAAGGCGGTGTAGTTTGAAAATTTCAAACTGTGACGTTGGAATCTCCAAATCCTCAAACTGCACTATGGCGGTGCACTTTTCCAAAGCGTCACAATTTAACAAAAACCCTAACTTTAAAGTCCACCACGATGGTGCACTTTACTAAAGCATCAAATTTTGGTGTTTAAACCTAAACTCCAAACAACATCGCGGTGACACACATTGCAATGGTTGTGTAGTTTAAACACTGAGTAGTGGAGTTTGAAATTGTCAGTGGTGCAATATCACACTGTGCCTAAAGATCTAGTTTCAAAAGCATTAAATGAGCACGAAAAAATAAAAAATAAGCTCGATTCAGGTCGAATCACTGGTGGTCCAATGTTAGGAATTCTTTGGTGCATTTGTACTTGGTCGTAAATGTGCATGGGGAGTTGTCATTGCGCCATCTCACCAAGGTTTCAGAGCTAAAAATTGCAGAATCTCTCAAGGTTGAATGTGAAAATGAATTGGAAGTGGCCCCCTAAGACCTATTTAAGCCTAAAAATTAGGGTTTTCTAACCTCATTTAGCTGTCCAGGAAGGGTCTAGGTCCCCTCGTCCTGTTTTTTCCATTCAAGGGTTGTTTCATATCATTTTTTTGTATTTTATCTCATTTTTTGACTTCCTGGAGCCTTTTTGGACCCGTTAGGCACCTTGTCCTCTTTTTTTCACGAGATCACTCAAAAATAAAACTTTTCATCCAATCTCTTGAGGGGGCAATATATTGGCATGTTTTCTTCCGCTCGGGCAGCAGTGGGGCAAGTTTTGAACTTGGAATTTTTTTGGCTTTTGATCAAGACAATTTATTCTTTGAAACAATGCAACAAGTGCACTACTACAAAGAGGGGAAAAATGTAGACATGTAAAATGTACTGATTGGCATTACATGCTTGATCCCGACTACTAACACTTTTTCATCCCTAATCACCCCTCATTCTAACCATTTAATCGAATACCCTAATTTGATTAAATTCATCAATTTTCCTCTCTTAATTAAATAAATCATTTATCTGATTAAGTCATTCTCTCTCGTTAATTAAATCAATCAATCTAATCTAATTAACCTTAGCCCCTTTATTTAATTAAATAAATCAATTTTATTTAATTAATCTCTAAATTATAACTATTAAATTAAACCTTGTTTAATTTAAGCTAACCAATCATCCCCTTTAGCTAAATAAATCAAAATATTTATTTAACTATCTCTAAAATCACATTCCTCTCATATTTTATTTAAATTAACCCATAAATCTAAGTCAAATTTGTCACATCATCTAATCCCTCATTAAATTAATTGACCCTTGATTAATTTAATCCTAATTCATGTCCCATCCTCTAGCTTTTTCCACTTGCACATGAAAATAGATTTAATTCATTTATTAAATCCCTATTTTCTCTCAACATGGCATAATAGAGGAATATTCCTTCAAATTTGAATTCTTTCCAAGTGGACTTTGTCCTTCCAACGAGACATTTATTTCATCCTTGCATTGAGCCAAGTGGCATTTAAGACATTCATTTTTCTCTCTTACATGTCATTTCATTATTTTCAAATTGCACCTAATTGCATTTATGGGCACATTCATCAAAATGTGTACATCCTTCATCCATCCATATCTTGACAAGTGGCACCTTGCCATTAGTTGAAATTTAGTCCCACATTGCTTCTTTTTGGGTATTTCTCTAACTTGTCATTTTATAAATAAGATGCTTCTTTCCTCATTTCATCATCCACAATTTGAGAAAAGTTATTATACTCAAATCCATCCTCAAGCTTAGCAATTTTCATCAATTTTCACCAAATCTTAGCTAGGTTATATAGGTTTTTCATCATGGAGCTTCATTGAATCTTCAACAAAGTGGATCACTCTTCATCACCAATCAACATTGCATCATTGGAGTTGGGAAAGGGCCAATTTTCACATCAAATTGGCACCAATTCCCCTATGGGATCAAGAGTTTGCTTGTTTAATTAGGATTCAATCTCTTTTTATTGCTTTCTTATTGTGTTCTTCATCTCATTTCCTAATTTAAGCTTTGTAAATGGATTTCATGGGGAACTTAGATTCTAACTTGCATTTCAATCTTCTAATGTGTGTGTTCTTTATGTTTTGCAGGTACTAGGATCTTGGTTCTACAACTCCCTATTCCATTTTCTTCTGAAATTCACATGTTACTGAATCATGGTCCAATTCCTGAGCTAACATTTTAGCTCCTACTAATAATTCCAGTGCCTCATCACACTTAGCTAGACTTTCAAGAATATGGGTGAAAATGACATCCATATTGACCATTGACTTCTCCAACACCGCTTTTCTAAACTCAAAATTGAATAACCAGACCTCAAGCAACCAATGGTCTTCTTTTGGAAAAGCTAATTCTTGCTCCTAGACAGTTGTTGATGGATTCAAAATGCACTTCAACTTGGGGCATGTAATATTGTAAAGATCAAGAAAATATTTACATGTCTCCATTACCTTCTCAATTTCATTTTTCAAACGCAAGTTCAATGGTTGTGCATTTTCACCCCGTAGCATTGTGAATAGATTTACCGCCCATGTCAATCACTTTCTTGAGCCAATCCAAGGTGGAATTGGTCCAAGCTCTCATTCTTTCCATTTTATTAATTTCTTCTTTTTATAATATGGTAGGTGCAGGATATTTTGTTGGGACTTCCTCTTTGAAGGTGGCCCACTGCTGTATAAAAGTGATCAATTACACATGCACTTTCAATTCTTCCTTTGTGGTTTTATCTTTATCTGGTTGCTATAGGATGGTAGTGAGAAACCCCTAGAATTCATCTATATTTTTGGCTTTGAAAGTGGGGCCTAGATTGATAGTTGTTACCTAATAATCTCTAGCTTGCAGGGTCCCTGCATCCTTGTCTGCCATAGGAGTTGCCACTTGGAGTATGTTGGACGTAGATGCATAAGTTGTGATATGGGATCCAATCTTGGGCTTATTCTTCTCCCATGTATTAACTTGATCTCAAGCCAATATGGCCTCTAGGCGAGCCTTTGGATCTATAAGTACTGGGGATTTTCTCTTCACTTGTTGCTCCAACCATGAGGGGGTCTCAATTTGTTGATCAAGGGATGTAGTGTTCAATTCATTGTATGTATCCTCCTAATCCTTTTGAAGCTCCTTCCCCCCATACCTCGAAGCATCTTCAATGTTTTTTTCTTCTTTATCCTACCCCTCTTCCATTATGGTCTTCCCTTTGTCAAGCTTGTTCTTCGCTCTTTGGGTAGACTCTTCGGTTCTTTGCTCAACATTTTCTTCTTGTGCTAGTCCTTTACTAACATCATGCTCACTATCAACCTTTTGAGTAAGCTTAGTCCCTCTCTCACCAACACTCTCCTTTTCTTTTCTTCTTCTTCTTCTTCTTCATGCATTTCCTTATTCTGGGGGCCCTCATCTTGGTCGGCCTTTGGGAGTTCATCATCTTTCCTTGCATTTTCTTCCTGCATGATATTAATCTCTAGGTCATTTATTTCTTCCTCAAAGTGGTGTTCCTCTAGACTTTCCTCCTTTTCATCACTCTCCTTATATTATTCATCTTTAGGTTCTTGGTTAGAGGTCTCCACATCAGAGTATCTATCAAACCTGCTCATATCTCCATCCTTGGGAATTTGTTGCACCTCTTCATCTGAAGCGATCTCATCCAATTTAACAATTATTAAACCATCATCAACATGCTCGTGGTAGTCATCGTTTTCTGAGTCTTCAGGCTCCTTAGTGATATCAGCTATTTCTTTGAGATGCTCTTTGCTTCTCTCCATATCCTCGCATATTTGCATTGTAGCTTCAATTTTGGGTGGTTTGGTAGGAGGTAGAGGGATAGGTAGTGAATTGGAAAGTTGAGCCATAAAGAATTTAGCTTCAAGAGTTAAAATGATTTGAGGTATGTGTTGTAGATAAGTGGAAAAGGTCTTAGGAAACGAGATAGGTGACACAAGGATAGCAGGCATAGAAGGCATAGAAGGTAGTAGGGTGGAGAAATTTGACAATGGAGGTAGGAGTGGGGAAGATGATAGGGGATAAGTGGTTGAGGAGTAATCAACCACAACCACGAGAGTAGTCAGAGAAGCAAAGATGAGGTGGAAAAAGATGTCCACGATGGGTGGAGATGATATGGACAGCGATGGTGGAGTGGAAGGAGATGGTGCAATGGTGGTAGTTGAAAGTGGGCAAGTGGACATGGAGGTGATTGTGGCTATGCTTCCTCCTCTAGGGGTGAGGACTCTTCCTCTTGAATTAAAAGAATGTGAGCAACAAATATTCCCATCCTTTTAGATTTCTTAAGGGTCCTTTTCCCCACAACCGCCTTTCTAGTGTACACTTTTTTCTTGGGTTACCGCTTTGGTACCTCCTTTCTCTTCTTCAATCAAGTGATGGGTGGAGACTTTGGGTCCTCCTCCAAAGAACCTGCACCAGCGCCACTATCAGACTTACTTTTAATGTCATCTTCTAGTTCTCTATATGTCAACACAACACCCTATTTTTACAATTGAGCCACTTGTCCATCTAACCATTTCTTAGTCTATTGTTGTACTGTGTGTGTGATTATATTCAGATATGTAATCTTTGGCTCTATCAATCCTTGGTAATGACACATTGGCAACAACATTATATCCTTTGTTTTGAGCATTATCATCCTCGACCACTTGGTTAAGAACTAGAAATAAATCAATAGATTTCACAAACATTGTTGCCATTCTCATGTAATGCCTTCTTTGGACCTCATGATCATCATCATAGTTGGCCCATAAGTCTTCAACATGAGGCTTATGGGTGTGTTTCCTTCCAACCTGCTTCTTCAATTTTCCTAGAGGGTCCAGGCTTCCTCATTTCATATGCAATTCAATATTATACTTTGCAAGTTCCTATTTTGAGTTTTTTGCACAAGGGGTGGTGGGGTACAAATACATTCCTTGACCAAAGACAATGGGGTATAGGACCCCAACACGTTTCTCATGTAGCAAAGAATGGGCAGTTTGCAACTATCGAGTTAATTCCAAGAAAATCATTCTATCACTAGGGTACCTCGGCAGATGATATGGGAACCTTGAGAATCCATCGTCCCTTATGTAGGTGAACTTGGGGAACTAAATAAATTAGTACCTAAAATTCTTGACCAATGTCTTTGCACTATGGGACATTCTTTTGTTGTAATCATTTGACAGTGTTCGAACAACATGCATGATGAAAGCATCATTTAACCGCCTGTAATATTTCTTGTAATTCATATATTGCAACTATGAGTAACAATAAGAGATGAGGTTTTTCCCTTTCTTCATTCCAAGTTGACCAACACAATTCAACCCCTTGTAAGGAAAGTTAACTACCAAAAGGTACACAATATAAGAATTCATATAGAACTCCTTATTCTTCTTCACCGCAACAAACCAATTGTGGAGGTTGTCACTTATTATCTTGGACTAAGCGGAACTTTTTTTCGCCCTTGAGGATCTCCTCTAGAAAATACCACATCAATTCTTCAAAGAGTGAGGAAGTGGGGAGTCCCATCACTCTACTCAAGAGTATCACGAGGTCATTGAATTCCTCCATTAAGTCTCTCCGATAAATATTTTGAGGCACTTTTATTTGCACTACCCCTCTTCTCGATCAACCATGTCTGGTTTATGGTTCTTTTATAGTTGGTGGGGTCGGATTTCCAAACATTTAGAGCATATTATTTCTCAGTCTCTTCCATCTTTTCAAATAGAGGGATCCCAAATGTCTTCCCGATTGACATAGGACTCAAGTCGGCCAGTACCCTCCCATCTATGGCAATTATTCTCCTTGTTTATGGGTGGTAAAATTCTCTGCATCTAGAGATTAACTCTAGGCTGACCAAATCCAATGGGAAGCCTATTGCCTTTACGATCCCACTTTTTTTCAATTTCCATGCTTCTTCAGTTTTTGGGTTGACCAAGACCCGCTATCTGAATTCATCTATGTTGATGTGGCCCAAGTTTGTGTTTGATACCTTGTCCCATTGAGAGACAATCTTTGAGGCACACTTGACCCCATGGAACTCATACTTCATTTTAGACTTTTCCTTTTCCCCTTTTGTAGCCTTTGCACTCTTCTTGGCCTTGTCAGTATTTTTAGCTGGTTCCATAAATCCTATACAAAGAACGTGTAGTAAATGCCCCGATAAATTAGGAAAGGGTGGAATATCGATAAGATCATGCTAAACTATTTTTAAATACATCCATACACTTCAAAGGTATCATCACATTTATTAAATTCCATCATTTTATGATCATTTACAATACTTACAACTTTGTGGGAAAGACAGTGCAGGTTTCCGCTTGTGGATGCCATTAGTGTAAATGTTGTTAAACAATGTCTTAGACTGCATAGAAACTAACCAACGACAACCCGTGAGGATATTTCCACATTGACAAAACTCCAAGTTATTTTGATGCAAGTTCATTAAGTCACGTGCAAAATGTAGATTAAAGTGCTTAGGATCAATTTACTTGGTCAAATTCGCCTCCTAGGCTTGTGCGGAAAAACTCAATGCGGAAGGCGCCACTCAGAAAGATGTTTGAGTTTCTTTTCTAAAAATAGCTTTGGGATGACAACATTTCACCAACATCTTCTTGCACCTCAATCTCCACAATGATTTAATACTTAGGAAATTTTGAATGAAGTTATTTTGGCATGTGGGAAAATTTAATAATTTTACATAATGTGGGAACTTGGCATGTAAACGCCACTCATGCAAATGTTGTCGAATGTTAAGAAATTGAGTTACGACATCCAGCTCATAGAGATCTGCAAGTGGCCTCCTGCATGTGAGAACCTATGAAGGTTTTAGACTTCAATGCTCTAAGTTTGATTTGTGGAATAGCTCATTTGGCACGAGGGGAAATGAAGTTGGAGTTGTCTTTGTGTTTTGGGTGACTACTCAAGTGATGTGGGAAAGGGCGATGTGGAAGAAGTAGGTTCATATGTCATTAGGGTTTGTGCCATTAGGAAATGGCTTGGGACGAATGACATCCCACAAAGGGAATTTTGCATGAGGAGACCCGCATCAAGTTATTGACTTAAAGTTTCTTCACTTAGCATTCAAAGGGTCAGTGCAACATTGTAGGTGTTTACATCATGGAGGTCGACATTGAGTGCATGTAGAAAATGTAAGGGCGAAAGTTGCTAGGTGCATTGCCATCAATGATTTTTCGTTAAACAATGTCTTAGGTCAAATGACTTTCTGCCTATGATGTCATGCAGGGAAGAACTCGTAAATGGTTAAATTCTTAGTTTTTTTAGGTTTTTATCTTAGTTTGATGCTCATGAAAACAGTGAAGGCAAAATTTGTTGAGCGGGAAGCCGCTTATGTTTCACTGTTGACAATGGCTTAAGTGTTATGGCCTTCCACAAACGTCTTCTCGCAAGGGAATTTCTGCGATGATTTTAGAGACTTATCAAATTCATCATTTTAGCTCATGTTAGCGGTAAATACAAGGTCGGGAGGTGACAATTGGGAAGTCATTAAGGTTTCACTGTGGAAAGATGGCTTGGGTTTCATGTCTTCCTATCGGCGGAAATCCACATGGAATAATCTGCAAGGGTTTGAATTTTAAGCATTTGTCATTTTAAAACCCCAACAGCTTGATAACCCTAGGACTTGGCCACATGAACAAGGGAAGTGGGGGTCGTCAACATGCATGCTATTAGAAACAACATTTCATAAGCGGTCAACTACGAACGAGAACCCACAACGCTTTTACACTTAGGAATTTTCAAAGTTTCAAGGTTTATTAGCTATCAGAAAATTGGGGTTGTGAATCTCGGGTGCAATGGTGTTTATTTTAGCTATGAGTGCCATCAGGTGCAGCCATGTTGTCACTAGATTCAATTTAATCAAAACCCTACCATGAGTTTAACAACCCTTTCAATTCATAGTTTTAACACCTTGAGAAACCCTAGCGAGCGAACCCCCAGGTGAATTCAAACAACACAAAGACAAAGGGAGGAAAAATCCATACTTGCTTTTGCATGAATGGAGGAGGAGAAGAGTGCTTCGATCGTTGAACTCACTTGTGGAGGTCACAACTCAAAAGGTTCTTCAAATTTCAAATGCACAATGATGAAAATGATAGGTCAAGTCCTTATTTATTAGCCCAATTGCCATTAATGTTAGCAATAAATGCAGGCCCTTTGAAAAGCATGTGCAAAGTACAAGCATGGGAAAATGAGGTGTGGAGGCTGTGGGTCATGTGGAAAGACAAGGGGTGGATGTCATAGGGAATGGCACCATAGAGACGACGTCCTACTAATGGCAACCCACATGGAGATTTCCACATACGGAAAAAGAAGGTGCAACTTCCACACCATAGAAACCTGTAAAGCACTCCCAACTCCCCCAAACTTCATGAAATCTTGGAAAATGGCTAGGAATGGTGGGATTTTGCAATTTGAAGGCATTTTCACTAACTAGGTCCAAAAGCAAGGGCATAGAAAACAAGGAAAGTTTAATTGACACGACAAAGGAAAGACAAAAGAGAGAATCCCTGATCCAAGTGGGGCATGTGTGCAAAAGGCACACCAAGTGTTTCATGATGATGGTTTTGAAATCAGAAAAGGAAGATCTGGAACTTTGGTTGTTGTAGGGACAAAAAAGGTAATGTTTATCAACTCAAAGGTAGTGGTGCTAAGTGCTTTATGTCTCAAATCAATGAAAGTTGGCTATGGCATAGAAGAATGGGTTAGATCAATATTGATAGCCTAACAAAGATTAGTTCTACTCATGCTATGAGAGATATGCCAAAGATTACAAATCTTATCAATGCAATTTGCAAGGAATAACAGTTTATAAATCAAACAAAGAAGAGGTTCAAGACTAAAGAATATTCTACCATAGGACCTTTAGAATTCATGCATATAGACCTATGTGGACATATCATAATAAGAAGCTCTCAAGGTGAAAGGTATTTTATTTTATTTATTAATGATTATTCTAGAATGACTTGGATGGAATTTCTCAAAGAAAAATCAGAAGCTCTAGATAAGTTTAAGGAATTTAAATCTATGGTTGAGAATGAAATGGATCTGAAAAATTAAGTTCTTAAGGTTTTATAGAGGTGGTGAGTTCCCCTCCAATGAGTTTAAATTTTTTTGTGAAGATCATGGGATTAAGAGGCATTTATTAGCTCCTAGGGCTCCTCAACAAAATGGAGTTGTGGAGAGGAAGAACAAAATGGTTCAAGAAGCAACAATGACTATGATGAAATAAGCAAATATACCTGATGTCTATTGGAAAGAAGCTATTCATACTGCAATGTTCATAATTAACAAAGGTCAAGCAAGAGTGAACAGTTCAAAGACTCCCTATGAGTTATGGTATGGTAAACCTCAAGCTGTGAAATATTTTAGAGTGTTTGGAAGTAAATGCTATATCAGAAGAGATGAAGAAAATTTATGAAATTTTGATGCAAGATTTGATGAAGGAATCTTCCTTGGATACTCTACAAGAAGCAAAAATTACCAGTTCTATTATAAAAGGTTGAAGAAGATTATTGAAAGTGCAAGTGTCAAAGTGGATGAAGAATCACATCAGATTTTTGTACTGATAGAAGGGTATGAATCTAATGAATTCCCTTGTAGCGAAGAAGAAAAAAGAAGAGAAATAAAAAGAGATGAAAGATGAAGAGGAAGAGGAAGAAGCTCCAAAAAAGATACCTAAGACTCCTAATTATGTGCAGAAGAATCATTCTGAATATCATATCATTGGAGATAAGAACTAAGGTGTGTTGACAAGAAGAAAAGTTGCTATGACAAAGGAACACAAAAACTTTTGTTTACTTTCAGAGATAGAACCTAAAACTGTGATTGAGGCATGCAAATATGAGAATTGGATCAAGGCTATGAAAGAAGAGTTGGAACAGAAAGAGAAGAATCAAATTGGGGAATTAGTCCCAAGACTAGAAAATAAGAATGTGATAGGAACTAAGTGAGTTTTTAGGAACAAGTTGAATGAGGATGGAAAAGTTGTCAGGAATAATGCTAGACTTGTGTGTAAGGGCTACTCACAAGCATAAGGAAGAGATTTTGAAGAGACTTTTGATCCAGTGACAAGGATGGAAGTTGTTAGAATATTTTTGGCTTTTGCAACACATAAATACTTCAAATTTGATCAGATGGATGTCAAGTATGCATTCTTGAATGGTTAGTTAGAAGAAGAGGTGTACATTGAGCAACTAGAAGGATTTTAAGTTATTTGATGATGCTGATATGGTTTGCAAGTTGGAGAAGGCATTGTATGGACTCAAACAAGCTCCCAGAGCTTAGTATGCAAGGTTGGATAAGTACTTATTACAACAAGGATTCATAGAAGGTACTACAAATAGCAACATTTACTTCAAGGTTGAGGGAGAAAACATCTTGATTATGGTGGTGTATGTTGATGACATAATCTTTAGAGGAAATGAAGGTATGTGCAAGAGGTTTGCAGAGGAGATGTAGAAAGAGTTTGAGATTTCAATGTGTGGGGATACTAATTTCTTCCTTGGCTTACAAATAAGTCAATCAAGAAAAGGTATTTTTATTTCTTAGTCAAAGTATGCCAAGGAAATGTTGAAGAATTTTGGGATGAAGGATTCTAAACTGGTATGTACCCCTATGGTTACTAGTTGTAAGTTGAGAAAAAATGATGAATCTCCTAAGACAGATCAAAGCAAGTATTGATAAACTATTGGTGGAATGTTATACCTAACTACTACTAGACAGGATATCATGCATGCAGTTTGTCTTGTGGCAAGATTTAAGGATCTCAGAGAATCACATGTTGTAGTAGTAAAAAGGATATTTAGATACTTGAAGAGCACTCCAGGATTTGGTTTATGGTATCCTAGGGATATTGATTTCTCCTTGAGTGCATATATGGATGTAGATTGGGTAGGTTGTACAAATGAAAAAATAAGTACAAGTGGAGGTGCTTTCTTGGAAGAAAATTGGTTTCTTAGTTGAGTAAGAAGCAGGATTCAGTGTCATTATCTATTGCAAAAGCAAAATATATTGCAATGCATCATTTTGTACATAGGTGTTATGGATGAAGTAGACATTGAAGGATATTAGAGTATTATATGACAAACCTATTTCTATCTTGTGTGATAATACAAGTGCTATCAATATTTCAAAGAACCCAATAATGCATTCAAGAACAAAACATATGTTTATCTAGTATCACTTTCTAAGAGAAAAAGGTTGCATAGAATGAAGTGAAGCTAGAGTATGTGCTTACAAAGGATCAAATTGTAGACAGTTTTACAAAGGCTCTTCCTAAAGATAATTTTGAGTATCTCCAACAAAAGTTAGGGGTTATTGCCCCTCCTTTTAACCAGATGCACACATCGTGCATCTATCCAGGTGAGCATTCAAGATACATTCTTGGTCCTGGACTGATGATGTAAGCTACATTTGAGGGCAAGTAAGTAGTGGTATATTTGATTGGTATAGTCAAGTGGAACATATCTTGTGTCCCTAAGGGGAGTGTGCAAAAAATAACACGCAGTAGAGGGAGAAATGAAGAATGAGTAGTGCATAATAAATAGTAGTGAGAGTTGTATGGATAAGAGCAGTGGAGTGAGAGTAGTCACTTGCTAGTGTTGCCTAAATAGAAAGTGTTCAAATGATGTATGTAGATGTCAAAGGGGGAGATCAGAAAATAAAAATTCTATGCAAGTGTTGTCAAAAGGGAAAGATGTTTCCCTTTTCCATTGATGTTAAAGGGGGAGAGAGGGAAGTCTAAAAAACATAAGGAAATAATTGGTGTCAAAAGGGGAGAGTATAATCTAAAATATATAGGGGAAGAGTAATGAATAATGGTTGAAGAACTCCTTGGATAGGGGGAGAGAAAGTGATGATTGTAGATAGAATGACGTCTGAAGAATAGAGGTAAAGGGTGAGGGTGAAGTGTACCCCAGTAAGTGGGAGTGTTGCTTAATGCAAAGTTGTTTTTGTTGTTGATGGTTTTTTAGAGCTAGTGTTTCCATCAATGGTAAAGGGGGAGATTGTTGCAAGTATGTTGTTGGTGTTGTCATTGATGTCAATAGTTGGTCATTGGTGTCAATAGTGTTGGAGTTGTTGGTGGTGTTGTCAGTACTAGTGCTAAGTGTGGATATGTTGTGGTTTGATGTGAACCCCTAGTGTAGAGATTTTTGGTGTGTAGGTGTTGTGAATGTGTTGTATAAGTGTTTGTGGTGTTCTTGGTGTAGCTTGTTCACTTGGTTTCCAAGTGATTTTGAGAAAAAATAAATGAGTGTGCAATGTGATAAAGGAGTGTTCAGTGTTGTGCTCCAAATTTCTTCATGGTTTAATATATGCTTGTGTGATTTGGATATGATGATTAGGGGCATTCAGAGGTATTATATCCAAAGTTTCAAGTTCTGGATCGTACAATAGTAGAAGTTGTGTTTGAAGAGTGTGTGCTTATGAATAAGGTTGTTTGGGAGAAATAAAATTTTCCACATTTCTCCATGTTGTTGTGTTATCTCTTGTGGATTTTCGAATGTGTCTATATTTTCTATATATACTTTTCCTTGGATTTTTTGGTGTTGAGTTGTTTCACAAGTTCAATTCTTGTGTTGAAGTTCAATGGCAGTGTGTTTGGTTGCACAAAATGAAAGTATTCTTCAATTTTAGGTGGTTGTTGTAGTGCTGTTGGCTTTTCTGATGATGTGGAATACTCTAGAATTTTTTGGAGTGTTTCCTTGTGGTCTAAATGTTGTTTTCAAACTTGGAGAAGCATGTATGTGGTCGCTTGTAGTGTTAGTTCAGGTTTGACTAACCTGGCATGTTAGCACTATTTGCATAGGTACCTCATGGATTTTGGATGTGTTGAGTAGTGTGGTGATGTATATTTGGGTCCTATTTAACCCTTGGTGTGGTATGCTTTCACTTCTTTCCACTAGGAAAGTGTTTGGTGTCGACCTATTTGGTGTTGCACATTTGAGGTGCATACATTTCATTGAGGCCGACCTAATTGAGATTGTTTAGGTTGTAGATGGTATAAATGTAAGGTAAGTTGTTGGAGATGTAGTAAGGTGAATGAATGATGTGAATGTGATCAAGTGTGGTGATTTGAGTGCGAGCTTAAATGCATATGACTCCAAATGTAGTGATCAAAAAGGTGTCTACATTTATTATGTGCTTGAAGTTGTTGGAGGCAGTGAGCCAAAGGTTGTAGATGGTGCAAAGTTGCAGTGGTGAATTTTTTTGTTGCTCTGAGATAGTGAATCTCTGTAATAGTTTCTTCTATTCTTCTTTCTTCTTGGCAATGAGCCACTCGATAGTGAGCCTTCTTTTCTGGGAAGTGGTTCTAATTGTATTTGGTGTTGCTATTCATATATTTGTGAGCTAATCCTCATCGTGGTTTTTCCCTACTTAGGGGTTTCCACATAGATCTAGTGTTCTCTTGTGTATGATTGTGTTTGCATTATTATTTCACATGTTGACATTCTAATAATGCTTAATGAGGGTTTAAAGTTTGACAAGGGTTTGAAAGTTAATGAAGGATTGAATGTTTTTTATTTACAATTGATTCACCCCCTCTTAGTTGTCTTGTGCATCTAACAAAAATTGCATATGATAACTATGGGAATTTTCATAGGCATTGGATAGTTGGTGAGAGAGAGGCATGGTAATATATGCATGATAAATTGGGTCTTTGTGATCCCAATATGGGCTATTATGACAATCATTATTATTCGTATATAAAATGAAATAATTTTTGGATTGGGTTGACCATAGTCTTTAAATACCTTGATTATACTATGATCTCTCTACATAATATTTCTTTTCCTTTTCTAGTTGATTCCTCTTTCAGTTGAACTTTTTTTAGATTTCACCCTTTCTAACTATTGTCACATCAAATTTAATATTAAGTGACAAGTGGATACTCTCAAGATTACCAAATATCATTTTTTTTCTTAATACTTCCCTTTTGACCCATCAACCCATGTTGGCCTATATCCAAAAGGTATGGAATTTGGAGGCTAGGCCTTCCCAAATGATAGGATATATTAATTGGTGGAATAGGGCCATAAGGCATACATCTCACTTTCATCACATCTATGGCTTCTAGCTGGCCGTTTTTTGTTAGTGTGTATACAAGGTTACCATCTCAAATCTCCTTTAGGCCACTCTTGCACTTGATTTTGAACCTTTATCCCTTACTTTATAGGTTAGGGTGGTTGGGCTTTATCATTATAAGAAAATTATTGAAAACCACTTTGCTAGAGGTGCTCGAAATAAAGCCACATTACATTGGCTAAAAGTAGGTGATAAAGCTTCTAAACTTTTTTTAAGCTCTTTGAGCTTGGCATACTTCTCAAGGCATTAATCAGATCAAATATTGTCATCATATTCTCAAGGATTTTTTGGATATCCTTTAGGAATTTTTCAAGCATTATGAATAGGTTTTTAAGGCTTGGGATAATTCTCTTAAATGTGATAATAATTTACAAGAATTCCTTAAGGTTGTTCCTTATCAACTTTTCTCTTATTAGCGACCCTTTTTTGATTAGTTTCTTTGCATTACTATTCTTCAACAAGTGGTTTTCACCATGGCCAATGATAAAGCCCTTGGGTGTGATGGCTTTCCTTATGAATTTTATAAAACACTTTGGGATTATTTTGGTGAGATTTTTCTTAAGGCTTATCTTGAAGCCTATCAATCTAATTCTTTAAGGTCATAAACAAAGGTAATATTAATTTCATACCTAAATTTGGAGATCCATAAGATATATGTAACTAGTGATCATTAACCTTGCTCAATGTATCTGATAAAATCATCACCAAATCCTTAGATTTGAAGCTACACCATCTTCTTCCTCAATTGTGTAACCTAAGTAGATTGCTTTTATTAAATTCAAATACATATTGGATAACATTTGTATAGTTTGGGAAGACATGAAATTGGCTCAATAATCTCACCAATAGGCTCTTTTCATTAAAATTGACTTTGCTAAGGCTTATGATCATATTAAGTGGTCGCTTATCCTAGCAATGCTTTAGGCCTTGGGATTTATACCTTGAATCACTTAGTATGTGCACATGCTTTTTATTTTTGTCTCTAATTTCCTTACTATTAATCACTACTGAATTTGACACCATTTTCCGACGGACATTCGTCGGTCATTCCACAAATCTTTGTCGGAAAAGCGACAAAATGACAAAAACATTTTCGTCGTTGTTTTTTGTTGAAAGGCCGATGACGAATTAAACGTCGAAATAATGGCGCAGATTCATTGGTCGTCGGCATCATAAAATGACTTGGATTTTCATCGTAATAACAACGAAAACTTCATATATGCACCAACGAATCACACTAGAAGTTCGTCGCCATTTCGACGAAATGGGCAAGGAGTAGCGTCGAAACAACACCAGAAGTTCGTCGCAATTTCGATGAAATGGGCAAGGAGTAGCGTCAAAACAACACTAGAAGTTCACGCAATTTACCAAATAAAGGAGAGAAGGGCTGGAGCAACACCGAAAGCCCGGTCACCATTCTCGACTTAAATGGGCAAGGAGAAGGCTATGGGAACGTGATCAAACAAAATTCTTCAATCAAAAAATTCATGACGAAATGGGCAAGCAAAGCATCAAAACAACAAAGAAAAGTTCAATAAAAAAAGTGCTGCATTTGGCGATACGACGGCTTCAATATGAATATGAAAACTCTACTGGACCTTTTTCGCTGATCTCATTCTGGCGGAGTTTTCGGCCGAATTCATGGCTGAAAACAGTTCGCAATTTTAAAAAAATTCGCTTGAAATGTACCCATCATGGGAGGATCGGATGGATCGACTCTCATACATAAGACCGCAAGATGCATAGATGACAAAAACATTACACTTGAGATGACTGATCATACATACAAACTGCAAGATGCATAGAAAAAGCATTACACTTGAGAACAACCAAGGGCTAACAAGGGAAGGAGTTAAGAAACGTCTGGATTGAAGAGAAAATGTGTAGGGAAAATGTTGAGCATTGTCAACAGAACAGAGGTTGTAGAACATATTCTTGACCTAATCAAGCTCTTGAACAACTTAAACAAAATTAAAATACTAACACATACATGAGACATGTAATGAACTTCCAATATCTGCTATCTTTTTCATTAATGCAAAGGTAGGTAAAGGATAAATAATTATAATTTCAGAATTATTCCATGGTCCAGCTAGGCCTTAGTTTCAATTTGTGCTCAAATGGACTTTTATCATTTGCACGCCCATCTAATACCATATTTTAATCTAGGCTCAAACGATCTCATAGACTAAAGAAGCTAACCTTCAATTAACCATTTAAAGTACTATAAAATAAGGTAATACTTTTACTTGAGAAGGATTGGGTACACTTGTAGGATTAAGTTCTCACAATCATCGATTTATCAAGTAATAATGCATTGACAACCTACAGCCTATATGAAGTAATGGACACTTCACAAGTTAGGTGAAATGTCCTAATCTAAGGAGTGGTTTGCAAATTGATTGGTAGAAAATAAGGTTACAAATAGATCTACATGAAAAATTATGAGGACAATCTACTGTAATCATCAAAATAGATGAAAAGTGCAAAGGAAAGAGCCGAGCTACATCTCTAGAGCCTAAAAAAAAACATGCAAGAAACATAAAAAATGAACAAACCGGTTTTTGGATGAATACAAAATGGTGCCTTCAGCAAGTGATTCATATGCTTTCACACCTGACACAGGACATAAAGAATATTTTAGCCTTCCTCTGTGAAATTAACTACTTACAGAATAAACCCAGAAACCAATATTATATACCTCCATGTCTAGCCAAGGGTAGGTATAAGATGAAAAAAATTCTTCAATGCAATGCCAAAAAAATTTCAATGTGTGTGTAGGTTTGTATTACTCAAAATATCATTTCACTGCCTAAGGAAAAATACCAAAGTGATGTTTTAAATTTCAATCTTCACATAGGCTCCCTTATTGCTACACATGCATATACAAGAATTATTCGAGCTCTAAACTATTCAAATATTAAGGATTTAATTAGCTATAAGATGGAAAGTTGTTGTTTAGACATAATCCATCATCTTTTACATATCTTTATTCACTCCTAGCACTTCAAATAAATTTGTGTAAATGAGACAGAAATGTGAATCTTTTATGACAAAGAAAATTCTTAAAAGGAGGGGGGAGAGAGAAAAGGGTAGAGGGAAAGAGAATTCTTGAATGTATAGCAAAGTATAACATTTTGATCATTATAACAATGAAACGAATCTTAAGTTTGAAGCATTAATATCATTTACAACATTTATGATCAAGAATGAGTGTAAGTAGAGAAAATTTTGCATACCTGCAGATGGTACAAAATTTCATGGTTAAGTTGAAGCCTCCCATCAACAACAAGATCCAAATATTCATGTATATATCTCAATCGAGCCCCTAAACCCTTCAGAGCTGTCAATTTTTCCACTAACCTGTTATGCACAAAAGTCAAATTTTAGAGTTATGTCACCACTAAAAATAGAAGAAACGGAGCTTTGAAACCAAATCCACACACAACACAATGTGGTATTCATACAAAGCCATACAAACAAACTAAACTCAAAACATTGGAATGGAAACAAGTTCAAATTATGATGCAGAGCATGGATTTAGGGTATAAAGAATCATTTTTCTGCCACCATAGTGAAAAGTTAGCACTTTCTTTCATCTTTGCATATTGGTTTGATGCTTCAAATGATGCATTTCTTATACTGAAAATTTCATTACCTTATTGATATTCTCTTTATTTCGAGAATAGTTTAATATTCTCTACTTAACAGGGCCAACCACATGATGGTGGAAGCTCATTTGCCACCCCCCTCACATCACTCTCAATTCCCCATACCCAATCATATAACATTAATCATTCATTCATACATTAATAACATATAACATTCATTCATTCATCCATTAATAACATATAACATTCATTCATTAACATATAGAATTCATTAATTAACATATTCACATTCATTCATTAACATATAATATTCATTCTTCAATTTTAAGCATATTATCAAAAAATATGGTTGTCATGATATGATTACAATCACTTTTTGTTTCTTTTTTAAAGCTACAAAAATCTCAAGTGGAGTATCATTTTCTAAATCAATATATGTCCCCCCTTTAGTTGTTCTTCCCTTTTCTCATGATCTTAATGTACGCCTAGTCATTTTCTCATGACATGGACGCCGCTACAAGGGGGGGTCTGCTGCAATAAGAAAGAAATGTTAAACTGATATGTTTTATTATTATTGTTACAAGTATTTCATTAAGTAAAAGAACATTAGAGTGGTTCTCTTTACCTGATGGGTCCACATCATGTTCCTAAACTTTTGTTATAGACTCATGCTCAACATGCTAAACACCCTCTAAATCCTGATCTGCAATTGAAACACAAAAGGTTACATTAATTAATACACCAATTGAAATTAAATATGTGTAAGAGAACATGAGAGTGGTCCTCTTTACCTGATGGGGCCACATCATGTTCCTGATCTTCTCTAGCCTGATCATGCTCAACACGTTGATCACGCTCTACATGATTTAAAGTTGAAACATGAAAGGTTGCATTAATTAATACACCAATTGCAATTAAATATGTTTAAAAGAACTTTAGAGTGGTCCTCTTTATTTGATGGGGCCACATCATATTCTTGATCTTCTCTAGCCTGATCATGCTCAACATGTTGATCACGCTCTACATGCTCTAAAGTACCAGGATGCACACCATGACCTTCATCTACAGGTTGTACTCCACCCTCACCAGGCTACATTCCAATGTCATGTGCATTATTATCATTGCTTGAATGTTTAAAACAAATAGGCATGTAATTACTTTATGGTGGAAATTAATATTGAATAGATTGCACAGTATTCAATTTTAAATAAAATTTATTGAGTTTATTTATCGGTATGTTGAATGTAATTGGTATGTTTGCTTGATGGGAGCTCTTAGGCATTATTACGACTCCATAGCTGCTTATTTGGAAGGCAATCTTGAGGGTCATGTAGGAACTCTGTTGAATTCAGAGCCCTACATTTTTGCATAAGATCATGAATTTTGCTTCTATGGTGTGATAAAACTAAAATTGTTTTCAATTTATTATTTGGATACAATATTTCATTTATTGATACTTACAATTCATGCGACTAATTTCATATAACCACCAGAGCCAAGTTTGTGATGCCCGTGTTTTCTAGTCTTTCCTTTGTTGCTGATGTCGGGCAGCCTATGATAAGTTTAATCGTTAGATTATGTAAAAAGAAAGAGTAATCAGTATATAATTACATTGTTGATAGTATCACATATCTTGCTTGGCCCAGTGGTGTCTTTCCTTTTTTATTTTCAGCCTTCTCCTTTCCATCCGACACTAGGTCCTTCCACTCCCTCTCTGGAATCATGGGGGGACGCTCGTACTTTTTTTTCTTCTCTAAATGTGACCTATATTGTTCCCTTGCATACTTTAGATAGGTACCAGCTTTCTTAAGGACCTTGGTTCGGTTGAATGTTTTATCACCGAACAACACAACTAAATGATTAATGAGCTCATCTTTTAAATCTTGATTTTGGGCATTCCACCGTGTACTTATGGTGGGCCTGAAGAGCTCCAATGTAATATCACTTAGATGTTTATAAAAAACATCATTTCCTGCATAATGATCATGGGATCAATAGTCTAAGCGATCAATAAGTAAATTTCAATTGGATTATATATAATAATAAGTAAAACATTTTAAAGTACCTGGGACCTTCTCTATCTTTATGGGAACGAAATCCTCGGTCACCACAAGTGTGACCGGCAATGTTCCCGTACTAGTAATACGAGAAGATCTAGGAAATGCTGCTAAAACATCACCAGTACTAGTGGCCTCTGCATCCCTAGGTACATGTCTTGACGCATGTTCTGGCATGTATTCATTGCCAGGGGTTGCATTAATGGATGCCTGCATGGTATGTGTTGCTGATGCTTCAGACGACAATATAGGCACGGATGATGGGGTTAGATGATGTGATGTATGCGTAGGAAGATTAGGATGGACACTTGTACCAACCCCTACTCCTCGGGCAGTACTTGCAGTACCCTGATCATGGCCAGGAGCATCATGAGGAGGCAAATAACCCTGTAAAAACAACACATATTTTAGTTCATGACATAAAAGAGTATAAAATATAAAACCATGAATTAACTTATGTTATAATTAAAGACCTCATGACAGCTTACTTGCAAGTTTTGTAATCTCTTAGTCAATATTTTAACCCTCTCTCTTATCTCATCTATTTGAGGCACTATGAACATCAACTTAACCATTTCTTCATTGCATTTTTTTTGGATCTTCTTTATCATATCGAGAGGGTTTGCTGAATAAGCGATGGAATCATCACAAAATATTGACTACACCTCACAATGGATGCTCTCCTCTACTTTTGGTGCCTTTCCCCGATCAGTCGACTACAACAAGAATATTAAAAACATTATCGAAATTAACCCAAAAAACTTATGAAAAAAACATAATAACAAAACATTTTGCTCGTATCTAATTTTTACAATTACAATGAGGTAAACCTGTCGGGTAGAAGCGCCTCAAGATACATCACGATTTGTGCTCTGGGCCAGAGCCTTCTTCGTAGGATCAATGTCCCCCTGTGAGAAAAATTAAATATAAAAAAATATTACCGAAATGAAACCAATAGACTTACGAAAAAAAACATAAGAATAAAATGGTATATTGGAGTCATTAATTGGAGGTTGGGTAAAATGGTGCATAGTATGTACCACGCCCATAGTAACTGTGTTTGTAACTAATTCATTCAAATTGTAATTGATTAGCAACTCTTCCCACGTAGTTATTGATTTTATCGCACATACAAATACACGGTTTCCCTCACTCGCCTCAAATATGCAATTGGGTTGCTTATTTGTTGACCCAGGTCGTGTACTGTTTATAAACCCTACAATATTCCCTGGTGCTTTTGGCCTTCCGTCAATGTACATAGCCACTCCTTTATTTTGATCCTTATCTTTTAGTTGTATATAATTTGCTGACAGTGCATACCTACACATACTTCGTGTATATCGAACCAGTTGCATCAATCTTTATGTAACTAGGTTTTGACATACTCTATCAATTGATAACTTTTCACAACAAACCTTTATATAGATCCATGCAAAATAGGCCCAAACCATGCCAATGATGATGGTGTTATGTGATATATCCTCGTTGACACAAAAATCGGTGTTTATTGGAGGAAGTTCCTTGGGTACCCATTGTTTGTAGATGTTTGTACCTCAAAGGGAACCTCAATAAGCCTATGCTCTCATCATCATAGAAGCGGGATTTAGCCGGCAGAAAAAATTCACACATTTACTAAATTTTCTTCTCAATCTTTTGACCTCTAGTTGATCTCCCTCTTTAGACATACTACATGTCTCGCTCTCTTCTCTTCCTGAATTTCCCTCGCTCGAGGAAGGCAGATCTGAAAAATACCTATTTGGTGGTACCTGCACTCATAAGGATGTTGGATGAAGTTCTTTCATGGTGATGCGATCCCAAGGTGACATTATGATTAATCTATCATTTCATCGCTAAAATTTCACAGGTTATACGGTAATCAAGTCTTGATAGATTGCAAGCTATTGTTACCACCGTCCAAATGTGTCCATCACAAATAAAATCTGCTTAACATTTTAACTCCCAAACTTTGTAACAAGTGTTAAATGTGACTATGGTCCACCAGTTACACAACCAAGGCCTCGAATGTATTCTCTAATTGTAATCAAAGGACTTTTTCTCTTCATTCAAGTAAATAAACTTGAAGGGAAATACCACCAAGTGGTTTATTGGACACCTACATAACTAAAAATAGCAGCAAATTTACATTTAGTTTCCATGTCTAAATTGGTTAATGGGGAGGAGTGTGTCTTGGGCACGGATTAAGAATCATCATAAGTTTATGCTTTGGCAATAATTTTTTTTTAAGTCATCTTAAATCTTCCTGTCTAATTGCTAGGTGATTTTTGGTATGTTTTAAGGTAGGATGATTGATGAAAGAGCCCAAAGACTAGCCTTTCTCCATGGTATCCAGGTACACATAGTAGCAGTCTTCTCTTATATGGTTGGACATGATTTAAATAACTTAGCTAGGAATTATTCATTTAACCTAAGGTTTTCTCATAATGCCATCATTGGAAAAGTATGATCAAATTCTTCTATTATGAAGAATTGGTCTATGTGCCTCTAGTAATCACTATAAATGTTTGTAAGGATAAAATGATTAATTGCATCAGGTAGGAGAGAATCAACTTTGAGTTCTTCAAAGATTATATTCCTCTATTCATAATTTTTAAGGGTTGTGTGTGGAGGAGGTTATCACTATCAAGAAGGGAGGAGACCTTTCCTTGTATTCTTTTATAATTTTCATTATTCTTATTTATTTTACACTTACATTTACAAATACACATACATATGCATTTACTGTTTTCATTTATTTCTCATGTAATTTAATAGTTTGATCGATTTCATATTATATGTGTTGAAGACTTTAGAATTTCAATTACATTAATTTATGGATATGTTGCATCTATAACACTACAAAACCATATGCTCTTTGCATTTACACTTGCATTTAGAAATACACATTTATATACATAGATATAGATTTCTTTAATGATATGTTACATTTATTGTTCTAGGAGAGCATCCAGTAATTGCATTTACATTTACATTTAAAAATACATATACATACATACATGCATACATATATATATGTGTGTGTGTGTGTGTGTGTGTTTGTTTACGTATATCATTCATATTCAGTGCTAAAAAACAAACCATTACGTCTGCACATGGATAAAAATTCATAAAATCAGATCTCCCATACATGTTTTGTTGAAACCTAGGCTTGAACCTCTCATTTCACATGCTTTTCTTCACAAAACTATTGAGGACAGCAGCTATACCTTATTTATTTCTCATCCTACACCATATTCATGCATCCTACAATTATAACAGTATCCATGGGGCCTCTTACATAAGCTACAGTAATCACAAAAAGTGTAAGAGCCCCTTTATATCATGTTTGGACTACAAAACCCTCAAAAATAGGGTAACTCAGATTATGATTTGTTGGCGAGCTGTATGGAAAAAATCATTAGCACCAGCTCATTCTTGGGGTCTTTTGAAAGAGAAGCAAATCAAGTGGCAGTTAAGTACAAACCTTATAGTGTCAAGGTGAATGAGGTGATCAATTTTGATTGGACAACTGATGAAGAGTACCAGAAATGGGTAAATGTATATTTAATTGAGGAAGAGTGAAAAGGAGTAGGATGCCAACGATTGACAAATTAGTTGTTGTAGTTACAATAGATTCCAGTTTTGTTTTTTGGTGACAGTCTAGGCACGGAATTCTTGAAGTTTTTTGTTGCTGAATCAACCATTCTCAGCGGGCACGATGAACAAGAAGATTCTCTAGAGAGATTGTTGTTGTAATATTTTTTTGGAATATCACAAGGCAGTCCAATTGGTTGGTGACACATGTGCTTTTTGGCCCGATGCTTGTTTGGTCCTTCTTTTTCTATAAGAAGGATTTCAAGGCCATAAGTACAGGTTAGCAAGTTAGTTATTTTTGGTCAAGTCTAGATGAAGTTGTAGAGAAAATTGTAAAGTCTGATGGTTTTAGGGAAAATGCAATTTAGGTTTTGAGTCATTATGTAGTAGGTTTTGAATTCATGGGGATTTGATGTTTTATGATAGTACTGGCATTTGAATTGATATGATTAATTCAAACTCATGTCTCTCCATTGTACAAGCATATCTGAATTTTGAATAAAATGATCAAGGGTTGTTTACATTTAGAAACTTTCCTTTGATGTGTGTATGATTCTTGTTTAGGTTTTAATTCAAAAGAATTAATTAAAATGCTTGAATGGGATTGTAGGTGGATATGTTATGTATAAGGATTTGATAAGTATTAGTATTGGGTTAGAATACATATTGATGAGATTGTAAAGCAATGTTATCAAGGATCTTATATTATGTGTTAAATCTATAAGTAAACCCTTAGATGCTTATAAATTTGACTCCTCCAATGGATATATGGCACTGATCTAAGTTGTACTTATTCATATGGTTCAGTATTTGTTTGCCTTTACCTAGAGCTTGCTACAAATTGCAAATCAATGACTATCTTCTACTGTGAAATGTTGTTGTAGTTATCTCATGCTCCAAATAGTTGATATTATTGATAAACAACCAATTCTATTCTGTATTATCCTATTATGTTGAGCTATTAAATGAGATTATATGTTGTTGTTGATGTTGTTTATGATGATGGTGTAGAGGTTGTAAATGCATTAAGGGATCACCCTCCCAGGTCTTGCAGAGCCCAAATTGTAAGAGGTCTTTCAAATCCTCGTCAGTTGGTCCAGGTCCTAAGAGCTGCCCTTTATTGGAATTGGCAATTCCATAGGTAGATTAGAAGATCAACCTACTTACGGTAAAAACAACCAACACCTTGCATATGTTTGTGGTGGAGGTATTAAAGAAGAATTGTATGCCTCTATTTCCATTCATTAGATCTACCTTAGCCTAAAATATACTTGGGCTAAGTCTACAATTGCTTCAAACTCATGTGATGAAGCCTATGTGTGATGAAATCTTAGACCTCAACCAAGATGTGGGTAGATTATGGGAGTTTTTCCAAGACCTGAGGTTGGTGGATAAAAATGTGAAAGACTAAGCTATTTTATTTTTTATGTCTTATATTATACCATTTTACGAGAATGGGGGTGCCAATGTATGAGAAGATCTTTGGAAACTAGGCATGAAAATTGAAGGTTAAAGAGAATGGGGTGCCAAACTTACAGTCCTCATTTCCCCTTGGTTGTCAATTTTTTCTTGAGTTCCCTCAACCCCGTCCTTGGCATTGGTATTGACCTTGTTTTCACTCCTCCAAACTCTTCCTCGGTGCTGATATTGACCTTGTTTTCACTCCTCCAAACTCTTCGTCGACACTGGTATTGACCTTGTTTTAACTCCAAACTCTTCCTCGGCACTGGTATTGACCTTGTTTTCACTCCTCCAAACTCTTCCTCGGTGCTGATATTGACCTTGTTTTCACTCCTCCAAACTCTTTGTCGACACTGGTATTGACCTTGTTTTAACTCCAAACCCTTCCTCGGCACTGGCATTGACCTTGTTTTCACTACTCCAAACTCTTCCTCTGCCCTGGCATTGACCTTGTTTTAACTATTCCAAACTCTTCCTCGACGCTAGCATTGACCTTGTTTTCACTACTCCAAACTCTTCCTCGGTGCTGGTATTGACCTTTCACTTCTCCAATTTGACGAGCTACAACCTGGTTTCGTTAGGTTTTATAGTATGTTAATTAAGTTCAAAATTTTGGTGTCATTTAGCTAGGTTTTAATATTCTACAATATAGTTAAATATATATTAGCTATATTTTACATAATAAATAATATAATTATTCAACTTATTATAATTAGATATTATATTCTTTAACAAAATTATTAAATACGTATAAAATTATTATAATTAATAATTAATAATAAGTATATTTTTATATAATACAAAATATAATTAATATAATATATATTTAATATAATAGTAATATATATTAATATGAGAGAAAGAAACTAAATTTTGATTGGTTGTTTCATGTCAACAATCCAAGGATGGCATGTGTCCTTGGGGAGTTATGCTCAAGGTAGCATGCCATTTGATTAAAGATATGATAATTATCCTTTAAGACCTCTTCAATGTACCCATTGCACACTTAAGGAGATAAAGATAAATATAGGGAAGAAAATATAGAGAGAGAGGGAGATAATGAAAAACATACAAATAGAAAGGGAGACAAAGAGATAGAGAGGGGTAGAGAGATAAAGAGATAAAGATGAATAGATAGAGATATAGGGAGGGTGATTGATATATATCTCCCTATCGCTCTCTATATCTCTATATCTCCCACTATCTATGTCACTGCCGCCTCTTCCCCCCTCTATCTATTGAGCTATCTCTCCCTCTCCCCCTTTCTCTCTCATTCACTCCATCTCTCCTACTCTACATCTCTATCTCTATTTCTCTTTTTATCTCCCTCTCACTCCTCTCTCTATCTCTTTCTATCTATATCCCTTTCTCTCCCTCCCCCTCTCTATCTCCCCCTCTCTATCTCTCACCATCTCTCCCTCCCTATCCCCCCTATCCATCAACTCTCTATCTCCACCTCTTCCTTTCTCTTCCCATATATCTCTATCTCTCTCTCTTTCTCTCCCCATATATTAACTAAGAAGCCATGCAATCATACAATAGTATATGTTGGTAAAACTATAATAGTGTTTTATTAAACTATAAGTAACACTTATCTTTCTAATGTCAAACCTTCTTATAAAAATAGTGTTTTATTAAACTATAAGTAGATTATTGTCACCCCTCTTCATTCAACATGAAATGCCAAATGTAGCAATTATTTTGTTGCTTTTGTCAAGTTTCATTGACCAAGCTATTTACTGGGTTGAATAAAGTTGTGTTATGACCCTTCATCTCTTTAAAATAATTAGACAATATTAGCGAGATCAGGAAGGGGAGAAAACTAAACTCCTTCAAAATAGGGGGAGTTGTGGGTTTGTTGGTTTTCTTTGTATAACATATACTTATTTCCTCTAGGATAAATAAGTAACTTTAGATCATTTTCTTAGTTGTGTATCCTAAGTAATATAGAGTAAGCTTTTTCATTTTAATTGACTACTACATAATAGTTTATGTGTTGAAAGAATTGTTTCCATTCTTTGTAGTTTTTACATTGGAATACAAATCATATTTAATTTCATGCCAATATAATTCTTTCATAAAGATATTTGTTTGAAATAAGTGCTTCATAACCCATCTAATCAAATCATAATTAACCTATCAAAAAGGCAATAGGAATTTTCTAAAGAAAAGAACACTTGACCCAATCATAAGTGTATGGCCTTTGAAGAAAGGAGTGATCCACCTTAGAAATAACAACTACCTGATTTAGACCTGGGTATGTGTAGGATCATGATGGGCCAAAAAGTGGCAACATGAAAAAAGGAGCATTTTGAACTCGCCAAAAAACGTGAAAATCCCGAGCTGAATTTTTTTTGGTTTGGCTATCAGTACATTGCTCCATAGAAATTCCCAAGCCAAAGTACTACAAATCAGATATCCGGTTTGTTTTGGATATCCAATTCATGTCTAATATCTAATTTGAAAAACATTTTAAAATGTAATATTTTGGTGTTATAAATTGGATATTTGATCTAAATTGGATATCCGATTTTTGCACACATATACCCAAGAGTAATTAGGAGGTGGAGGCTGGGAAAGAGAGAGAGAGAGGGAGAGAGAGGAAAAGGGGGAGAGAGAGAGAGAGAGAGCCCAGTGAGAATAGAGAGGGAGAGGGTGGGAGGGAGGGAGAGGAATATAAGAGAGAGAGAGGGAGGAAAATGAGAGAGAGAGAGGGGAAAGGGAGAGAGAGATATATATAGAGAGAAATAATTAGGAGGGGAAGGGAGAGGGGAAGAAGGGGAGAGGGAGAGAGAGGGAGAGGGAGAGAATTAGGAGGGGGAAGGGAGAGGGGAAGAGTGTTGAGGGTAGAGGATAGAAGGTTTAAGGGTTTAGGGTTTAAGGGTTTATGGTTGAGGGTTTAGGGATGAGGGGTAGGAGGGAGAGACTTGAGAGAGAGGGGGGGGAGGGAGTGGGAGAGATAAAGGAAGGGAGGGTTAAGGGTATTAGAGAGGGGTAGAAGTTTAAGGAGGTTAAGGTTTTAGGAGTTAAGGGGAGAGAGATAGAGGGGAGTAGGTAGAGAGAGAGACCTAAGAGATGGAGAGGGGGTAGGATATAGAAGATACTTGAGAGAGAGAGAGAGAGGGAGGGAGTGGGAGAGAGATAGAGGGAGGGAGGGTTAAAGGTAGAGGGTAGATGGTTTAAGGGTTTAGGGTTAAGGGTGGAGGGGAGATAGAGACCTAAGAGGGAGAAGGGAGTAGAGAGGAGAGACTTGAGATAGGTGAGTGAGTGAGTGAGTGGTGAGTCCAGTGAGTGAGTGAGAGAGAGACCTGGAGAGGAGTAAGTGCTAGGAGGGAGAGACTTGAGGAGAGAGAGAGAGAGAGAGAGAGAGAGAGAGAGAGAGAGAGAGAGAGGGATATAAAGGAAGGGAGGGTTAAGGGTAGAGGGTTTAAGGGTTTAGGGTGGAGGGAAGAGAGATGGGGGAGTGAGTGAGTGAGAGACCTAAGAGGGAGGGTAGGAGGGAGATAGGGTTAAAGGGTAGAGAGATTAGAGGGTTTGGGGTTTAGGGTTAAGGAGGTTAGGGTTGAAAGGTTATGGGTAGAGGGAGAGAGATAGAGGATTGAGTGAGAGAGAGAGGGATGGAGTGGGAGAGAGATGATAAGTAGAGGGTTAAGGGTAGAGACCCAGAAGGTAGGGTTAAGGGTGGAGGGAGGGAGATAAGAGTGATTGGTGAGAGAGAGAGAGAGACTTGAGATAGGAGAGGGTAGGAGGGTGAGAGACTTGAGAGAGAGGGGGAAAAGAAGGGAGGGGTAGGAGAGAGAGATAAAGGGGGTAGAGGGTTAAGCGTAGAGGAGTAGAGGGTTTTAAGGGTTCAAGGAGTTTAGGAGTATAAGGGAGAGTTGAGAGAGAGGTAGAGGGGGTAGGAGGGAGACTTGAGAGAGAATTAGAGGTTAAGGGTTAATGGTTAATGGTTTAGGGTTATGGGTAGAGATGGAACTTAAAGTTTTGTTCATGTTCTATTTTATCCTGCCTTGTGTCTTTGGTCATCTATGGTGTTTGGGAAAAGCCTAAGGATGGGGGATGGGGTTTTACCTTCATCTTCATGTAAAACCCTAGTGTTCATCTTACACCTTGGATGGGATCTATTTGGCCATTACTTTTTGGGAAGGCTTTAAAACAACTTAAGCCAAATCGCTTCGTACGTCTAGGCTGGGCCCCCTTTTGTTTTATTATTTTATTTCCTTCGCCTAACTTTATTTTTCCTAAGTCTTTTGTTGGTCCCATGTTCCCTTGTTAAAACAACTTTCGTTGACCTAGTGATGTCCCCTTATTCCTTTAGGGGAGAGGGCCCATTAGTCGTGCAGGCTAACTTACTCAGCATGTAGCAATTGACTGGAATATCGTAGAACCTTCATTTTTTTTTTGAAATGTAGACTGGTCTCTTATTTATCAATAACTAAGGTTTGGAGGCGTGACTCATCATGCAACTCGCCACATCGGCAAATCTTTTGAGAAGTGTCTAAAATTTGACTTTTTAAAGGTTCGACCAAAACTTAATCATGGAATCCCCAATAGTTGAACCAAAAAAATATCATTTGTTGCTTGTAGAATATGATATTTTTATTTAAATTAAAATTAATATACAACATAAGTGGACCAAATACTTATTGATAACCATAAATCTTTGATATCTCTACCTTTTATATTCAACACATATGGACTAATAGTTGAACACAAAAAATCTATTTGTTGTTATAAAAACAACACATAATGATTTAAAATACAACTTATATTGAACAAAATGGACCAATAGTTGAACACTAAAACTTTTTGAAAATCCTTCACATTTAATGGGAAAATACATGTTATTTATTGTGCTCACCTTTTATATTTGTGATAGGACAAACTATTAATATAAAATTATCCAATGCTTGTACATCGCTACCCCAATTGTTGTACACATAAGAACAATATTTTTTCACTATGATAGCAAAACTTGTTTCAATGAGTGTCTCATTTTATTCAATGAGCATTTTATTTTTTAAATGATATACTTATAGTGAAGAGTTGTGATATTTTATTTGAAAAAAAAAATACTTATTTCACTTCTTCATGAATGTATTTATGTTTTTTTCATATAACATTTAGAGGTTATCATGTGTTCAAGTATGGGTCCATTTTTTATAACATTTGGTTTTTTCTTTATTTACATTTGGACTGTTTATTTACAATATATAGTATAAATATGTGGTAAGACTGGGTATTATCATCACGATTGAGTGCACCCTCTCCCCTAATAAATGTTTTTATTTTGCACCCCGCACGACTACTAGGCCCTCTCCCCTAATAAATGTTTTTATTTTGCAAAGGCACAAGTTCGCATGGCCGTAGATCAATCGTCGTGTGATCTCAGTCATTCCCCACTATCCCGTGATGACCCCACCAGTTGATCGCAATATCACGGGTGAGCGCCATGTGTATTGGGCCCTCTCCCCTAATAAATGTTTTTCTTTTGCAGATGGACAAGTTCGCATGGCCGTAGATCAATCATTGTGTGATCTCAGTCATTCCCTGCCATCCCGCGATGACCCCACCATTTGATCGCGATATCACAGCGCGAGCACCACATGTCTCATCCGGTGAAGCCGAAGGAATGATAAATACTTTGAAGCATCTTTAATACATTATGTCATGGGTTACTAAATCAGTTATAAGATGCACATGTTTTAAATCAACAGAGATGTTATAATTGTGTGTGAGAAATGTTAGTATCAAAATAAGATAACAAAAACACACCAATGCAACATTAAACTAAAGAAAAGCTAAATAAAATTGAAATCAAAGAAATCAAATAAAGCTTCTTTAGAATCGTTCCATTTTCCTCTATCTCCAGTGATTTGCTTGAAGTTGCTACTCTCAGATTGTGTAAGCAAAGCTTCTCAAAATTGCAACCTGCAGAACGAGTATGCAAAGAGAGAGTACTTCTCTATCCTATGTGCTGGTGGAGTGAAATGTTGATATACGGATATGCACAAGGGATGTAGATTATGCACAAGGGCTGTGGATTATGAATGCTATTGAAACTATGCTATGAGGATGATAGGCCATGATATGGATTGCTAATATGCTAAGCTATGCTATGCTATGATTCTAAAGGCTATGGATGTTGGAAGGCTGATTGACTATAGTTTTCCTGTATGCAAGCTTCTCTCTTTTTTTTTTCAAAGACCCGGCAGTCCCTTTTATAGATTTTCACAGGCAAGAGCTTGGCTGGCAAAGATCAATGGCTGTGAGATTTTCTGGTAATTTTGAATGGTAAGAGATGGAGAGGTTGAGAGGAAGATGGAAGATGTTGGGAGGTTGGAGAGAAGAATGGAGGTTTTTCTTCAACCCACGGGAACAACTTTGCTCAGAAACAGAGAAACTTGTTAATTTTCTATTTTGAATTTATTTCATGGTTGTTGTTGATAATCCAAATTAAATAAATAAATTTATTTAATTTTGTGTGAGTTTGAGGATTTAAAATATTTGATTTTAGGACTATAGAAGATTTAATTAAATATTTGGAATATTTAATTGCGAATAGACTTTAGAAGAATTAATTAAATATTTGGAATATTTAATTGTGAATGGAATTTAGAGGATTTTTAGAAGAGAAGAATATTTAATCTTTATTTGAATAAAATATTCAAGCCAAGATTATATGATAATTAATATAAATAAATCATAATGTTTATTTAATTAATTAAGAAATGGATAAGAAAAGTGATTAAATAAACTTATTTATTTAATTGAAATGAACAATATAAATAAATTATTTAGATTTATTTATACGTAGATTGAATTCAGATATTTAATTAAATATTAAAAATATTTAATTAATTACCAGACTATTGTGATGTGACCATTTTTAGGTGTATACATTTTTCCCCTCTTTGAAGTGATGTGTTTTACACATTGCTTCAAAGAATTTTGAAATTTTCCCCAGATGCTGATTGTGGAATGTTGATAGGTATATGCCCCCTCGGACAATGAATCGATAAGATTTTGATTTTTGTGAATTTTTTTGAATTTTTAGATTTGTTAGAATTTTTCGATTTTTATGATTTTTAAGATGTCGATTCATCGTTCAAAAATGATGATATGAAGAAATTGATGTGAAAAGATGTGAGATGAAAAATTAATGACCTAAATTGCCCCTATTGTGATAAAATGTGATAAAATGCCCCAATTTTGCCTTTAAATAGGTTTAAAATGTCATTTTCCATGTCATTTTCCCATTTTAACCTAGTAAAAATTGAAATTTTTGAGCTCTAGAGTGAGAAAGATGTCACTTCCTACCCACCAGCACCATTTCGAGAGCATATGATGACATCAACGGCTAGCACACTATGGACCCGCAGTATGTACCCCATTAAACTGTTGTTATTTGAAAATTTTCCATTTAGAGCACGTTTTCCAACATTTATGGACCTTCATGCATTCTTTTAGTGCCCTTTAGTCTTTTTGTAGTGCCCATTAAGTTTTTATTAGCACCCATAATGATTTTGACAGCGCCCATTAACAATTTGACAATGCATGACCTTGTATTGATTGTTTGCATATTTCGTTGTCCTGATTTGATGATGTTTTGTGTGATTAATTTGTTCCCAAGGTTGTTGGAAAAAAAATAATAGCTAATAAATTTTCTTTTAAAGTTGTTAATAACAAATAGTTGTTGATAGGTTTTCTTCTAAGGTTGTTAAAAACAAACAGGATTTTGATAAATTTGTTTTCCATGATGATGAAAAACAAATAGTTGTTTGATTGATAAGTTTGCTTCTAAAGTTGTTAAAAACAAACAGGATTTTGATAAATTTGCTCTCATGAAAATGAAAAACAAAAAAGCTTGTTGATATTCAGATTTGATTGATTTGTCGTGATGATTTGATATTGATGTTGCTTTGACTTGATGATTCTTCCTATTCAACAGGAAAGATTGGGCATCTTGCAATTACGGGAAAAATTCTCGAAGACATGGAGATTGATTCCACAACTTGTACAGGTGGATAGAGATGTGATCGAGGCATGCAGACTGACCTCATTACTTGAGATGCTTGAGGTGCATCTCAACAGACCCTTATTGATAGCACTAGCAGAGAGGTGGCACAGCGACACGAACACATTTCATTTGCCGACATGAGAGTTTACCATGACTCCTGAGGATGTGTATCGCATCTTGAAGATTCTAGTGATGGGTGAGATAGTTAGATTTGACGGTCAGGAGGCGGGAGGTACTGATGCTTTGAGACGGATATTTAGAGATGATCACATTGCAGGATATTATATCTCATGGGTGAAGATGACATATTTGTATGCGCCCTTACCCTATGTACTTGCAAGCTTCATTGGAGGAGTTTTTTCCCCAATCATAGGTCGAAGGGTTTTGCAATCAGGTGGGGTCGTGTACTTGAGAGTATGGTGATGTAGGGTACACATTATGCTTGGGGATCATGCATGCTTGCACATTTATATGATGAGCTACACCATGTTCTGTACGATCAAGGCCGAAGTTTAGTTGTTGGTTGTTCGCTTTTACAAATATGGGAATGGGAGCATTTTTCCGTTATGTGACTATTGACTCGCAGATGACGGCCTGTCGATCGACCATATAGATTCAGATATACCAATGTCATTGGTCAGCCGAGGCTAGGAAAATTGGATCATTGGTAGCATCTTTTGGATGATCTTGATACAGTATGCTGGCGGCCCTATGTAGATTGTGAGGCATGGCCATAGGATGCTAGGGAGATGCCCTATGTCTTTACCGCTAGATATTTGATTGGTCATACTCTTGGTATTATTGAGAGGTTTCTTCTTGGTTGGGTGTGGCGATAGTATGGTCAGCCTCAGGGTATGCCACAGGGTTCTTCTATTTATGTGCATCGGTAGTAGGAGGTTACAGTGCGGGGTTCACGGATTGCATATGATGCAGCAGTGGCAGAGTTCACCAGTTTGGGAGTACAGACGTGGGACTATAGAGCTGATATTCTTGACGGGGGGATGACTCTAGAGTATGGTCAGTATATGTTGGAACATCCTATGCCACGATTATTTGATCTTGATGAGCTTGCCGGTCCAGTTGCAGAGTAGAGACCACATATAGGGGGACATAGACGACAGTGAGAGGCGGCTTCAAAGAGTGATGACTCTAAGGAGGATGATGATGATGATGAGTCAGATGCGGATGGAGATAGTAGTGATGAGGAGAGTGGAGGTGATAGTGGTGGAGGAAGTGGCAAAGGTGGCAGAGGGAGTGACAGAGGTAGTGATAGAGGTGGTGGCAGAGGTGGACTGCAGATGAGACATTCAGCTCCATCATCTTCAGTAGATCTAGTGGTGTCAAGTTAGATAGCTACCTTGCAGAGTAGAGTGCAAAGCTTACAGGGTCAGTTAGCATAGGCACAGGACTTGGTTACATAGCTATAGGGACAGTTGATGATAGTGACAACTAAGAGAGATACAGCCAGACGACAGGGTGAGCAGGCCATGGCCCTAGCTAACAGTCTGCAGATTGTAGTAGTAGGTACCTCAATTGGTGACATGATGAGAGAGGTGACCAGGGCCACCCGAAAGGCAGAGTTCTATAGGACCAGGTATCATGATGTAGTGCCACCCGAGTGGAGAATGAGTTATACATAGTCTCAGTCTACACATAGTTGCTCTTGGGCTACCAGGAAGGGTGTATCTCAACCATTACCTCCAGGAGGGTCATCAAGAGTAGGTGGAGTAGGTCCATCAGGTATAGGTGGGGCAGGTCCCAGACCAGCACCATCACAGGATAGCACTTCGTTGTGTTTTTTATATGATGTGTTATATGTCTTATTGATATTTTGTTGAGACATCTGTATACACACTGGTATGATCCCATTTTTGATGATGTTATGTATATTTGACATCTTTTGTACATTTGAAATTCATTTTTGAGATAATATGATATGCAGCGATGATTCCTTATGTGATGAAAGTGTCTATTTTCTATATGCATGATGATTTATGTGATGGTTTCATGATGTTAATGCTTATGATGTATATGTATGCATGATTCTTAGATATGAAAATGCAAATGCAATGTTATGATATGATTGCAATCTATTGATGAATGATTTTTATGAATATGAATGTGAAATGATGGATGGTACAATTTATGAATGCCCATGAATGTTTTGATTATGATATATGATTTGTTTTTTTTTTTCCTGCTTTTCTGATTTTTATGTATTTTTTTCCAGGACTTTTGCTGATTTTTATGTATTTTTTAAGGACTCTTTCTATTTTTTATGTATTTTTTCAGGACTTTTTCTAATTTTTATGTATTTTTTTAGGACTTTTTCTAATTTTTATGTATTTTTTTAGGACTTTTTCTGATGATTCAAACATAGAACTTCTTCAAATGAATGTTGTTGATTGGCTCTTCAAACAGGTCCCCTTCTGATGTAGATAACTGATATGCTCCAGAACCGTATGCTGCAATGATAACAAATGGACCAAGCCAATTTGGCTCAAATTTTCCTTTCTTTTCTCTGTCTTGCTAATTACGTGGATTTTCTTTCAAGACTAAATCGCCTACTTGAAATGTCTGTGGTTTAACTCTGTGATTGTAGCTATGGAACATAACTTGTTGATAACCCTTCAAATGATCAGCTGCATGTTGACGTCTTTCATCTAATAGTTCTAGCTCTTGCAGATGAGATACTCGATAGTCTTCATCATTTATCAATCCTTTCAATGAGACCCTAAGCAAAGGTATTTCAACCTCTAATGGTAAAATCGCTTCTACTCCATATACCAAGGCATATGGTGTAGCTCCTGTTGGTGTGCAAATGTTGGTTCTGTATGCCCACAAAGCTGGATTTAACTGGACATGCCAATCACAACTGACATCATTTACCGTCTTCTTCAAGATCCTCAAATTTGTTTTGTTTGAAGCTTTTGTTTGACCATTTCCTTGTGGATAGTAAGGTGTAGAGAACCTGTGTTGGATGTGAAATCTTTCACAAAGTTCGTCAACCTCCTGATTCTTGAAAGGCCTCCCATTATCAATGATGATAGAATTAGGAATTACATATCGGCAGATGATGTAATTCAAGATAAATGAAGAGATTTGTTTATCGGTCACCATCGTCAAAGGAACAGCTTCAATCCATTTTGTAAAATACTCTGTAGTCGTGATGATGAATTTATGCCCATTTGATGATGAAGGATGAATTTTGCCAACAAGATCTAGTCCCCACTGAGAAAAAGGCCATGTTGGAGTGAAAGGCTGCAGTTCTTGTGCAGGTGCATGAATAAGATTCCCCTGGATCTGGCATTTAGAACACTTCTTGACAAAAGTAAAAGATTCTCTCTCCATGGTAGGCCAATAATATCCCATTCTAACAAGTTTCTTGGCTAAGGTTAAACTGCTTGAATGAGTTCCACAAATACCACCATGAACTTCTTGTAAGGCTTGTTCAGATTCGTCACATTCAAGACATCGAAGGAGTGTACCATCAAGACCACGTCGGTAAAGGATATCGATGATCAAGGTATAATGGGATGATTGGCATATGAAATTCCTTTTTTGGTTTCGGGATAAATCCAGAGGTAAGATGGTATTTTTTAGATAGGTATAAATCTTGCCATATAAAGGTGAATTAGAACCAGTTAAATGACATATGACTTGGGTCTCAGGATTATCATAGGCAGAAGAAAACAATTGTTCCACCAAGAATTCGTACTATTTTTGATTTTCTGATAATTGTAACAAGGAAGCAATTGTAGCCATTGCATCTGCAACTTTATTATCAATTCTTGGGATTTGTGAAAACTTGATTGCCACAAAATACTTTTTAAAATTATCCACCATGTTCTTGTAAGGTAGCAGCTTATCATCTTTAGATTGATAATCATCATTGATTTGATTAATGACAAGTTGTGAATCACCGTAGACTTGCAACTCTATAATCCGCCAATCCAATGCTATCTTCATTCTTGTGAGCAATGCTTCATATTCAGCTATGTTATTTGTGCAGGGAAACATCAAACGATATGATTTTGGAATGGTATGTCCTTCAGTTGTAATAAAAATAATCCCTGCCCCCAAGCCATGTTGCGTGTAAGATCCATCAAAGTACAATGTCCATGATTTCTAAATTGTTGTTGTAAAGACATCTCCATCAGGAAATTCAATGTGCATTGGGTTTTCTTCTTGTAAAGGTGCTTCGGCCAACTGATCTGCGATGACCTGTCCTTTTATAGCTCTTCAATCTACATAGTGAATTTCAAACTCACTTAAGATCATTACCCATTTTGCAAGTCTTCTTGTTAAGGTGGCTTTGCTTAAGAGGTATTTTAGTGGATCGATTTTGGTTATCAGCTTAACTATATGAGCCAACATATAGTGGCGCAACTTTTGAGAAGCAAACACTACTGCTAGGCAAGCTTTTTCAATGAAAGTGTAGTTTAATTAATGACTTGTTAAAGTTATGCTGATATAGTATATGGCTCTTTCTTTGCCTATAGAATCCTCGTGTGCTAGTAACGCTCCCAAAGATACTTTTGTTGCTGAAATATAAAGTATGAGCGGCTTTTCTGGAACTGGTGGAATTAGGACTGGTGTATTCATGAGATATTGCTTGATTTTATTAAATGTTGCTTCACACTTTTCCTCCCATTTGAATGGGACATTTTCATGCAATAGATGTGTAAATGGTAAGCTTTTGTCTGCCAGTTGAACTATAAACCTCCTAATGGATTGTAGTCGTCCTTGCAGTGATCGGAGCTGACTGATATTTCGTGGTGGCGGCATGTCCATTATAGCTTGTATTTTTCCTCGATCAACCTCTATGCCCTTTTCTGAAACAATGTATCCCAGGAGTTTTCTAGATTTAATGTCGAAGACACATTTCTTTGGATTGAGTCGAACATTAAACTTCTCCATTTTGATAAAGATCTTTGACAAGATTTCTAGATGTCTGATAGGGACAGGGTTAGATTGAGACAATCACAATCTCAATGCTCCGGGTCTCACCTTTGTTGACCCCTTGGTGTCACTTCCTCCACCACTCAACCTGTAGGTCCTCTGCTATTTAAGCACCCCTGGTTCATTTTCCAACCCTGCTATCATCTCTAATTTGCTGCTACCAAGCCAAACTTGGTGCTTTTCCTCACATTCACCATCTAGCCCTTAATATGCTTAAAGACTAGCTAACCTCCAATACTTCCTAGCCTCATTTACAGGGGTGTGCATAGGCTTCCATAGCTTCAAAGCTATCTAGAGAAGGTTCTTGTTCAACCTCCATATACCACTTCTCTATCGCTTTCACAAAATCCATGTTTTAGGGTTTGGGCAGGGCTACAAGCCTTGAGCCCCTTTTAGGCCTCCTTGCACAAGAAAACTGGTTAGAACTCCTCTCCTTCAACTGGTTAGGCAAAACTCCCTTCTGACACCCTGGTTCAAATTCCAAACACTAAAATATTTTTAAGGTTTGGGTCCCCCTCTATCCGTACACAGGCAGAACTCAGATTTTACAAGAAACTAGGGTTTTAAGACCATTTCTTGGTCTATTTTTCTCTTTCCAATCTCTAGTTGAGCAGTCAAGGACTCTACCTTCTTGACAACCTTTATGAAGGTTCTTACAACCACTGCACATGTTTCTTTAACCAAGGTTCATCACCCCTGCCACATTAGAACTGACATTTCACTGTCTTTCCCTAACCGGGTATTGACCAACTCGCCTAGGGAAAGATTTTTAGAATGCTTCTAGAATTCTTAAATAATCCTACCACTAAGTTATGTACACACATGGGGTTTATCCATGTTTCCAACAAGCCCATACTTCTTGGTACGGTGAGGAAATGGACTAAACCTCCATTTTTACCAGAATTACTAGTCAAAACAGCAAGAAAGAAAAACACAGAGTTACTAAACAAATTGAATGCGATGCACTAGTTGTCTATTTTTCCAAAAAAATGCTTCAAAAGACTTCTTTACATGCTAACCAAAACAAAAAAAATGCCTCTTCAAATCATCTAGCAGCTGTCACGCAAAACAAGAGCAGTAAACATAATTTCCACACCAAAAATCACAGTATTTCTATTATCCTGATAAAACTTCACATGCTCTAATTTCTTCCAACCTTCAAACAGGTCGAGAGATATCTTTTTAACAACTTGGAAACAGTTAGGTTTCCTCTTTCAAGCCTAGGAACGGCCAAACATTGAGTGTTGGAAAACACACTGTGTTTTGCAACCTAGGTCTATTTTAGGAAAACAACCCAAACTTAAGCTTCCAAACTTATTCAACTTCAACACTTCAAAACAAAGGAGAAAAGGTCCTCAACCATAAACAAGATGGTCGACAAGACCTTACATAGCACAACAAAATGAGCTTTAACCAAAAAAACTTTAAATAAAGCATAAACCTTGCCAGGTGCTCCAACTTTGCCAGGTGCTCCTACACCATTCTCCCCCTCTCTACACAAAAATCAAGGAGTTTGAGGTGATATCAGTGATAGATCAATGCCTAGCTTCTTAAAGTCAGCTTCCTCAACCCGGGTAGCCTCAGATTCATGTTTGTTCCTCCACTGGACAAGGTGCTCCATGTACACCTTATGTCTTGTAGCCTTCTTCACCCTGGACTCCAAGATCTTCTTTGCCCGAGGTTTCTCTTGATTAGGAAGGGGTATATTACTGATATCCTCGAAGATCTCCTGACTGTTCTAAACTTCATCACTGACTGTCCCCTTATACCTGATCAAATCAACAACATTAAATACTGGAGATATGCCCAAATCTGGTGGTAATTCTACCTTGTATGCATTCTTCCCATAATTGGCTAACACCTTGCATGGTCCCACTCTTTTCATCTGCATTTTGGTTGACATTCCCTTCTATAACCTTTATTTATTAAGATGGACCATAACATAGTCACCTACTGCAAATTGCACATCTCTCCTTGACACATCAACTTTATCTTTCAATTTTTGTGTTGTTGTTGTGATTGTCTTCTTAACCTACTCATGTATCTCTTTCATGGTCTGAGTGAAGTCTTCTGCATGTCCACTCCTATTCTCCATTGATCCAAGGTCTCTGAGTTCACAAATGCCTCTTGGGTGCATCCCATATACCACTTCAAATGGACTTTTTCCTGTAGTTATGTTTACACTGTCATTATAAGCATACTTAGCTTGAGAAATCACCATATCCCATGTCTGTCCATATTCTTTAGTCAAGCACCTCAAAAGATTACCTAGCACTCTGTTAACCACCTCTATTTTACCATCAGTCTGAGGATGGTAAGCTGATCCAAAAGACAGATTTGTACCCAATCTGCTCCATAGAGTCTTCCAAAAATGACTCATGAACTTCACATCCCTGTCAGAAACAATACTTAATGGAAATCCATGGATCCTTACTATCTCCCTGAAGAAAAGATGGGCAATGTAGCTAGCATCATGTGTATTCTTGCAAGGGATAAAGTTACTCATCTTGCTAAATCTGTCCACAACTACATAAATACTGTCAAACCCTACCTTAGTCTTGGGGAGTCCTACCACAAAATCCATACTAACACACTCCCATGGTCTATTGGGAATGGGTAAAGGTTGATACAAACCTGCATTGCTGGCTCCCCCTTTGGCTTTCATGCAAAGCACACACTGCTCCACATATTTCCTAACATCTTTTGCCAACTTAGGCCAATAATAGAATCTTTGTACCAGCTCTAAAGTTTTATTTATTCCAAAATGCCCACTACGACTGCCATTATGCTTTTTCTTCAACCAGATTTTCCCTCATTGAACCTCTTGGGACACATAATAGATTTCCCTTAAATAACAGTCCATTTTGCAATGTATACTCAACATACTGACTATGAAAGTGATTCTCAAAATCAGAGCATACCTTGTAGGCTTCTGAAAAGTCTTCATCTTCGCCATAGGGGTCTTTGAAACTCTCTAATCCAATGCTCTTCAACTGTATTTCCTGCACTGTCAACATTCTCCTGCTTAATGCATCTGCCACCTTATTCATTTGTCCCTTCTTGTGCTTGATGGTAAAAGTGAAAGCTTGGATGTATTCCATCCATTTCAAGTGTCTATTACTTAGCTTCTCTTGGGTGTTGATGTAACTGAGTGCCTGGTTATTTGTGAAGACCACAAACTCTTTGGGTAACAAATAATGCCTCCACTTCCTAAGGGACTGCACTAAAGCATATAATTATAGATCATAGGTGGAGTATTTTTGCTTGGCTTCATTGAGATTTTCACTAAAGAAGGCTACAGGCCTACCTTCTTGACTAAGTACTCCTATTGCTACTCCACTTGCATCACACTCAACTGTGAACAACTTATCAAAACTAGGCAATAATAGGATAGGTTGAGTTGCCACTTCTTGTTTCAGTTTTTCAAACCCTTTATCAGCTTCTTGAGTCCACTTAAACTTTGTTTTTAGACCACCTTTAATAGTATCTAGGACTGGTGCACATATACCACTAAAATTCCTAATGAATTTCCTATAAAATTGAGCTAAACCATGAAAGCTCCTTACCTCTGTTGCTGTGGTTGGTGTAGGCTAGTTTAGGATGGCTTCCACCTTGCTTGGATCCATCTTCAACATTCCTTGGGATACTACAAAGCCTAGATACACAAGTTCTTGTTTGAAGAACTCACACTTCTCAAGGTTGATTGCTAACTATTCTTCTTGCAGCCTTTTAAGTACCATCTCCACATGCTTCAAATGTTCTTTTGCTGTCTTACTGAAAATCAGTATGTCATCAAGATAGACTACTACAAAGATCCCTGTAAAATCCTTAAGCACCTCATTCATTAGTCTCATGAACGTGCTAGGGGAATTTGAGAGGCCAAATGGCATCACTTTCCACTCATATAAGCCATCATTTGTCTTAAGAGCTGTCTTCCATTCATCACCCTCCTTGATTTTGATTTGATGATACCCGCTCTTAAGATCCAACTTGGTGAAGAATTTTGCACCTCCAAGACAATCCATCAAGTCTTCAATTCTAGGAATAGGAAACCTATACCTAATTGTGATTCTATTAATTTCTCTAGAATCAGTGCATAATCTCCACTTACCACCTTTTTTGTTGCCAAAACCACTGGGACTGCACATGGACTAATACTCTTTTGAATCAAGCCTTGATCCAACAACTCCTTCACCTGTCTAGCCACTTCAAGATTCTAATTTGGTGTGAGTTTGTATGCTGCTTTGTTAGGTAAGGAAGCTCCAGGTATGAAATCAATTTGATGGCTTATAGCTCTCCTTGGAGGTAGGGTTGCAGGTGTACCATCACTGACAATTTCCTTGTACTTTTCTAGCAGCCTTTGAATTGTTTCAGGTATGACTATCTTCTTAGCCTTTTCTTCATCTTTTGACTGCATTAGGATCACATATCCCTCATTCCCTTGGTGTAGGTCCTTAAGGAACCCTTTACCACTGCTCAACATGATGTTAGGTACCTTTGATTGTCCCTGATCTTCTTCTAATAATGACTGCAACTTGAAATTTCTTCCATCCTTCTTAAATTCAATGGTGTTCTCCTTCCCATGATATATAGAACCTCTATCATATTGCCATGGCCTGCCAAGTAGAAGATGGCATGCATCCATGGGTAGTACATCACAAACCAACTTGTCTTTATATCCTCCAATTGAAAATTCCACTGTTACCTGCTCATTCACTAGAACACTCTGCCCTTTGTTCAACCATGTGACTTTGTAAGGGTTAGTGTGGGGTTTGGTTTCCAATTTCAACTTCTTTACTGCCTCCTCAGAGATGATATTATCTGTAGAACTAGAATCTACAATGACCTTGCATACCTTTCCAAATAGCTTGCACCTTGCTCTAAACAAAGCTCTCCTTTGTTTGGGTTCTTCTTTGACTGGTTGTCTGATCAAAACCCTGTTAAACATTAGATTTTCTCCTACTTCTGATTCTATATGACTGATCTCAGATGCCTTAGGACTCATGATGTCCTCTTGTGCATAAGCCACTCTTTTCTCATTGCTAGAAGAGGATGTTTTCTCCGGGCACCTATAAGTAGGGTGACCTAGTTGATTGCAATGATAAAATTTCATGCTTGCAAAATAAGAGCTGCTCCTACCTGCTCCTCTTCCTCTGTTTGAACCTCCTTGAGGTCCTCTTCCTCTGTTAAATCCTCCTCTTGAAGATGTTTCACCCCCATGTTCAGTGAGCTTAGATTCTCCTTGGTTCCTTTGATCATTACCTCTACCTTGGTAACCACCACGATGTCCTCTTTGATCTCTTTGATCCCTGCCTTTGCCTCTGCCTTTAGAAGACTAATCATGCTTTCTTTTGTTCCTCTCTTCAATCTTTATAGCCAGCTGATAACATTGGTGGACTGTTTTAGGACTCAAAAGAGCCATCTCTTCTTGAATGTTCCATTTCAAACCATTAAGGTACCTAGCCACTTTTAGGCTCTCATCCTCTGTCACATTTGATCTCAAGCAAAGCTTCTGAAACTCTTCAGTATAGGTGTTGACATCTTGGTCTTTCTGCCTTAGACTCTACCTCTTCTTGTGCAACTGTATCTCATAATCATCTGGCATATAGGCTTCCTTTACCTTAGCAACCATTCCTTTCCAAGTTGATATGGGTTGCTTGCCTTCTTTCTCCCTTTCAGTCTGAACAAACTTCCACCATGTCAAGGCTAATCCTCTCAACCTTGATTTAGCTACCTTCACCTTCTGTGCTTCAGTTACTCCATCACATTCAAAGTGATTCTCCATGCCTTCTATCTAGTCCATGACTAGGTCTGCTTCCATCTTTCCACTAAAAAGCGGTATACCTTCAAGTTCTTTTCCACTCAAATATTTTAATGCCTTCAAGAAAGGCTCCTCCTTCAAAACAGGGTCAGGTTTAGGGGTCTTATCTTCCTCTGCAACCTCTTCTTCTTTTGGAATTCTTCCCTCAAACTGTGCACTCCTCACTACTGCCTCAAGTTGGGCTATTCTTTCCCTCAACTGCTTATTGTCTTCTTCTTGCTCTTCAACCATCTTAGCCAGTTCTGCATTGGTCACCATGGTGGAAGAATCACTTGACTCAATGTCTGACATGCAAGATTTGTTTCCCAAATCTTTCACTCGCTCTGATACCAAATCTGATAGGGACAGGGTTGGATTGAGACAATCACAATCTCAATGCTCCGGGTCTCACCTTTGTTGACCCCTTGGTGTCACTTCCTCCATCACTCAACCTATAGGTCCTCTGCTATTTAAGCACCCCTGGTTCATTTTCCAACCCTGCTATCATCTCTAATTTGCTGCTACCAAGCCAAACTTGGTGCTTTTCCTCACATTCACCATCTAGCCCTTAATATGCTTAAAGACTAGCTAACCTCCAATACTTCCTAGCCTCATTTACAGGGGTGTGCATAGGCTTCCATAGCTTCAAAGCTATCTAGAGAAGGTTCTTGTTCAACCTCCATATACCACTTCTCTATCGCTTTCACAAAATCCATGTTTTAGGGTTTGGGCAGGGCTACAAGCCTTGAGCCCCTTTTAGGCCTCCTTGCACAAGAAAACTGGTTAGAACTCCTCTCCTTCAACTGGTTAGGCAAAACTCCCTTCTGACACCCTGGTTCAAATTCCAAACACTAAAATATTTTTAAGGTTTGGGTCCCCCTCTATCCGTACACAGGCAGAACTCAGATTTTACAAGAAACTAGGGTTTTAAGACCATTTCTTGGTCTATTTTTCTCTTTCCAATCTCTAGTTGAGCAGTCAAGGACTCTACCTTCTTGACAACCTTTATGAAGGTTCTTACAACCACTGCACATGTTTCTTTAACCAAGGTTCATCACCCCTGCCACATTAGAACTGACATTTCACTGTCTTTCCCTAACCGGGTATTGACCAACTCGCCTAGGGAAAGATTTTTAGAATGCTTCTAGAATTCTTAAATAATCCTACCACTAATTTATGTACACACATGGGGTTTATCCATGTTTCCAACAAGCCCATACTTCTTGGTACGGTGAGGAAATGGACTAAACCTCCATTTTTACCAGAATTACTAGTCAAAACAGCAAGAAAGAAAAACACAGAGTTACTAAACAAATTGAATGTGATGCACTAGCTGTCTATTTTTCCAAAAAAATGCTTCAAGAGACTTCTTTACATGCTAACCAAAACAACAAAATTCCTCTTCAAATCATCTAGTAGTTGTCACGCAAAACAAGAGCAGTAAACAAAATTTCCACACCAAAAATCACAGTATTTCTATTATCCTGATAAAACTTCACATGCTCCAATTTCTTCCAACCTTCAAACAGGTCGAGAGATATCTTTTTAACAACTTGGAAACAGTTAGGTTTCCTCTTTCGAGCCTAGGAACGGCCAAACATTGATTGTTGGAAAACACACTGTGTTTTGCAACCTAGGTCTATTTTAGGAAAACAACCCAAACTTAAGCTTCCAAACTTATTCAACTTCAACACTTCAAAACAAAGGATAAAAGGTCCTCAACCATAAACAAGATGGTCCACAAGACCTTACATAGCACAACAAAATGAGCTTTAACCAAAAAAACTTTAAATAAAGAATAAACCTTGCCAGGTGCTCCAACTTTGCCAGGTGCTCCTGCACCAATTTCCTTCTCTTGTGTTGGATTTGGCCAATAAGTCATCCACATATTCTTCCATGAAGGTGTGCACCATTTCATGGAAAATGGTTGTCATTGCTCTTTGATAAGTCGCTCCTACATTCTTAAGCCCAAATGGCATGACATTCCAACAATAGGTACCCCAAGGGAACGTGAATGTTGTTTTATCTTGATCCTCTGGTGCAATCTTTATCTGGTTGTATCCTTAAAATCCATCCATTAATGAATACATTGCATGGCCAGCAGTTAAATCAACAATCATATCTATGTTTGGTAAAGGGAAGTCATCTTTTGGACATGCTTTGTTCAAATCTCTGAAATCTGTACAAATTCTAATCCTTTCGTCTGGCTTTGAAACAGGTACGATATTGGAGATCCATTCTGCATAGTCAATAGACCAAATGAATCCAACATCTAAAAGTTTCTTTAACTCTTCTTTAACCAATAATGCAACATGTGGTTGCATTTTTATGAGTTTTTGCTTCACTGGTTTTGCCCCTATGTTTATAGATAAATGATTCATTATCAGATTAGGATCTAACCCTGGCATATTGGCATATGACCAACCGAAATTGATTTGATTCTCCTCCAAGAACTCTATGAATTTCAATACCTCTTCTACTATTAATGATGTTGCAAGTTGCAAAATTTTTGGCTGCTTTGTTGTACTTATGTTGATTGATTATGTGGGCTCAATCAAAACAAAAGATCTTTCTTGATAATGTTTGGGAAGAGTGTCAAATTTCTCATCCTTCAGTGCCTCAAAAAGGTTTTCACCGTCGGATTCGCTCCTTATTTTTCTCTTGTTGTGATCTACCACTGTTGTTTTTCAGTTTTCACCAATGGATCCATCTTTTATTTCATTTATTTTGCAGCTAAGATACTTGACACCCTCCCTATCAAAATATTGAGTATGAGATTCTTCGATGGAACACTTGTTTTCTTGATTAGATGAATAAAGGAAATTTACAATACCCTCATCATCATGGAATGTAGGGATATGAATAGGTGCATCGTTGTCCCAATCAATAAGTTTTGGATAGACCAAAGGGATGGGATCATTAGGTTAGGTAAGGTCTTGAGCGGTCAAAGTCATGACATGGTTGTCATTTTCATGATGGAAAATTTCTATGATGGTATTCTCCTGTCAATTATCAATCTCGTTAAAATTTGAATCGTCCTCACTTGAGTCAGGATAGCTTTGTAAAACATAATCAAGTGGAGGCCTTGAGCCCTCCCCTTGTAAGAACGTGGGTGCGAATTTGTGTATGGCATCCACCCTTTTCTCTGTTAAGAACGTATCATCAAAGACATCATCCCATTCGTATTCATTGGAATCAGTGTCTGAACTGTTCTGCAATTGGAAAATTGATCCATAATTTTTTTGTAAAGTGACATCTTCATGGGGTTTATCTGAAATTGATTCTCCTTCAAGAGTTTGTTGTGCTTGCTGTGAAGTTGAATTTTTTGTATCCTTACCATATCCAAGTCCTGTTTTATCTTTTGGATGTATTGAAATAGGTTGAATTGGCTCAATGATTCCTTCTTTTCTTTTTCCTATAGGACCATTTCCTTCATAGCCCATTCTTTGCATGATGGTATACCCTTTACCATATTGTTCGGTAGGTAACTTGATGTGCAAGAGAGATTTATCTTCATCTTTGTATAGCCAGCTTAGGATGTCCCTATCTTTGGCTTCTTCCTCGGCGGTGTTAGCTTTAATGAATTGTCCATCAAACTTTGTGATTGGCACATAAGCTTGGGATGTAGAGGTTGTTGCGATCTTTTGATTTGATATGGTCAGCTAACCATGTGACCTCGGAGAAGGAGGTAAGCTAGAAAGGGATAGTGAATATTCACCTACTCCTGTGTCTTTTAAATGTAGCTTGGTGTCAAGATTCTTTGTCAATTCTTGCAATTGGCCTTGTAGATTAGAAGAAGAGGCAGTAAGAGCCTCCCTATTGTGCGGCACAAAAACGTCTTGAGTTGCTCAGAGATTTGAACAAGTTTGGGTACTATTGTAGTTAGCTTGTATAGTTATTTCTTGTCCATCATATGGAAACTTGAGGGATTGATGGTACATTGACGGTACTGCCTGCATATCATGAATCCATGGGCGACCCAAAAGTATGTTATAGGAAAGATCACGATCTAGAACCTGACAAAAGGTATTTTTCACAATAGGTCCCACTCTGATAGGTAGCATTATTAGTCCTTTAGAAGCTCTTTCTTCATCATCATATGCCTTGATAGTTATTTTCCTTTGTGGATCAATGGAATTTTCTGATATTCCTAAGGCATGTATTAGCTTTAAGGTACAAATGTTTAAACCGGCTGCTCCATCTATCCAAACACGTCTGATTCGGTGTTTATGGATCATGACTTCAAGATAAAGCGATGAATTATGTGGATGTGTCATGGAGGCATCATCTTTTTCAGAGAATGAAAGACAAGTTGGGGAAGAAAAATGTCCCACCATGGCTTGAAATTTTTCTACATCCAGATCAGTGTCTACGGTTGTGTTTACAAAAGCTTCTTCTAAAATATTCTTGTGTACGGGAGATATTTTGAGAAGTTCAAGGATGGAGATTTGAGCTGATGTTTTTCTCAGTTGATCAACTAGATTATAATGACTTGGAGGAGGAATAGTTTCCTTAGATGAACTTCCTTTTAGGACAACTTTTGCTTGTCCTCTCGTAGTCACATTAACCTGTTGATATTCTTGTTTTTCCTTGATTTTGATAACATTAACCTGTTGATCATCTGCATAGATGTGGTGGATTATGTTGTCTTCAACATTGTTTATTCTTTTCACTTTGGAATATGATGTTTCCCCCTTTTGATAGTTTGGTAAAGGATCTTTGAATGCTTGATGATCGTCATTGGTATGATGTCCTTCAATTATGATGGTGCCATTGTCAATTAAATCTTGTACTAGATTTCGCAATGCTTGACAATTATTTGTTCTATGACCTTTACATTGATGATAATTGCAATAATACGAGTCATTCCATGATGGTGGTTTGACTCATGGCTCATAATCTCTTTGTGGTGGTAAGGTGATAACCTTACTATCGGGAAGCTCCTTGAGAGCAGACTCAAGAGATTGACCCAAAGTGGTAAAATTCCATCGATTTGAAAAGAATGGAGATCTTCGTAAATTTGATGTTTGGGTATTGACAAGATTGTTATTGAAATTACCATGATTATCCTTGTTGTTTTGATTGGTCATGCTTTCTTGATTGGAGTTTTGTCCTTGTTGATTTTTGTTTCCTTGTTGGTTGGTATTTCCTTGTTGGTTGTTTCGTGGAGCACTTGATAGGTTGAAGATAGATGGTCTTGTTCGTAGATTGTTTGCATCCATTATACCATCATTGATGACATTTTTATTTATGTTCCAAAACCTTGTTTTATCATTGTTATGGTTGGATGAACTTGGATTATCAAGTTTTATTACTCCTCTTTTGACCAAAGCCCCTTCAATGGTGATTGCATTTTCAATCAATTTTTCAAAGTTATGAGGACAATGAAGATTAAGCCTGTAGCTTAATTCTTAATCTAGGCTCTTGATGAAGATATCCATCTTTTCCTTTTCAGGAATAGGACGAGAATATCATTCATCTTACACCTTGGATGGGATCTATTTGGCCGTTACTGTTTGGGAAGGTTTTAAAACGACTTAAGCCCCATCGCTTCGTCTAGGCTGGGCCCCCTTTTGTTTTATCGTTTTATTTCCTTCGCCTGACTTTATTTTTCCTAAGTCTTTGTTGGTCCCATGTTCCCCTCATTAAAACAACTTTATGTCATTGTTCGTCGTCGACTCCAGTGGATGTCCCCTTATTCCTTTAGGGGAGAGGGCCTATAGTCGGCAGTTAATCCTTCTTTCTGATGTAGCAATTGACTGGAATATCGTAGAACCTTCATTTTTTTTAAAATGTAGACTGGTCTCTTATTTATCTATAACTAAGGTTTGGAGATGCGACTCATTGTGCAACTTGCCACATCGGCAGATCTTTTGAGAAGTGTCTAAAATTTGAATTTTTAAAGGTTCAACCAAAACTTAATCATGGAACCCCAATAGTTGAAGCAAAAAAATATCATTTGTTGCTTGTAGAATATGATATTTTTATTTAAATTAAAATTAATATACAACCTAAGTGGACCAAATACTTATTGATAACCATAAATCTTTGATATCTCTACCTTTATATTCAACACATATGGACTAATAAAAAAAAAAAAAAAATCTATTTGTTGTTATAAAACAACACATAATAATTTAAAATAATAAACTTATATTGAACAAAATAACCAATAGTTGAACACTAAAACTTTTGAAAAATCCTTCAAGATTTACGGAAAATACATGTTATTTATTATGTTTCACCTTTTATATTTCTTTATAGGACAAACTATTACTATAAAAATTATCCACGTTTGTACCGATGGAACTTCAAATTCTTGTTCCTAATGTTTCACTCATGCCCTGCCTTATGTCACTGGTCTTTCATGGTGCTGGAAAATTTCTTAGGGCTAGGGTTTTAGCTTTGTCTCATCTTAAACCCTTGTGTTTACCTAATGCCTTGGTCAGGATCTATTTCACCGTTACCTTTTTTGAAGGGTTTTAAAAACATCTTATGCCCCATCATTCTGTCTAGGCCTAGTCTCTTTGGTCTTAATATTTTATTTCCTCCGCGGGTTTTATTTTCCTAAGTCCTGGTTGGCCCTGCACTGAACAGTTTAAAAAAAGCTTATGTCATTGTTTTCCATCTACCTAGTAATGTCCCCTTGCCCTTTAATGAATTTTTTATTTTTTAGAAGGATGAAATTCGCGTTGTCGTCGATCAAAATGCCTTCAAGATCAATGGTTTCCCGCCATCTCGTGATCAAGAATTGTAGGATGGAGATATTGCGAGCGGGCGACACGTGTACCATCTGGGGGATCAAATTTGCATGACTGTTCATCAACTATCCTTTGATCTGAGTCGTTCCCCACCATCCCGCGATGGTGCTTTGGTTGATTGCGAAATCACGAGCGAAAGTGCCACGCGGACTACAAGGTGGGGCTCGAGGAAATTTTAGGGCGATATATTTTAAATGTTTCATTGCTTCCAAAGAAAAACATTTAAAATGAAATATTTGACTGTTGATCAAAATGCCTTCAAGATCAATGGTTGCCCGCCATCCCGTGATCGAGAATTGTAGGATGGCGATATCGTAGGCGAGCAACATGTGTCCCATCTGGGGGATCAAATTTGCGACTGTTCATCAACTGTCCTTTGATCTAAGTTATTCCCCGCCATCCCGCGATGGTGCTTTGGTTGATTGCGAAATCACGGGCGGGTGCCATGTGGACTGTACAAGGTGGGGCCCGATGGAAATTTTTGTGCGAATATATTTTAACCCATGTTTCATTGCTTCCAAAGAAAATCATTTAAAATGAAATATTTGACAAGGTCGGGGGGAAATTCATTAAAAATGAGCAAAAGTGGGGAAATTCATTAAAAATGAGCAAAAGCAGAGAAATTAGGGCAACTAGTCAAGTCAGAAGCAGGCTACGCAGCATACAAAATGGTATGCCCATCCATGTCCTGCCAAGAGCCTGCCTTCTGTGCAAAAAATAACCTAATTCGTAACCCTCACATTTTTTATTTTCAAGCCCACATACAAAGGTTAAACTATTATATATGTTTTGTTTAATATATTTTAAAAATATTTTATAAATTATTTATAAAATATTTATAATATAAAATATTTTTTAAATATATTAAACAAATATATATAAACTCAATATTTTCTTAGTATTTTAATGGTATATTAAAAAAAATCATATCTGATAGTTGAATACATTCAAAATATGTGACGGTGAGTGACCAATTTTAATTAAAGGTGTAAATTTGCCCGAAAAGTAGAAAGTCTAGTATTTTGATCACCTAGGCTGGCGAACTGTTTAGTTGAAAATGAACAACCTAGTATTGTTCCGATGGTTGAGATCCACGGTTTCCCGCCAGCATCGCGTGATCAAATTAGTTGGATGAAGGTATTTATTGATTTTGAAGCATGATGATGTTAAGTTTTCACACATTATACAAAAGTTCATTTTCAACATATACATATTTAAACTTCAAGTGAAAAAAGAGACTTATATACTTGAACAAAGGATTAAATACATAGTCATAAAAACAACAAAGTTTGATTATTCATCTGAAAGCAAAGATTTATTAGAGTCAATTGCAAAGCTATAGGTTTCATAACATTCAAATGCTTGAATGCATATAATGTTAACAATGTATTCAAACATTTAAAAAAAAAATAGTGTATATATCTAGGTTAGTTAATGCCATTTTGTCATGATATACTTCTTTGATGCTGTCAATACTAAATCTAATGATTGCTGAACATTTTTGCTTTTAAATTTATTGTTCTTGGTTGATTGTTGTTATAGACAAGTTGGTATGATTTCAAATTTCAATGTGTACCCTTATATATGGAATTGAGATAAACAATGACACAAACAATGACACAAACAATAATGAAATCAAATTGATTGCTTTCCAAATTCATATTCATGAAAATGTAAGCATTTTTTCAAGTCAATAGGCATCTTGATAAAGATAACTCTCGGCGTGTTTTACATATATTATTAATTACTATAGGTATGCTAGTTAATTAAATTATTAACTATATTTTATTTGTATTATATATTGAATTGTTAAAAGATGTAAAAATCTTAATACTAAATATATAGGAAAATGGTTAAAAAATTACATATTTTTCAAAAAACAAAATATAATTTATTTGACTGGAACTTAATTTCACCTCTTTCGATATTCTCTGCCTCGACGGATCTTCGGATCTTTTCCCGGATCTTTACCCTGATTCTCGACCCTGGTCGTCTTTATCCGGATAGAAAACCTGACGCCTTTGTCTTATCGCGCTCGATTTCGATGGATTGATCCTATCGATGATCTTTCCTATATCTCCTTATATCTCTATGCCATTTTCTATATATATATATATATATATATGCTAGTAGCATTTGCAACACAACATGAAAGACAAGATTAGAATTACTTTTAGTTATAGAATTATAATCCTAACCCTTCTAATTTTTAAAATCCATAAAATATTTATTACCTATTTAGTTTTACTAATTATCTAATACAATTAAATTAAATTAAATTAAATATTCATTTTAAATTAATTAAACAATTATTAATTAGAATTTTAGAATAAATTAGCAAATAAGATCTATATAAAATCAACTTTTCTATTTTTTTTCTTTGTGTCCAAATCATTTCATTTTTGAAAATTATACTAAATTCTAGATATCATAATTAAACACAAAACTCTATTCTATTCTAATCCTAACCCTAGTTAAACCCTAACCCTATTTGGACTCTAACCCTTACCCTAATTGAACACTAAATCTAATTGTAATTGACCACTAAGCATAATTGAATTCTACCCCTAACCCTAACCCTAACTCTAACTAAACCCTAAACCTAACTCTAATCAAACCCTAACCCAAACCTACTTGATTCATAATCCCAACCCTAACCCAAACCCTAATTGAACTTTAAAACTAACCTTAATTAAGTATTAACCCTAATTGAACATTTATTGAACACTAGTCCTAATTGTACCATAACCCTAACTTTGAACTACAATTGAACTCTAATCCTAACCCTAACACTAATTCTTATCCTAATTGAACTTTAACCCCAACACTAACCTTAACCTTGACCCTATTTGAACTCTTTTGAATTCATAACCTTAATTAAACCCCAACCTCATCCTCGATCCTAATCCTAATTGAACTCTAGCTTTTTAGTTGAAAATATTAAAGTGCCTTAGATTTTCCCATTCATCATCATTTATCATTCAATTCCTAATAGAACTCCAAAATTTATACTTTTATAATGTTTAATACACACCTAATATTAAGGGGTTTAGGGTTTAAGGGTTAAGGGTTCCCAAGGGTTAGAGAGAGAGATAGAGGAGTGAGTGAGTGACCCATTTATATATTATTCTTTTATTCTTCGTCAGTTAAATATTTAGTTACCCATTTACCGTTAGCATAAATGACCCAAGAATTTAATAGAATGGACTACTCATATAATACCTTGCATTATGGAGCTCAATTCTCTGATATATTACTACTTATCAAATCCTTTTTAAATAATTGTAAACTTATGACTCCATTTAAGCATTTAATTGATTTTCTTGAATCAAAGCAAAAACATAGACACACAATTGAACAAATTCTCAAAAGAAGAATGACAACTTCATTAACATTTCATTCAAAATTCACTTAAATCCACATAAGGAGAGAAAATATATTAGAATTATACGTTTATTCATGCTTATAAGTCATATATGCATACAAATTTAAGATAATTTGTATATATTCATCCAAAACTCAAAACAGGCTATCTATTCTATTCCCCGCTTGGGTTTTAACAACCAATGGCACCACATATATCACTTCCTCATCAGAGGACAGATATCTTTCTACCCATATATTCAACTCAAAACCTAGCTAGAGCTTTCATTAGTTCTCTCCCTACAAATGAGCCTTGAATTCCCTTTTATATGACAAGGGAGCAACAAGCTTCAGGCTCAAATGTAATTTCACCACAAATTTTCATTTGAACAAAATCTCCATTACATTTGACTTTCATTTCAAAACTTCCCACATGTTGAATCTACAAAACATAGTGGCACACGAACTGAGGAAAACTAAAAGAAAGGGGAACACAAATTGTCATCAAAATCCCCTTGTCGCTATCCCCGCAAAAAAACTAAGCAACCAAATTTCCACGAAGGCACCACATCAACTTCTTATTTACATGCCACCCTACCCTTACCAACACTCAGACCCCGGTATACACACCCACTTCTAGTTGTTTCCCAATACGATAGACCCTCAGCCTCCTCTTCTCTCTTGTCCTTGCCCAATATGGTTCTAGTCCATCTGCTTGGGGTTTTAACAACCAATGGCACAACAGATATCACTTCCTCATCAGAAGGTAGACTATGATTGAAGCGATGTAAATACCAACAGTAGTCAGAGTCGGTCTTGGTTATATCATCAGAAGTGTTGCTCGTAAGGTCAATGGGTGAGTGTTGGCATCCAGATAAGGAGCCATGCCCATACCTTATTTTCCTACCGACACTAGTAATAGAGCATACCACCGACTGCTTGCCTTTGTCATCTACCAATTGAGCATCAACATCCTAGAATTGCAACCTTCTACTACATCTAGTGGGCACAAGCCTGGACTTGTCAACCAAAGCACCTTCCTGAATAGCAGGACTGAGCTTTTGTGAGCTCAAACGAACAAACCTCCTTACTGACTTACTCATTTTCTCTTCTCAGACAAGCACTCAAACTTGATTAGACTCAGCCCACAAAGTGCTCCAACTGCTACAAGAATGACACTATTAGTAGTTAATTCCTCTTGTATTTATTGTGCGAGGTAATGGCAACCTTCATCAATGCTTAGTAAAAATGCATGTGCAAACATGGAAATTTGGTGGCGTATGTACTATCACCATTTAACTAGAGCTGCATGAGTATCCAAAAATCACCCTTCATGATTGCCAACAACATCTTCACACAGATTGAGATCGATGTGACTACACAAGTAAGGAATAATTCATTAATGCTTCACCAGTTGTACAATAAAATGACCACCATGTGCCATTTTCCAACTTCAAATATTGCCCGCTGATCTCCTGAAGAGTTGGAAAATCAAACTGTTTATCTCGGGCTAACTCAATTTGACATCCAACGAAGCATCGTTCACCTTCCTCATGACCAATAACATTAATCCATATAGGACGCACATCTACCTTTTGCTGACCTCACGCCAAATAACAGGGCGACACCTTAGGTCTGTGAGTTGGCGGGGTACGATCAATATCTTCTCCCATATCTTTGAATATGAAAAACCTACACATTGCATAGTTAGTATTTAATGAAAGGATTTGGCTAAGCCATCGGTGACATGACCACTGGGGTTAATGGCTTAGGCTTACGTCATCGGATTAAAATTAAAACCCAACTTTGATTTTAATACTTTATTTCCTCCACAGGGTTTTATTTCCTAAGTCTCGGTTGGCCCTGTGTTTCATCTTTTAAAAAACAACTTATGTTGTTGTCTATTGTCTACCTAGTAATTCCCACTTCTCCTTTTAATGAATGTTTTGTTTTGCAAGGGTTGATTTAGTGCTACCGTTGATCTATTTCCTACAGATATCAACGGTGCCCGCCATCCCGTGATCGGGAATTGAAGGATCGCGAAATCACAGGCGGGTGCCACGTGTCCTATCTGGGGGATCAAATTTGTGCTATTGCTAACCAACTACCATTTGATGTGAGCCATTCCCCGCCATCCCATGATAGTGCTTGGGTTGATTGCAAAATCACGGGCGGGTGCCACGTGTCTCATCCGATGAAGCCTAAAGAGTAAAGGAAACACTAGCCAACTTTAAATATATTAAGGAGCAGATTACTAAAGTGTTCTCCAGACGCACATGTTCTAAATTGATGGATATGTTATAATCTCACTGGAAAAGTTGCTCAAGGTTAACGACATGGCTGGCGACTATGTTAAAGGAACAAGATCATTGATGCTTAGGATCAAAGGTTGCCCGCTATCGCGCGATCAGAAGTTTCAGGATTGCAATATAGCGGGCAACTTCCATGTGGACTTCCTTCATAGTGTATGGTAAGGTGGGCCCCTTATCGCCGTGTTGGAAATTATGTCAACTTGTTTTGAAGGTGGTCATTGATGATTTGATCAAGTTGAAGAATCGATGACTCAAATTTAAATCTGTATCAAATATGGTTGGAGTCGTTCGTGCAACGCGAAATTGAGCTTTAATGGTGGATGAGACACTTGCTGGCATAATTTGATCGACAATAAAATCAATTTTCCTGCATGGTCTGTATCACAAAGTATTTAACTATTTTGTGGAGCAGTTTCAGAGCCGAAGGTAGAATTGCGAGTTTCTGCAGCCAGAATTTGGGAGTTCTGCAAACAAAGCCGTGAGTTTATTTTCTATGCCTCCCGGTCATTTTACATTTGAATTTGGAAAAGGATTAGCTGGATGTGCTATGAGCTTGTTAATGAATGTGTTGGGGCTATAGTTTAATTATAGTTGTGAGAAATTGTAGTGTTTTGTCCTGTAATTTTCTATCTCTAGTTAGTCCTAGCTATCTAAATTATAACATTGTAAAGAATCCCTAGTTTGTCTAAGATGGAACCACCCAAGCAACATTATGGCCAGACTGAATATTTGAAATGAAACATGTATGATGATTTCCTGGATCAATTCCCCTTGTCAACAAATGATAGGAGGAAGGGATTGGTCTTAATGCGAGGGAAAATCCTAGGGGAAGGGTTAGTGTATAATTTCTCCAACATTGCCAATGCTAGGGTTCCCCTCACTAGCTTGGAATTGTTCAGATTGTGGTATGGATAGAGGAATTTTCCTCACCCTTTTTCAAATGGATAGATGTATGATATGGGGAAGCTGGTGGTACCAAATGTATTCCCTAATGTAGACCTACTTAGGATAGTGGTTGCAAGATATGACCATGTTACACAGATAATCAGGAACAATGATGGAAAGGTTCTATTGAGCATTAACAGAGAAGATGTCCAACATATTTTTGACTTGAGTGAACCGAGAGAAGACTTGGTTCCTATCAACCTTGAGGAAATGAAGCAGGAGTATGCAAATCTAAAATATTTTTTTAGAGCAAGGTTGCTTCCACCTCATCTGGCTAAGGCAGGAGGTTCAAAATTTCATATCAGTCCCAGTGACAAGGAACCTTTCAAATTAAATTGTTTTGCAAACCATTTCCTAGCCACTTTCTATTCTTTATGTCAGATTTTGGGTTTCAGACCTGGTACGGTAATTCCCATTGCTTATATGTTCATGGGGGTGCAAATACAACACCCTAAATTCTCTATGACCTATGACTTCACTTCTTTCTTGGCTGAGAGGATGCATGAAGGGCTATCAAAGCTGCAAAACAATGATATCGACACTCAATTCTTTTGGTATTCTATGCTAATGCATATGTTTTTGTTAAAGATTGCTAACTTTTTCTCTGAGAGGATGAAATTAAGGCAATTAGTTGATGGAGAAAGATTGCCAGTACAAATATGGGCTATAGATTTATCTTGTAATAAGGAAATCACTAGTTATGTACAATTTGATAATTGTTTTACTTCTAGATTAAGGGCTAAATTAATGGTGAATATACCTGGGATCCCTGAGGAATTACATGATTTCGTCATGCCAAAGGAGAGGAAGCCAGAATTGAAGATTTACCATAACTGGGGTGACATTATCCCATACCCAGTCAACACTATCTTGAGAGTATATGGTTTTTAGGGAGCCCCTCATATACTACCATACAATATGCAACCAAGAGTGGGATTTGCAGAAGTTATGTGACAGATAGGTTGTATTCATGAGGACAACCTCACTAGAAGGGGTAAGGGAACATTTTTCCCAGATTATACAATGGTGTCTGATTTTGTATTTTCAAAGGGAGGATGGTCACATTTTGATAATTTCTTTAATGATTACCATTTGAGGTGTGGACCAAAGTGGCAGCATGATCCTAAGGGTTTCTTTGCTCTTTTCAGACAAAGAATAAAAGCTGAAAAATTTGTGCATGAGTTCAATTTCCCTAAAAACTTGATTAGAAATGAATTTGATTTGAATAGACAGGAGTTGAACAAGGAGAAATGGATAGCTTATGGTAAGCTACTAGATGTTGTGCACAAACTGGATCCGAAATATGATCCACTGTTGGAGTTCAGTCCCCACCATAAGAAAATTGATTTTCTGATGGGAAACTTCAAGGAAATTATGGGCACATTAAGGGAAAAAAAGATAAATTTAGAATTGAGTTTGGGTGTACAAGAGCAAGGTTCCAGACCAATTGAAACAAGGCCAGCATACCAGCTTATGGAAAGGTGGCCCATTTACAGGAGGAAAAAGGATAGTAGCAGTGATGAAGAAGAAGTGGACAGAAAAGGAAAACAGATTATGAAAGTGCCTCCACAACCAAGTCCAAAATTCAAAGTGTCTGGGACAATCAAAATTATTGATTTAGAATTATCACCGGAAGACAATCCTTCATCACCACCATCTGAGCCAAGTCCTAAGAGGCAAAGAATTGATCAACCACAGGAGGATTTGATGGATGAGATTATTGTTACTGATCAAGACATTGAAGTTGGTATGCCTTCCCCTCCTAGGCTAGCTGAATTAGTTTTATTTGATTTAGATATGAAAGGTAAAAGTGTACAAGATGCAAGAATGGAGGCATGCAAGGAGTTTCTAGATGACAATACATTTGTAAAAACTCATGTATTCTTGCAATTGGTATGGAGGATGAAGTTTGAAGAGTATCAAGATAAATGTAGGTAGAGAAGAGAACTAAGGCCTGATAGGTCAGACCAGGAGAATGACGAGGAGGTAAAAGCTGAATTAATGGAAGAACTCAAGAACATCACTCCTGAAGAAGGATGAAAACTGGTGATTCAGGATGGTGTATTAATTCTGCATGAATGGGACATTATAGATGCAGTAGCCTTTAATGCTATTATGAAGTCTAGGAATCCCTTTCAAGACTCTGAAGAAGAGGTCAAGGAAGCATTGCAAAACTCTGCTTTCAGTGAGGAATATGAAACTCTGGCAATTTGGGCATTGGCCCCACAAGGGAGAAAACTAGATGTTTTTGATATTAATCTAAATTTCAAGGGAGGCTTGATAATAAAGAGAGCTTCAGAGACCTCAACCACTGAGGCCACTAATTTGAATGTGAATGTGGCCAACTTGGCCCAAAAGACTGTTGAAAGGGAGGAAGCTGAAAGGAAGAGCTTAATGGAAAAATATAACCTTTGATTGAGAAGTACAACAAGATGCAGCAGAAAATTGTTGAATTGCAAACTGAAGTGAAGAGGTTTAGGTATAAGAAGATTGGGGAGACATCAAGTGCTCCACAAACCAGTACATTACCTTCCACAACAGGGTCAGTGCCTCCTGCTTCTCCAATTGCTTCCACACCAGGATCTCCCAGTCAGAATCCTGTCCTCACCCTTTCTTTAGAGGAAGTTGAAGAAGAAACAGAGTGCTCTGTCGATCCTACAAAGAAGCAGCTCTTGTAAAAAATTGATGAATTGCAGGCATCATTAAACAAAAGTAAGGAGGGATCTCTCTTAGAGCAAAAGGAAATTGTTACTACTGTTTTGAGGAATTTAAATGAAAAGGTTGATAGAAAATTGCTATCTATACATTCTTTATATTCTTTGTTGTTAGCAGCAATAAAGAATATTGACAGGGATCAGAAAGTAGCGATACCAATAATTGAAAATTGGATCCCTAGGGCTAGTGATCTGGATATCATATATAAGGCCTCAAGGTTTGATATAAATAATAGGCCCCAATCATTAAAGCCTACTCATGTGTTAGTAAAATCATTGCAAGGTTTTCAGACCTTACCAGATGACTTGAGTAGGAAGATTAGGGAGCTGGTGAAGAATTTCAATGATTGGGGTAACACATTGTTACCTGAAATAATTGATGAGCAGGGGAAAATCAGGTCATTTCAATAATGGCAGGCTCAAGCAAGTGAGGCCATCAATGATCAAATCAATTCAATTTGTGATGAGTCAGACTATGATTTTTTGGTGAGCTGTATGGAAAAAATCATTAGTACCAGCTCATTTTTGGAATCTTTTGAAAGGGATGTGAATAAGGTAGTGGTAAAATACACACCTTATAATTCCAAGGTGGATGAGGTAATTAATTTTGACTAGCCGACTGATGATGAGTACCAGAATTGGGTAACTAAATATTTGACTGAGGAGGAGTAAAAGGAGTGAACTACTAACAGGTGGCAGATCAGATGTTGTGGTTGCAGGTTCGAGTTTTGTGTTGATGCTTTCTCGATCAGTTTTCTTGTGGTTTTTTGCATCAACGTTCCTCGGTGATATGATGAACAAGAATATTTTTCAAAGGTGGTGGCTATTGTAACAAATTTTGGAATATCACCGAGGTGCTCCAATTGTGGTGATAGGTGTGCACTTTCTGGTTGGGTGCTTGTTTGCTCCTTCATTTTCTATAAGAAGGATTTCAAACCAGATACGGGTTCAGCAAGTTAGATAATTTTTGTCGAGTCTAGGTGAAGTTGCGAGTGAATTGTAAAGTCCGATGGTTTTAGAGAAATAAAATTTAGGTTTTGAATCATTATGTAATAGGTTTTGAGTTCATAGAGATTTAATGTTGTATACAGATTACTAGCATTTGAGTTGAAATGAAAATTCGAGCTCATGTCTCTCCATTGTACATGCATATCTGAACTTTGAATGAAATAACTAAGGGTTGTTTATCCATCTCACTGTTGTGGTGTGTATGATTCTATTTTATCTTTAATTCAAGGAATTAATCAAAATGCTTGAATGGGATTATAGGCGGATATGTGCTGTATAAGGATTTGATAAGTAGTCCTGGGTTAGAATGCATACTGATGAAATTGTAATGCAATATTGTCAGGAATCTTATATGTGATGTATTAAATCTATTATAAACCTCTAGATGCTTATGAATTTGACTCCTGCAATGGATATATGGCACTGATCTAAGTTGTAATTATTAGTGTAGTTTAGTATTTGTTTGTCTTTGCCTAAAGCTTGCTACAAATTGCAAATCATTGACTATCTTATACAATGGATTGTGTTTAGTTATCTCACGCTCCAGATAGTTGATATTGTCTATGAACAACCAATTCTAGTTGATATTATCTTATCATGTTGAGCTGTGGTGAGATAATCTGCTATTGTTAGTATTTGTTTATAATAATGGTGTAGAGGTTGTAACACATTAAGGGATCATCCTCCTAGGTGTTACAGAGCCTGAAGTGTAGGATGCTTTTAAAGTCCTCGTCAGTTGGTCCAGGTCCTTTGAGCTGCCTTCCATTGGAATTGGAAATTCCATAGGTCTAGATTAGAAGACAAACCTGGTTACATTGTAAAAAGAACCAACATACACATCAACCACTAAACAACCACCTCTACAACTGACTTTTTAATCTTTTATGATCACATAAAACATAAAACACACTAATTTCAAGGTTGTTAGCATCACTATTGAAATATTTTAATTTTTTTGACCTTTCAAACATTAAAAAAGTACATCATTAGAATAGTATGGAATGGCATAAAATTAAAAGCTTATCATAAATTAATTATGTAATACATAAGCCAAAATATAATTCCTCGAAATTAATATCAAATAGATAATATAATTGCATAACATACATTTCAATGTCATTGATCTTCTTCTTCATCCAACTCTTTGTGCGTATCATCGATCCGAGTTGACATTATGAGATTGGTCATATCATCATCATCATCGTAAACCATTATCAGTTTGATAATGTCATCATCCACATGGATATCATCTTCATGAACGGTACTTCCC